>JAJPUD010000121.1:75142-102735 GCA_023553655.1 Myrmecobius fasciatus | reverse complement strand
CTCTCTCTCTCTCTCTCTCTCTCTCTCTCTCTCTCTCTCTCTCTCTCGCCTATTCTCTCCCTTCAGGTCGGGTCCTCCTCGCCCCCACGAATTACTAAAGTCCTGCTGGCCAGGACAATACAGGTAGTAAGTACCAAAGGCCAGACCCAGAACTCTTATCTACTATGCCTCTTAACTAAGAACATAAGACTAGCTTGACAGCACTGACTTGACTTCATCTGATTGTGTTGAGCTTAGTCGAGTTGAATTTGGTTTGGATTTGAATTCCATCTCAAAAATTTAGCCACTTGATCTTGATCAAATCTTTTAATCTCTCAGAATTGGCTTCCCCATTTACAAAAGAGGAAAAATAGTAATAATTATGGTACTTATTTCATGTGGTTGTTGTGAGGCTTGAATGAAATAACATTAATATACATTAAGTGCTTTGCAAACTTAAAGTAATATGCTATAATTCTCAGTTATAATTATGCTCACACAATAAAATCTTTATAGAATGCTATATAGAATTGGAGGTAGAGGCTTGTATTATTTTGTTGCACTTCCAAACAACTTAATACTGCAAAGGACTATAGGTGTGATGAATATTACTATCCTGAGGGACTATGAAGTATTTTCTTTCTCACAGGCAACTTTGCTGCTTCTTACTAGAGCAATGCAAAGTACCATCTCAACTTGCCTTATAATCAGTTATTCATTAGCATGTAACCTTTTCTCAAACAAACAAACAAACAAACCTTCAACTAATTCATTCACCAGCTTCTCCAAAAGGAGAGATACCATCAAAGGTAGTCTGTATATGTGCTTATTCCTGTAATATGTTTATATCTTTTAAAAAATTTTGCATTGGTTAGATAATTCTCTGTGTATCTATATGAGCACTTTTAAATAGCATCTATATTTTAGTCCAAGGATTCTGTCTATTGGTTCTCTCAACTTTTGAAATCTGTTTCTTCTAGATTTTAAAGTGCATGTGAGACTCTGCTGGCTTTCATCTCCTCTGTTACATCTAGGAGAGGCAGAGTGCACTATTTTCCAGGTTCCCATCATTTCTACTCCAGCAACAAGTGTATTGCTGTTGATAAAAATCAAATCCAAACACTTCTCCACTTTTGTAGAGATGGAGCTCTAACAGATGATTGGAATCTCTTATGACTTGTATATCATGCCTCTAATGCCAGGCTTATGATATTTCCTGAATTCATCTATTTTCTCTTTTAGTAAGTGGTCTATAATAAAACCCAATGACAAAAAAAAATAAAAAATCACTTGTATTTTCCTTCCATTGGCATTCAATCACCATATGGTTTTCTCCACCACACTTTCCCTCCTTGTTCTTAGATCACTTGGTGTGAGAATACCTCCTTGATATAAAATACTACTAGGAGGCCAACCCAATATAAGGAAAATGACAAGACTTATTACATTAAATGCAAATTAACTTATTCAGTGCCATACCAATTAAGCTACCAAAGGATTACATTTAAAGTTAGAAAAAATAATAATGAATAAATCTTGAGAGAAGTAATGGGGATAAGGGAGGGGGAAGAAACAAAGGGAAAGAAAAAAAAAAGAGGAATAGAAGGAGACCTAGCAGTATCATATTTCAAATTATACTTCAATAACCAATAAAGCAATTTGGCATTGGTTAAGAAATAAAATGGAACAGATTTGAGATACAACATATATAAGCAAGCAGACACTATAGCATAGTGTTTAATAAATACAAATATCCCAGTCATTCATATAAGGACACACTATTCAACAAAACCTACTGAGAAAATTGGAATGTTATCTGCCAGAAACTAGATACAAATGAAAATCTCATGCTGTATACCAAAATAAACTCCAATTGGACTTATACCTAAAGAGTGATATAAATTACAGAAGAAAGAAATCACCTTTCAATTCTATGACTAAGAAAATAGTCCATGGATCAAGAGCAAAGATAAAATAGACAATGTTGATTTTATGTAATTTTTTTAATTGCACAAACAAAAATTATGCAACTAATAATTAAAAGGGAAACAGGTTATTGGGGAAAAAAATTCTCTCAGTTTCCTTTACAAGATATATAAGGAAAGATTTCAGATTTATAAGACTAGAAGGAATTCTCTAATTGATAAATTATCAAAGAATATAAATAAAAGTTTTTAAAAGAAAAAAAAATCCAAGCTATCAATGGCCATTAAAAAATTCCAAATCATTAATAATTAAAGAAATGCAAATTAAAACAACTCCAGGTTTTAGTTCATTTCATTCAGATTAGTAAAGTTGACAAAAAAGGAAAATTGCAAATGTTGGAGAGAATGTGGAAAGAAACAGGTACATTGATGCACTGCTTCATAGAACTACTTAGTTCCATCATTCTGAAAAGTAATTTGGAACTATGCCCTCCAAAAATCACTAAACTCTGTATACCCATTGTTCCAATAGTGTCAGTACTAGAACTATACTCCAAAGAAAGAAAGAGGGAAATATATTCAAACAATATTTAAAGCATTTCTCTTTGTAATGGTAAAGAATTGGAAACTAAGGAAGTATCCATAACTGGTGAATATTTGAATAAATTATGTGACTAGAATGGAATATTAAGATGAAGTAAGAAAGAAATGAAAGGTAAAGTTTGAGAAAAAACTCATATGATAGATGTCTAAACTGATGTAAAATCAAATGAACAGAACCAGGAGAAAAATTTATAGGAAAAAAAAAAAAACTCCAAAAGGCTTAAAAATTCCTATCAATTCACTGACCAATAACAATTCCAAATTCAGAGAGAGATAAATCCTGTTTCTCTCCAATATTAAGAATTATTTGATAATCTTTTCTCTCAACTGGGAATAGGGACATAGAAGCAGTGTCAGTCTGGATGTGGACAATGTTCCGATTAGAACATCCTAGACCCACATTCTTAGAACTCCGTCTTAAGATGTTTCTAATATGCAGATAAAGGTCACCTTCTAGTCCTACTCAATGGAGAGAAATCAGGTATAAGAAGTGAGATGACTCAGGTTGAAACTAATCAGGGCCAATCATCCCACTCAAAAGTTGCAGCAGGGGAATACTGAAGCACAAAACCTCTCAAGGAAGAAAAATTCTAAAACTATCATAGCCAAAATCCCTAACTTGCATGTTAAAGAAAAAAAAGACTTTAAACAGTCAGAAAGAGCTCAAATAATGAGGAATCACAGGTAGGAAATTACAAAACTTGGAAGTTTCTCCTAGGAACAATATTTTAAAAGACAAAAGATTTAGGTTATAACCCAAGATAACTTGTCTTTTTATGGATATTTTCCCCAAACTTTGTTTTATTTAAAGAAACGGAATAAAAAAAACCCAGAAAAGTAATACAAAACAAAATGAAACAAGAGAACATTATAATGTGCCCAGCAGAACACCAGGGAGGATTCAAAATATATAACAGTAAATACCAGTTCAAGAAAGTATATATATATTAGTAGAAGAAATTATATTCATGAGTGTCCATCTTTACTTCCTTGTAAATTCTTTTGTTCTCTGCTGCACACCTTTTTTACTTTATTCCTTTCCCCTCCCTTTTGTTCCCCCCACTCCCAACCAGGCTATGGTTAAGAAAGGATACATTTATATATACATATGTAGATGTATAAATACACATACACACACGGACACACATCTTTCCCATTCCTTCTGACTCTGCTTTAATTCTGCTACTAACTTGCCTTGCTACTACTTAACCTCCCCCTACCCATTGATCGATCTCCCCCTTATGTTTTTCCCTCACCTTTTGCTTCCCTATCCCCTCATCCTTCCCTCCCTCCTTATTTCTTTATAGATTATGGAGGTTGATACATCTTTCACTTCAGCTCTCTCCTCTGACCAGGAACTTCAAATCTAGAGTTTCACCCTCCAGCAAGTGCCCATAGTCAACAGAGTCCCAGCCCCACAGCTTCTGCACTCATCGGTGTGCTGGTTCCTGGTGTCCTGCAGTACAGCTGAGCCTGTTATTCTTAATCAGGTTCCCTCTGTCTGTCTGGACTCAGACCCCCACTCCACAAACAGTCTGGGAGGTGAAAGTTGCTACCGTTCCTGCAGAGGCTACAGCCACACCCAGCTAGCCTGAGGGGTCCCCAAATGGGTGTTTCTGAGGAGCTAGCCAGGAGGTGTTTGCACTTAGAGTTAATCTGAGCCTCAGGTTTTTCTCCAGATCTTCCCAGGTTCTATCAGGAGGACCCCTGTTCTATCCCAAATCTTCTTGATTCTTGATGAGTCTATGTTTGCCCTGAGGTGCAAATTTGTTCTATTTGTAGGGGAAATCAAGAGAGCTTGCTTGAAATTTACCGAACTACTCTGCCATCTTCCCAGAATCCTCCCCCATAATGTGTCTTATAAGCTAAGATTAATATTATAGGCAGAAAAAAATGAACCTTTGCATCAGGGAAACTGCTAAATTTTAATTTGCAGGTGGCTAAATGGAATTTTTATGTTATTTTCTTCATTAAATATTCATTGAAATTCTGTATATACTCTGCTAGGTGTTTTGGATGGCTCATATTCGAAACATCCCTTTGTCTATATGGCCCATTCAGAGAGGACTAACAACTCTGATTTGAAGGCTTAAAGAGCCCTTTTCAAGACTGCTCATCCATCTTTCATTTCTACCTTCACCCAATTCTTTTTTATGGTTTCAAGAAGCTGTAGTATACACAATGATCACACCCAGTAAACAGTCTAAACAGACAGGCCAAATCAGCTTGAGGGTAACCAATAGGCCTAATCTCTTGGTGAGGGTTTCTAACCTAAGCATATGAAGACTTTCCCTGGGGGAATGGGGTGATGAGAACAATTTGTTCCAACATTCATAAAGGCTTTGGGAGAAGGCATTGTGAAGCACTTAGACAAGGCTATCCACTAGAATCTCAGACCATCACTAGTCATCCTTATTTTTATCTTGCCACTGGACTTGGATGACCCTGGAGGAGAGAGTGAAGCTGGTGACTTTGTGTAGCTCTGCCTCACCTAAAAGCAATTCACATGCAAATCAAGACATCATCCTGTGATGTCATTGGCAATAGAGAATTTTCAGATAATCTAGATGAAAAAATTAATCTTGGGGAAAAAAAACTTAAAATGCAACACAAAACTCAAGAGAAATCTAAAAAAGCAAATTTATTTGACCAATACTTAAGTGATTGTTGATGGTGAAAGGAGGGCAGAAGGAAAAAATATCAGAAATTTAATATCTTCTCTTTAAAATATATACTTTATTTAGTTTAACATCCTTTCATTTTTCACTGAGTTCCAAATTGTATTCTTTTTTCTATCTCTCTCCTAGTCTGTGAGAAAGCAAGTAATATGATATCAATTATACTTATGAAATCATACAAAGCATATTTCAATATTAGCCATGTGGCAAAAAAAGAAAAAAGAAAGAAAAGAAAGAGTATATTTCAATCTGCGCTCAAAATTCATCAGTTTTCTCTCTGGAGGTGGATAGCATTTTTCATCCTTAGGTTTTTGGAATTGTCATAGATCATTGTATTGATCCAGAGTAGCTAAGTTTTTCACATTTATCACCATTACAATATTTGAGTTATTGTGTTCAGTATTCTAGAAATTTAATCTTCAAAAAGTATTACATTAAATAAGATAGAGAATCTAGGGGGTACAGTATGGGTTATGTACTGATGATTTTATGAAGGGAAAGACTAAAGAAAGGGAAAACATACTAGTGAGAAAGGAAGATGAAGGGTGAAGGACTTAGCATTTCTCATTAGAGTGCTTGAGAAAAATGAGTATATAAGCATAAAGGAAGAAAAACTGGATTGAAAAGTAGATGTCTCATTTTTAATCTGAAGAAAACAAAGAGGGGTTGAACATATACTTGTACACAATTTGGTGTAGAAATATATTAAATTCAGGGAAACAGGAAGGGATGAGGGTGGGGAGTAAGAGGAAAGATAATAGAAGGGAGGGAATAGTTTCAATCAAAACAAACTTCCTGATCTTGAAGGGAGTAATTAAAAGGAAAAGAACTAGAAAACATTCCACTCCCTCCATTATTGTGAAGAATGATTGAATAAACTATGGTATGTGAATGTGATAAAATTTGTTTGAATTTATTTATTTAATGCAATGGAATATTATTATGCCTTAAAACAAATTGAAAGAGATGATTTTAGAGAATCCTGGGAATCTGAAATTGTTGCAAAGTGAAGAGAACAGAATCAGGAGATAACACTTTAAGGGAAAAATAACTTTTAATGTTTAAGAACTATAAACAAAGCAATGAACACCTATACTATTAATTTGATTCCTTATATTAGAATCTCTAGTCCCTTTCATATGTCACCTAACTTTGGGCATTTGGGGATATGAATTTTACTGTTGACTTTGTTCTTCAGTTTTGTCTGTTACAAACCTCTAAGTCCCTCAAATGTTATTCATTTTTCATTGTAATTACTTCCTATGCTATCTATTTTGGAGGAGATATATATAAAAGCAGTTTTCTTTCTTCTGTTCTTTTAATGTTAAAGCATTTTGATTCGATTTTAAAGACTTTAGGTAAATACATTCTTATTATAACCTTTGTTAGATTCATAAACTATGATCCAGAAAGCCCATTTCTATTCTTAGGCATTCAAATCATTTTTCTCTTCTGTATCCCTTGCTACTTGTGCCTTTTTTTGGTCTTTGATTTCTTTTGCAAAACTTTTTAATCTTTGGAAATATTATCTGTGCCTGTGAGTTACTCTCATAGTATATTGCATACACTATGTATATACTATATAGTCTCATAGTATATGAAGTGGGTAGTATATTCACATAATATTCATTTTTAAAGTCCTGGGAGGGTTTTTTATGTCCATGATACATGTGCTAGGAAAACAATAGACTTCTTTATTGATGTCATCAGATGAACTGATAGCTGCCTCAGGACCTCTGAGGAGAGAATCAATAACAATAACTAAGCTTTTCTTCTTCCCCTGAACCTTATTGAATAGTCTTTTGCCTGAAATATTTTCTGGCTCTATGTTATCTTATCTGGAAGATAGCTTCCTTTTCAGAGCATTTAACCCTAGTCCAATCTTTGAAAAGAATTTCAAGTGTGTGTGTGTGTGTATGTGTATATGTGTAGTCCTGTTTTTTCCTCTTCTGTGTTATATTCAACTCTCCAACTTCCTGGGAAGTTATTTCTTTTCTATTACTTCAGTTCCATTTTCCCCTTTGAAACCCACTTTTTAAATTTCTTTTTTTAAAAAAATAATAATAATTAATATTTATATCATGCCTACTATATGCCAGGGATTGAACTAAGCAATTTACAATTATTATTTCATTTAATCTCACAAAAATATTGGAAGGTAGGTGTTGTGAGACCATTTTACAGAGAATGAATTTGAGGGAAACAGAGAGTAAATGACTTGATCAGTGTCACACAAATAGCAAATATCTGAATTTAGTCTCTGGTCTTCCTGCCTCCAAACCTGATTCTCTATCCACTGTGCTACCCAGATTTTATTGTCCCTGATAACTTGTAGTATGAAGAGTTGGCTTCAACTCTTTTAGGAATTTGTCAATTCCTTGGTTGTGACAGAAATACTGACATCCCATACTCAATGCAAATAACTACAAATTTTTTTCCTGTTCTTCATACCAATGGAGCTTTTTATCCTTGCTAATTAAATAACTTTTGAAGAGACAGTGTAGTATAATGGATAGAGAACCTGCCAGCCTTGGAATCATTAAAGCCTTGATTTATTATTTCTTACCTCTGATATATATAGAGAAACTATATTATTCAAAATGAATTTCATAACCATTCAAAATAAGACAGCTCTCTTAGCCTAGACTGTAAGTTACAGAGCAGTAACAAAAAGTTCCCAACACCAATAAAATCAGAGCTCCAGTTAAATTGAACTAAATTAGACTAGACTAGACCAAGCCAAACTAAATTATGAAACCACACCACACACTTTATAAAAGAACTGTGCCAGTATTGAGAAAGTTAGATACTGCAAATAAAACATAAATCCTGCATAAACAGGTAGATAGATAGATATAGATAGATAGATAGATAGAAAGAATTGTAATATTAGTAGAGCATATGGCATTTGAGAGGAGCCTAAACAAAGTTTTGAGGGAGAAAGCTCTTTACTAATTAGGGCAATCAGGGAAGACTTTTTGAAGGAAAGAGCCAAGTTGGCCTTTAAAGAAGGAATAGGGGGCAGCTAGGTGGTGCAGTAGATAGAGCACCAGCCCTGAAGTCAGGAAGACCTGAGTTCAAATTTGATCTCAGACACTTAACATTCTCTAGCTGTGTGACCCTGGGCAAGTCACTTAACCCCAATTGCCTAAGCAAAAAAAAAAAAAAAAAAAAAAAGGAATAGGAATGGGCAGCTAGGTGGCACAGGGGAAAGAACACTTGCCCTGGAGTCAGAAGGCCTTAGATTGTATTGTCCTTGGCACTAACTAGCTGTATAAGAGATAAATAATTTTACCCTGATTGCCTCACCAAAAGAAAAAATAATAGGAAATCAGGTAAGGTGGAAGGTTTGAGGATACCTGTGCAGCCTTGTATGAAAAATGATACATCAATAAGAATATGATCTTGAATACAAAATGCCAGTGTATCTAGCTAAAATTATACATCATTAATTAATGTTGTGAAATAGGTTTGATTTTCTAACTTTTCAGTGGCACTTGGCAGTTCAGAAGGAGATTTAGAAGGTGAGTCAAACTTTAGAATGGTGGCTAGTGAATCATTCAAGTGGAAGGGCTTGGTGTGGAGGTTAATGAAGTTGGAGTGGAGTTGGTGGTCTTTCTAATAAAAGTTTACTTTACTACTGTTACTCTATTTATAATCAACTATTGTCATTCTCCCCAACCCAAATCAGTACTGAAATCAGTAAGGGGAGTGAGAAGAAATGGAAAATTACAAGGAAAGGGGATCTTTTGAAGAAGGAGAATGATAAAGGAGAAGGAAGTGGAAAGAAGAGAGAAACAGTTTAAGAATAAAAATATATAGATATGGATGGAGGAGAAGGGGTAAAACAAATGTGTGGAGCAGACATATTTGAAGGCCTTCTACCCATAACATAGTTGAAGACCATCTTCATTCCTTTCCCCCTTTTCTACCAGTATAATGTGATTAATCCATTTAATCATCATAACTTCTTTTTGTTGGTAGATATCATATAATCATATAATTCTCTTGTGAACTCTTTCTGGACCTTATCTGGAGAATGTGAAAGCTGAAAATCCTGAGATTCTAATAGAACCATAGATTAATAGATTTTGATCAGGAAGGTATCTTCTAGTCCAACTCTTTCCTCCCACTTGGAGGAAACTGGAACCCTGAAAGATTAGGTGATTTGGCCATAGCTCCTCATTTAGGCAGCGGCAGAGCCAGAATTCAAACTGGGGTGCTAGGTCTCTAAATAAATGCAGTGCTTCTCACATAATGGCTTCCTTAGGATTTTTATAGTAAGAAGCTTCTTAAGTTGTAGGAATAGTTAGCTACTTATTTCTTTATTGAAGAAATGTTCTTCCAAGTTTCACAAAATTAATATGATATTCCAAATTTCAGAGAATTTATTGTGAAGCTATAGCAGTCAGTTATAGAATTTACCATAGTTTGGAATCTAATTTTTCCAGCTCATCTTTTACTAAATCTCCCTCTAGATAATGCAGCATTACCCATTCTTTAACCAGAGAAAACCCTTACGTGAGTTTGGTCTTTGACTCATTACTGATAAACTAATAATACTGATTAAAAGAAAAGTAACCCTGCCAGCTCAATAGCTTGCATTCATTTTTTAAAAAATCCTGCTTGGCCAATTTGAGTTTAAATCAGCTGTTGGAGGGAAATTTTTTTTGATAGTTTTTAATTTTGTTTTAACTTCTCATATAGATTATGTATATATATATATGTATATATATATGTACATAATCTTAATCCAAGTCTATACAGAAAAAAGTAGGAAGATGATTAATTAGGTATAGTTGTTTACAGTTATATCTTTTATAAGGGCAGTTAAGTGATACTTGTGGATAGAGAACCAGACCTAGAGTTAGGAAGATTTGGTTTTTTGAGTTCAATTCTGGCCTCAGACATTTACTAGCTATTTGACTTTAGGCAAGTCACTTAACCCTGTTTGCTTCAGTTTCTTCATCTGTAGGATGATCTAGACAAGGAAATGGAAAACCACTTCAGTATTTTTGCCATAAAAACTTCAAATGAAGTTATGAAATGTGAGACATGACTAATATCTATTATATGTAGTGCAGATAACTCAAGGCTAAAAGTCTGAACTCCAGAACTAGTTATTGAATATAATTCTAAATCTTTGACTGGAATCAAAGCTTATTTCTAGAAATTGAAGACCTGAGGTTAAAAAGTATGCCTATGACAAGAAGAAGGATGATGTGATAAAAAGGTGAAGTTTTGTTAGGTTTGTTGTTGGTGGTGTTGCTTTTATTACCTCTCCTATTTACTACAGAGTTCTCCCTCTTACCTCTAGGATCAAATATAAATTTCTCTGGTTGGCATTCATAGCCCTTCATAACCTAGACCTCCTTACCTTGCCAGTCTTCTTACATTACTTCTTACCTACCACCTATTCTTTGATCTAATGAAACGGGGATCCTTGCTGTTCCTCTAAAAAGACATTCCTCCTCTTAGTGCTAGGCATATTCATTATTTGTCTCACATGCCTGACATTCTCGCCCTTCTCATTTCTACCTCCTACTGTTCTTATATTTCTTCAAATCCCAGCTAAAATCTCACCTTTCCCAACCCCTCTTAATTCTAGTGTCTTCCTTCTGTTGATTATATACTATTTATCCTGTATGTAGTTTTCAGTTGTCACCCTTAATACTTGAAAAGGGTAGGGATTGTCTTTTGCCATTTTTTGTATCTTTAGCACTAAGCATAGTGCTGATCCATAGTAGATGTTTAATGTTTATTGATTGACTTCCCACCAAAACTGTAATCAATGTTAGAGGTCTCTAATGACTTTTTGAATCCTGTTTCTTTTTAGTTAAAAGATTTTTATTCCTTACCAAAGAATAGAGCTCAGAATACTTTTCGGAAGTAAAAATGAATTTAGCCCAAATTAGTTACTTCCGGGCCTTCCTGTTTTTATTCATAACACAAAAGGGTTGTATTGGGTAATTTCTGAAGTCTCTTTTAGCTCTAAACCTATGATCTTATAATCTAGATTGATTTCTTGAATTGACTAGATTCAATGGATAATTATTGTCCTCCATTTTGTTTAATATAACTTTGTCATTGATTTAAAAAAAATACAATTTCTCTGCAAATTAAAATAACTGAGATATCACTTCATGCCTATCAGATTGGTTAATATGACAGAAAAGGAAAATGATAAATATTGGAGAAGATGCAGGAAAATTGGAACACTCACGCATTGTTGCTGGAGTTGTGAACTGATGCAACCATTCTGGAAAATAATTTGAAACTATGCCCAAAAGGCTATAAAACTGTGGATAGTCTTTGATCCAGCAACATCACTATTAGGTATATATCCCAAAGAGATCATAAGAAAGGGAAAAGAACCTCCATGTACCAAATTATTTATAGCAGTTCTTTTTGTGGTAGCCAAGTTGGAAATTGAGGGGATGCCCTTCAATTGGGGAATGGCAAAATAGTTGTGCTATATGAATATGATGCTGTGCTAATATGCTATAAGAAATGATAAGCATGCAGATTTCTGAAAAATCAGGAAAGACTTACATGAACTGACACTGAATGAAGTGAGCAGAACCAGTAGAACATAGTATACAGTATCAGCAACCTTGTGCAATGATCAACTATGATAGACTTAGCTCTTCTCAGCAATACAATGATCCATGACAATTTCAAAAGATTCATGATGAAAAATACTATCCACAGCCAGAGAAAGAAATGATGGAGTCTAAATGCAGATTGAAGTATACTATTTTTAACTTTTTGTTTTTTCTTTTTCATGGTTTTTTTCGTGTGTGTGTATGTTCTTATTCTTTCACAACATTATTACTGTGGAAATATGTTTAACATGATTGTACATATATAAGCTAAAATACATTTTCTCTCCTGGTTTGGTGTTTTTTTCATTCTAAAATCCTAATTTTAGTTTCCTCATTTGCTTTCCCCCAGATATTTGATATAGGTCTATCCTACTTTATAGCTGTAGTGAGCCCGCTATTGTCTTACACCAGGAATGGGGAATGTTCAGCTTGCCAGCTATATAAGGGCTGCAAAATCACTTGTTAAGGCAACCACAGACAATGATGAGCTGAAAGCTAGGTACAACAACTCTCTGCCATTTGATATTTATAACATAATTTGTGGGCTACATAAAATTTTGTAATGATAATTTTGTTTGGCCCATGAATGATGTAAATATCCAAATGTCCTTTGGCAGAAAAAAGGTTCCTTATCCTTGCCTTAAACAATCCCTTAGGGGCAGCTAGTTGATGCAGTGGATAGAGTGCCAGCCCTGAAATCAGGGCGACCTGAGTTCAAATCTGCCCTCAGACACTTAACACTTCCTAGCTGTGTGACCCTGGGCAAGTCACTTAACCCCAATTGCCTCAGCAAAAAAACAAACAACAACAACAAAATACCAATCCCTTAAGTAAGTGTAGCCAAACCTGGCCTACTTAATAGCCAATAAAATTCCAGAAACTGAGTCAGAAATTACATTAGAAATCTAATGGTCCAGCTTATAAACAAATAGAAATCTCTTCTATAACATATCCCATTAGTAATATTTACCTAAAGACCTGGAGAGAGGAGAAAATATACTCCCTCCCAAGATAAACCATTTCATTTCCTAATTGTAGGAATTTTTCTTTATATGTCTGTAGTATGCGTTCTAGAGCCCCACACTGGGGTGCCAAAATGTATTGTCCAGACTAGCTGTCTGGAGGATCTCAGGACCAGCCTGAGTCCTTGGTCTTAGAGGAAGAGTGGTGAGGCAGGGACCCATGTTTATGGTCAAATATGGAGTCCCTTTATTTCAAGTTCTCTCAGCCTTAAATACCTTAGTACCATTAAATCACCACAGCACACTGAGCATGTGCCAATTATAAGCACCTTGCTATTATTACTTAAATGCCTCTTTACTGCAAGTATCTCTGCTTCAAGTAGAACTCAGATTGTCATGTCCCCCTGATTTCTCAGGAAGGCTGAGACACCCAGACTTTGTCAGCAGGTTGCCTGTGGGCTTAAGGGTCTTATACCTCACCTAGAGTTCTCCCATTGTCTGTGGCCCTCTGCATATATCAGTATAAATCTGCCTGCACATCTTTGACCTATTGCTTTTTGATGAGGCTAAACAGAACAAGTCTAATACTTCCTCTGCCCCATGATAAGTTTTTCAAAAATTCACAGGGAGTTGTAATCTGCCCACATGCTTGTCTTCTCCATGCTAAGTATCTCCAGGCCGTCTGACCATGGGATATCCTTGTTGAGGGCCACAGATAGTAGGGAACCCTGGGCAAGGTATAAGACCCTTTAGTCTAGTAAGGAACTCTGCTGATATGTCTGATTTGGCTCCCCACACTCCCTAATGATGTCTCAGCCTTCCTGAGAAGTCAGAGAATGTGACAACCTGAGTTGTACTGGAAGCAGAGACACTAAAGTAGCAAGGAGACATCTGCACATAATAGCAAGTTATTTATGTGGTTGTGTGTGTGCAGTATCCTATAGTTATGTAAGTGTATTATATAAGCATAGGATTTCTTTGAATAAACGGGCTCCTACATGACTATCCTTTGGCGTTCCACCTCTTCATTCCTCATCCAAAATCAGGGCTCTGGCTGGTACCAAAGTCCTCCCTTGAGCGGGTCCAGACATATCCTACTGTTCCCTCATCATTTTGAACACACTACAGCTTGTTTTTTCTAAAATGTAGCATCCAGAATAGAACACAAGATTCCAGATGTGGTTTGACCAGCATAGAGTATAACAAGACTATCAGATTCCTCATCGTGTACGTGATGTCTCCTTTAGGAAAGTTTCTTAGCTACACTCATAATTGATACACTACACTGTTGATTCACATTGTGCTGGCTATCCACTAAAACCTAGTCTCAGATCTTTTTCACATGAAAAACATGTTATTTAATTATCCTCTCACATCTTGTACTTGTGAGATTCATTTTTGAAACTCAAATGCAATATCTTATGTTTATTCCTATTAAATTTCGTCTAACATTCTTTTAACTTGCGTTCCATTCTACTCTTTTTGTGGATTTTGATACTGTTATGCATAGTATTGATTATCCCCACCTAGCCACATGTAGGTATACATTTGATAAACCTTCTGTGCATGCCTTGATTCAGCATGGTATAATAAAAAGTGTTAGATGAAAAATCAGAGATACCTGAATTTGAATCTGGCCTCTGATAGTAGTCATTATGACCAGCTGTTAGTGACTTCTCAGAATTTCACTTTACTTATCTGTAAAACAGGCTTGATAATATCTGAAATATCTATCTCATATGGTCATTGTGAAGCTTGAATGAGATAATGACGCATACAAATTGCTCTATAAACATTAAATTTCTGGGTAAATGTTTACTTTAGAGTAAATGAGGACTATTATTTGGGATTTAAGCAATCCTGGATCCACTGAACTACTTGTATTTTCATCTAGCTCACATATCTCTAGTGTGTTTCTTCACCTCAGTTTAAATGGTACCTTATTGTCCTTAGGATCAAATATAAACTGGTTAGCATTTAAGCTCTTCTACAATGTGGTTCCAATCTACTTTTCCAACTGTTATATGTTTTTTTCTTTCCTGAACTCAAAGAGCCAGGTCTAACTGCCCTTCCTGCTGTTCTTGACACATAACACTTCATCTCTTTTCTCCAAACCTTTGTCCTTGTCATCCCCCATATTTGTAATGCGCTTTCTTCTTTCCCTTCTTAGAATCTTTAATCTACTTCAAAACTGTTCAAGAAACACTTGTTACATATAACCTTTCCTTATACCCTTAGCTGCTGCCAAAAAGGTACTTTTGATTTATTTAGAATATATTTGCATATTCCTATTTTTATACATGCCATTTTTCTTGATAAGCATCTTGAAGGCAAGTCCTGCTTTATTTTTGCCTTTGTATCCATTGAAGCTAGCACATAGTGGAATCTTTATAAATGCTTATTGATTAATTATCTCTTTAGTTAGTCCTGTTCTGGATTTCAAGGAATAGAAACATTGTCCCACAGTCCTTCAATCTAACTACAAGTTTTATTGACACTACAGAAAGCACTTGTACTACACACATATGAAAAAGAAACAAGAACCTATGTCCTAAACAGCCTCCGCAGATAACCCAAGTCTCAGCTGTTTCTGGTCTCCAAGAGGGGAAGCAGCACTCGTGGGAGTTCAGCTAAATCAATCCTCTCTAGAATTTCTGGTGAGTCTGAGTAGCAGCAACAGTTACAGTAGGACACTATACTTTGGAGTACAAAAGGCAGCAGAGGCCTTTTGTACTATACAATAAGAGCTACATAAGAGTATATGTAGCAATTGGTAGAATTCCTTGGGTAATTAGTCAATTATACCAATAGATTTTATCTATGAGTCTAACAACTTCTTTCTACTTGTTTCTCTCTTCCTACTGGAAGGAAGAACTAAGTCGTCAGGTGGTGTCTGCCCTCCCTGTTGGAGTCAAAATGTATATCAATACATTTAGTTATTTCTGAAATTTTGTCAGGAATTAAAATCTAGCTCACATTTTATAGTCAGAAGATGTTTTTCCCTTTTATGAAAATTGGCATATATATCCTCCTGAGTTAGTCCTATTACTGAATAAAGGAAAACAGTGAACTGGATTACATTGGGTAGGTATACTTGGACAGGAAGATCTGAAATCAAATACATCCTCAAGTACTTATTAACTTGGTGGCCCCAAGCAAGTCATTTAACCTATCTTTAAGCTTCAGTTCTCTCAACTGAGAAATGAGGATAGGAATAGGAGCTACCTCCCAGTGAGGATCAAATGAGATAATATATGTAAAACTATGCAAATCTTAAAATTTTATGTAAATTTTAACTATCTTCATTATCATTGTGTAGTATTTTTTAATTTGTCCATTTAATAGTATTTTATTTTTCCATTTATATGTAAAGATTGTTTTCAGGATTCATTTCTGTGAAATTTTGAGTTCTAATTTTCTCCTTTCTTTCTCTCTCTCTCTCTCTCCTCTCCAAGACAACAATCTAATATAGATTATATATATATATACAATCACATTAAACATGTTTTCACATTAGTCATGTTGTAAAAGAATTCATGAAACCACGGGGAAAGAATACAAAAAAGAAAAAATTATGAAAATCATATGTTTCAATCTGCATTCAAATTTCATAGTTCTTTCTCTGAACGTGGACAGCATTTTCCATCATGAGTCTTTTGGAATTGTCTTGTATCATTATATTGCTAAGAAGAGCTAAGTCTATCAAAGCTAATCATTGTACAGTGTTGCTGTTACTGTGTACAATGTTCTGCTCACTTCACTCAGCATTAGTTCAGGTGAATCCAGGTTTTTCTGAAATCTATCTCTCATCGTTTCTTATACCATAATAATATTGCATTACATTCATATACCACAACTTGTCCGTCATTCCCCAGTTGATAAGTATCGCCTCAATTTTTAGTTCTTCACTTCCACAAAAAGAGTTGCTATAAATATTTTCAATATGTAGCATTTTCAATGTCTCAACTGCTTTCTAAAACAAAAGCCCATCTTTTAAACACCAAAGTTCTTCCAATGACTCTATAGGGCTAAAAATCATGCCAATTTTTATTTAACCATCATATATTTGCATATTCCCATTTTTTACACATACCAAGCATTTTGAGGACAGATTGTAAGATTCTTCAGGGCAAGGACTGTTTTCACATTGGCCTTGGTATCCCTAATGCTTAGGACAACGCTTGTTATATAGTAAGTGCTT
The DNA here is from genome assembly GCA_023553655.1 of Myrmecobius fasciatus. Classification (NCBI taxonomy): domain Eukaryota; kingdom Metazoa; phylum Chordata; class Mammalia; order Dasyuromorphia; family Myrmecobiidae; genus Myrmecobius; species Myrmecobius fasciatus. The sequence continues at coordinate 85,782 of JAJPUD010000121.1, read as the reverse complement.
AGCAAATATTTACTGATTGATTTACTAAGAACAAATGAATAGATGAAAAAGATTTATTAAGGGCTTAATGCACACACACACACACACACACATATGTGTGTGTGTGTGTGTGTGTGTGTGTGTGTGTGTGTGTGAAGCCTTGTGCTAAACAATGGGATAGAAGCAGTCTCTGCTCTAAAGGATCTCAAACTCTAATTAGGAGGCAACACATATAAAGGAGTTCAGCTGTAAAATAGATAACATTGCCATGCAATTTGGAGGGCAGAGTAGCAAGGCAGATGGTAAGACCTAGATAACCTTAGGATGAAGAAGCAGGGCAGATGGCAAGATCTTCTGGTCGTCTATTTTGTTGGAAGAGTTGTAGTTGGGGATTCTTATATCATCCAAATGATGTGAGCAATCATGTTTCTCTTTCTACCTGATGCAATAGGGGGTCTAGCTAGCTAATAGAAAAGGGAAAGGGGCATGGATGCCCCACTGGTGACTGAGCAGCCTGCTAGTCAAGGAATCCCTGAATAATGGAAAGGAAATTATTATCATAAATCTCAGTGTAGACTGTAAGGTCAGAATCTCTTCAAATGATATGTATAAATCTGAAGTCCTGCACATGGATTTAATAATCAACTATAAAAATATAGGATAAAGAAAATGTGGCTAAAACTGTTATGTGAAAAATCCTAGAGGTATTAAAATTCAGTATGATTTGGCAGTATGATATTTAAGTCCTAAATGCTAAGTTGAGGGAGAATAAGAAATCAAGAGTGAGATTGAGGTTATGAACTTAGCAAACTAGAAAGATAATGAAACCCTTGACAGAAATAAAGTTCTAAAGAGGGATAGATTTAGGGGAACAAATGAATTCTGATTTAGACATGGTGAGTTTGAAATGCATACAGAATACCCAGTTCAAAATGTCCTTTAGGCAGTTGGTGATAGGGGACTGGAGTGTAGGAGAAAGAACTGGAACTTGAGTCCTATTCATGCACTGGAAGTCATGTGCATATAGATAATAAACCCATTACAGAGAGAGACACTAAAAGAGATATACACACAGAGTAAGAGACACAGAGAGTATATAGAAAGAAGGCAACAGGACAGAGCCGTGGGATATACCTACATTTTGGGGATGAGTTATATATGACACAGAAAAAGAGATTGAAAACAGATAGGAAAACCAAGAGACAGGTGTTATCAAAATCCAGAAAAACTGATTAACAGTGCAAATGCTAAGGAGAGATAAAGAAGGATGAGGATAAACCTAAATAGATAATTTGATTATCTCATACTTAGATTTATCGTGAATGAATATTCACAAATACTTGTTGAGTGTCATAGAGATTAAGATTCATTTCAGTTGGATGAAAAGTACTTTGAATTGTCTTCTAACTCTGAGTTTCTGTATTTCTATGATTAAACTTAAATTCCATATATTAAAACATTTTTTGAAAAAGTAGCTTAAATGTGACTATATATGAGGAATGGAGTCTTTATATCATAGATCAATAAACTACTTTGATTCCTAAAGAAAAAAAATTCTAGAAAATTCTAAATGTGTTGTTAAAGCAATGATATGTGAATATTTGGAAAAGTAATTGCTAATAGCTAGTATTGTGTGTTCAAGTACAGGTCATAGTAATATTTTTGTTTTTAAGAGGCTTCATTGGACTGGTAGAAAAGGTACTGCTATAGACATGGTTTACTTACATTATAACAAAACCTTTGATACAGTTTCATCTATAACTGAAAGCAAAATAGAGATGCAGCCTAATTATTTTCAAATTTGATTTTGAAGTGAGTGCATTATTATGCAAATAATTTGTGGTAAATTTACCAAAAAATGTGTGGTAAAATATCAACTTGGAGGAAAGTCTCTAGTGTAGAATCCAGAATATCTTTATTTCCTCCCTCTTTTATTTAACATTTATCTTAGTGACTTCAGTGAAGTTATAGATGGCATACTTACCAAATTTGAAATTGACACCAAAATGAAAGAAATAGCTAAAATATGATATATTCAATCAAAATAAGAGGGTTTTTTTTTTTCAGTATATCCAAGTATGTACAAGAGGGATTAAATTTGTCTTAGTAGGCATTAAAGTGTCAGAATCTGGAAGTTATAAGAGAGGTAGATTTAGGTTCCTAATAATTAGAACTATCCCAAAGTGGAAAAACTTGCCTCAGAAGGTGGTAGATTCCACCCTCTCATTGACCTCATAAGAGTTTTCAAGCACAGACTGGATGATCACTTGTCAGGGATATTATGGAGGCAATGCTTTCAGGGCTATGAGTTAAATAGATTGCCTTTTGTTCATCCTGGGAGTCTGTGATTCTATAGTTTGTTTATCTTATATTACTGTGTAGTGTATTAATTTGTATTTGTGTCTTATCCCTCTACTACATGTAGTTTTCACTTGAATTGTAAGTGTCTTAGCTGGGAGAGAGAGAGAGAGAGAGAAAGAGAGAGAGAGAGAGAGACAGAGACAGAGCCAGAGAGATACACACACAGAATATGCCCTGGGAATCAGAATACTGATGACAATAACACATCCATTTGTCTTTCCAGATGGTATGCTAAACAATATTAGCCAAAAGAACTAATTAAAGTAAGAGTTTATATATATATATATTTAAATCCTCCTCATTGCTGCTGAGAATCGGATACTATTCTCTGCATTCAAACTATTTTTATTATATATAATTTTGGGTTATCCTTATATCATTAATGAAAAAGGATCTGTCCATAGTCATAATGAGTTGATATTGCAACTTGATGTCATGTTTTTAGTCAACTTGTGTCCCTAACCCTAATTAGTCTGCAACACAGCTTGTTATCACAGTACTTCAACAATTTAGTCACAGAAATGTTGCATTCCTTTTTTGATTCGTTAAAAGTCTTCAGATTTAGGGCATTGTCATAACTGTTTAATATATGGCTTCAAGCATTGCAAAGCTGGTAAGAGATTTTTTTGTATCTTGAAAATGATGAATTTGTCTTAATTAGATTACAAATAGATATATTTTTATTGGAGTTAACTGAAGGAGTTGTAGGAGTAGTCAAGTTTTGGGACTTCCATGTCTGTGGTATCTATTGCTAGGTATCTAAAATAGTGATTCACCTACATCTGGATGGTTTATTGGTGTCACTTGTTTGTCTTTTCAAGATTACCTCTGGCATCTCCTACTCCAATTCATAACAACAACAACAATAATAATGGAGGTAGGGGAGAAATTTTTTTTTCTGTCCTTGAAGGAATATATATATGTTGGAGGTGATAACTAAATCAAACTAACTGTGTCTTCATTTAACTTTATAATATATTTGAAATTCCAGAATTGGAGAATAATGAAGGGATAATTGACTTTCTAAATTATTCTACTTCTTTTTGTATTTCCTTGCTAGAGGACTTAAAGATGTTATTTAATTGTAACTTTTCCATCCCTATATTTCCTTATGGGAGTCTCAAAAAGACTTGAGCTGATCTGATAGTTACCAAAGTACTACCTGCCCATGGAGAAAAACAATTTTCATGGCAAACTTCGTTTGGGGTGAATAATGACTTCCCGAAGAATGTGTTCCTTTGCCAGAATGTTTTCATATTTCTCCCTTCCTCAGGGCAACTGTGACATTTCTCTGGAAAGTTAGAAAATATAATCCTTTTGACAAAGTTTGAATTTGACCATGCCTAAATTTTATGCTAATAGGCATGTTAATTCCTTTATAATGAATTTAAATAATTTGTTTTTGGGGGAAATGGGATGTTGAAGTTCAGTTCTGTGATTTCATAGATGGAGGGAACTCCTTATATGGAAACTTCTCCATTAATACAGCTCTATAAGTCCTCTATTATTTAGTTGCAGATAGTTGCCTTTAGTGGCACTGAAATGCTGATTTTTCCATGATCAGTCAGATAGTGAGTGTTGAAGGACAGAATCTTCCTAACTTCAAACCTGACTCTCTTAATCACTATATCATACTGCTTTCAATGTGACACTTATCATAGCCTAATAATACAAAACTTTATAAATTTATCAAGTGATTATTCAGCTATTCAACAAAATTATAAGAAAAAGTAATAAAAATCACCCTTGGATTTTTTTATATTTTTGTTTGCTTTTATTTGTTTGTTTGTTTACATGTCAGAGATTTTATCCCCAAATATTGAAAGGTCAGTTGATATGGTTTTGTGATAATAGTTTTGATAAAGACCTGTGGAGATGTGAAAAACAACAAATAACTTAAACATTGATTAGGAAACTTATTTTAAAGGTTTACTTTAATGAAAGATGTAGAAGAGCAGCAATGGTAGAATGAATCCCATGTTATATATTTTAAATATAACTAATTATAGGTATGCCGACTTCTGTAATAATCATGCTGCTATTCAACTTTGTCTAAACATATACAATATATGATTTTTACCCTCAACTGTCACGTTCTCTTCCTCCAAAATCATACCAGCCAACAAAATAATAGACAATGATTTGAAAAGAAACGATCCTGAATCATCTCTATTTGCTCTCATCTTCATTAAAATTTAATAAATAACTTCTCTCATTTGATTTGATGTTTATTCCTACCATTTTTTATTTTATTAGAGTTACATTTCATTGTTTCAGAAGTCCCTGATGATTCTTGAAACCTTGCTACTTTAGGTTCCATATGGCTTGTTTTGGAAAATTTTAATTATATAAATATTTCTCAAGCCCCCTTCCAGTGCATTTGCTATTAACATACCAAGCAGAAGCCACAAATCAAATAATAGCATTTAATTCGGACAGAATAACAAAGTAAATAATAGGGAAAAAATAGATAATAGAATCATTCTTATCACTTTATAACAAAGGGGTTAAAGTCTTCGATAGACTTCCATGAGGGTAGGGAAAGAGAATCCCCCTAGACAGAGGAGGGAAGGTTGTATCATGGCTAGAACATTTCCAATTACTCCATCTCCTGGCAGCTTGCTGTGCCTTCCTCTCTCCCAATCAACCTTTTCAGACTTCCTTTGCTGCTTCTTTGCTGCCATCTTCTGGGGGTGTTATCTGCTACTGAGAGTTGTGGGAAGTTTTGTTAATCGTTTGTGAGACTGCCCATATACTGACATGTGTGGAGTAGAGTCCACGTGTTTTCTATTCTTTTATTAGTCTAACAAGGACTGTTCTGCACATGTAGCAAGTCGTGTGGTTTAAAGGGAGGTAAAGTGGACATTAACAGTCTCTTTTCCTCCCACCTTTATCCAAGAGGGATTTTTAAATTCCTACTAGGAAAAGAAGCAGAAACCAGAAACCCCTCAGAGAGAAGGGGATATCAGGCTAAGATTATAAGGTTTCTTTAATTATTGTTAGCCTGGGGTGTGTGTGTGTGATTTTTTTGAGGTTCAAATAATTTCTGATTGCTGTTTCAGTAATTGAGGGGAAACAGGAGGATCCTAAGACTTGACTTCTTTCCCTCCAAATACCACTTGTACACATAGAATGTAACAACAACAAAAAGTCATTGATCCAATTCAATAGACAAGCAAAAATCAGAAAAGAGATTTGTCATTGTACAATTTTCAGTTATATCCAACTCTTTATGATCCCATTTGTGGTTTCCTTTGCAAGGATATTGGAGTAGTTTGCCATTTCCTATTCCAATTTATTTAACAGATGAGGAAAAGAGAAAGACACAATTAAGTGACTTGCCCAGGGTCATATAAATAGTAAGATTTGGAGGTCAGATTTGAACTTCCGAAAATGAGCCTTACTGACTCTAGACACAGCACTCTCTCCACTACATCACCTAGCTGTCCTGCATGAGAGTATATACTAGACAATGTAGAATGTACCACAGGGGATAAGGTAACTCAGTTTAACCAAGAGAGTCTTAAATCTCACTTAAAGGGAAATTCCTTGAAGTCTCTAGTGTGGCAAGTTGGGGCTATAGACGTAATAGAGACTGACAGCTTCATTTAGGTCAGCTTCTTCCCAGAATCTTTTACTTCAGTAATCTGAAAAAGGATTGTCATCTTTCATCTTTTTTCTTAAAGTTGGAAGGCCAAAAACACGCAAAGTGTCTCAAAAGAGATTTGAAGACGTGACAACTGAAGAGATTGGACTTCTAACTATACCTCATCCTTCACACATTGATTTCCATCAATAAGGACAGAGTCCAATATCAAAGAGCTCTGGGACTGGGATTACTTTAAGAAGTTTTCATATCTCCTGGAAAGACAAAAGTTTAGCTCAGGTTTTTATCAAGATGATTTGTTTTTGACTTACCACTTTTGCCCCATAAAATAGAAAGTCTCCCATATTTCTCCCATATTTCATTTGAAACTGAAGTCAATTCCTTTTAATTTCTGTCATACAATTAGTGAGTGCATGGATCATGAAAATTTTCTTAAAGCTTCAATTAGCCTCAAAAAGGCACTTAACAACATTGTAGACATAAGAGTGGTACTGGTGATCTTTGTCCTCCATCTTTTTTTCTATAGCAGATAGTCCTGTTTTCTCTTACATTACAGAGAGCAGTGGGTCTCAAACTTTTTTTATTTCATATACTATTTCACAGACCTAGGGGGAAAGGTAGAATCATACTTCATTGTAGAAACTTAATTAATGGAAACAATAGTGCTTTTGTTGTTAATGCAACAACAAAAATTTAGTGTCTAGTTTTTATTAAATTTCAAACATAAATTATTGATTCTTTCCAGAAATAAAAATACAGACTCTGCGAACATAAACATGAATTCTACAAAAAACCAGTTTCCAGACCACCCAGAGGTCTCCAGACCACACTTTGAAGACAGAGGAAAGGGGGGATATCATGGGAGGGAGAAAACCTACAGTCATGCCATGCCAAATCTCTCACTGTTTGGCCCAATTAAATTAATACAGGATTTAAGGAATATATTCATAAAATGTTCCTTGGTATTTGAGACCACACTGGAAAGTGAAAATAATGCATCTTGAAAATGGATTTTTCTTTCTTATTTAAGTCTAAGTCTTTTGAGTAAGGTACCACGTGTTTTAAATTAGAAACGGAAATAACTACAGATAATTTCTTTAAAATAAAATATATCTTGCTATGTTCTGAGCCTTTAGAATGAAATGCAAATGAGCAGATTAATGTTATTGTTTATTTTTAAAAATGTACTCTGAGTTCAACTAGATCTAGAAGCCCAAATCTTGATCTGATTTCTTTTTTCAGGTTTTGTTGTTTTTTAAAAAACATGGTTTTAAACATTCATTTTACTGAATAAAAATAAGTAACTTCTCCAAGCAAAAGAAATTATTTAGAATACAACAATATTTCATGTCCCAACTGGGACATCTGTGTACACAGTTGACATTCATGAGTCACTGGCAGGTTATTTTATAAGCTGATTTAAAAAAAATATAAGCCTTTCCCTGCCACCCTTGTTGTTCACTGTTTTTTAAAGCCTCCCTATAATCTTTATTTAAAAGAAAGGAAACATATTTTTTTCAAATATTATCTGTTGCCTTTGAAGTTGTGTTAAAGTGAGAGCCATGGGATAAATTCTTGAATAATCTTGAGTAATCCCATCCACAAAAAAATATGTAACACTCAAATGAATTCACCCATTACTGCCCTTTAGCAGCTGCCTTTCTTCTTCTAACCCTTAATTTTAAAATTTGCAACTGCATTGTAGTGTAGCTGTAATGCTTTCTCTATGAAGATACTTTCTGGAGGGAGATAGAAGAACTGAATGTTTTCCATAAGAAAGCAGTCATCTGGATTGAATTGCAGATATCTAATCCTCAAACACACTCCTTTTGTTTGGTTTTGTGAAATGAACAAAGACATCGACTTTGACGTGCTCAAGGAAGGATTAAGACATCCCTCTACCCTTCTGATCACTCCAAAGATGAACAAAAATGTCCTTTAACTGAAAGGCCAGATGTAGACTAATCTTTTTTTTTTTTTCCCAAGAAGTACTGGGAAATGGCAACATTTTCAATATGCACAGACATATAAGCCATACATACAAACATATATATGTTTTAAGTTTAAATACAGTTTTGCTTTTTCTTTAGTGTATTGAAAGTTGACAGGTCTCATTTAAGGTACCACACAGGAGGAGGCAAATGAAGGACATAAAAAATGGGAAAATACTTTTTTTTTGCAATTTTAAATTGGGATGATCTCCCATGTCTTTGAAACAGGGTATAATATGTTTAACCTATAAAGCAGTTGGGAGTCAAGCCTGTCTTCCAACATCAGGGTCCAAACAGGCTCTCACTATATTATCATCCTCATGTTACAGTGAGCAAAAGCTAGGAGGAGGAGCTTGTTCAACAACTAACAGAAAGCAAAACAACATGATGAGCATAGGAGGGATATTAATTTTTCCTTTGCTCATAAATGTAATAATTTAATCCTATGATGGAGTCATAATTTCATTGATGTACATATCTATTTCTCCACTGGTACACATCATAATCAATCTATGCTTTCTCACCTCATAAAAATTTTTTCCTATCTCTTTTTATAAATGCTCCATAAAGGAACTTCCCAATGGCTGACAATTGTTTTTAGCATATTTTTACTACTACACATATGTCTAGCCTAGTATACGACTTCTTTTAAATTACTTATAATAATAGCATTTATATAGCATCTACTACATGCCAGGTACTAAGAGAGTTACAAATACAAGATATTGTATTTTATACTCAAAACAACCCTGGGAATTATATGCTATCATTATTTCCATTTTAGAATAAAGGAAGCTGATATAAATATATGTTAAGTGACTTGCTCAAGGTCATACATCTAGTTATTATCTAGGGTCACAATTGAACTCAGACCTAGCATTCTGTGCACTGTGCCACCTATTGTTTTATTTTTCTGTATAGCTCCTTGAAAAATGACTATAAATTCCTTGAAAGAAGATACTATCTTTATCTACATAGTGAAAAACAAAGCTGACATTTCTGACTGATGTGGTGCAGCTTTTGGGGATGATGAGAACTCTAATCAAGCCCACCTTGTTCCCATTATTAACCTTATCTCACACAAACCAGAAGCTACATTCCTGGGACTATCTTGTCAGCAAGACCAAGACTTGTCCAACCCACTAAATTTGTAAGAACCCAGAAGATAAGCACTCTTCCTTCCCTAAAGCAGACACACTAAGAATCTGCACTTGCTTGACAAGTAACTTTTGTGATGAAAGCACTTATTATCCTGCATTAGCATATGCTGGTTCCTGTATTCTCATCATGCTGCTGCATAGACATAATGGGCATATAAGTATGTTCCTTTCCTAACTTTTCCCCAACTCTCTAGAATATATCTACCCTTGCTTCCCCTTTCCCTTCCTGCCTCTAACCTCTAAATAGTGTTTCTTCACTCATAATCCCAACTGGATCACCTTGATGTGTTCTTTGATGAAATAAAGGACTCTTTGTGGCCATGAAAATGCTTTTGTGAGTTTTTCATATTCAGAACCACTTTCTCAGAACCTAGTGGTTTATCATGATCAATGTAGGTTATTATACATATGTTTTAATTTCCTCCAGACCCACAATATTTTCTTTATTGGTTTCTTTCCTTTTTGAGGCCCAAATCCTTTATGTAATCATCTTACTTTCCCACTGTACCTAATTAGAGCTTTAAACATGTTTATGCTGGTAGGGTCCCTCCAAGCAAAGGTATAGAGCAAGCAGCTATGGAGCTGGAGTTTAGAAGAGATGTAGCAGTGGCTTAATATACAGATTTGAGACTTTGCAGTGAGAATTGAAAAGAAGGGAAGGGGATGAGATCGGTACTGAAGAAAGTATAGATAGAAAAGATAAGACAACCAAAGACAGACTTGTGGTAAGAGGAACTTGTAAGAGGTACTTGTAGGTAAGAGGAAACAAAAAAACCAAGAATTTACTAGTAGGACATCAACATCATGGGGGCCTAAGGAAGAGAGAAAAATCAGCAAAGGCTAACATTAATGCCACATCCTCCAGTGAAGTCAAGGAGAATAGGACTGATTGGATTTAATTATTCAAATTAGTTGATGATTTTGGAGAGAGTTATAGAATTATGAAAACAGATGCTAAATTGTAAAGGGTTGAGGAAAAGATGTGTGGTAAGGAAATGGAGGTTAACAAATTGAGACCATACTGCAATAAAGGGAAAGATTTTTAAAAATTATATATTTTTTTCAATTTGTTGTTGAATTGTTTCAATTATGTCTGACTCTGGGAACTCGTTTGGGGTTTTCTTAGCAAAGATACTGCAATGGTTTACCATTTTGTTCTCTAGCTCTTTTACAGATGAAGAACTGAAACAGGATTAAGTGACTTGCCCAGGGTCACACAGTTAGAAGGTATCTGGTATGAACTCAGGAAGAAGTCTTTGTGATTTCAGGCCCAGAATTCTATTCATTGTACATTTAGCATTTATTTTCTCTCCTTCCCTGAAAACAAAGAAAAGCAAAACTCCTTTAACAAGCATACATGGTTAAGCAAAATGAATTCCCATATTGGGAACAGAGGGACATTTTATGGAATAATGAATGTGTGTTGGGAAAAAAAAATCAGGAACCACTGAAGATTGAGAGACTGACAGAAAGATAGGGAACAGAGAGAGAAAGAGAAAGAGAGAGAGAGAGAGAGAGAGAGAGAGAGAGAGAGAGAGAGAG
>JAJPUD010000121.1:49021-75132 GCA_023553655.1 Myrmecobius fasciatus | reverse complement strand
GAGAGAGAGAGAGAGAGAGAGAGAGAGAGAGAGAGAGAGAGAGAGAAGGAGGAAGGAGAAGGAGAGAGGGAAGAAGAGGAGGAGGGGAAGGGAGAGAGACAGAGAAGAGAGAAACAGAGACATAGACAGAGACAGACAGCACAGAGACAGAGAGACAGAGAAACAAATTTCCATAGTGACTCTGCGTGTGTGTCTGTCTTTGTTTCTGCCTTTCTCTCTCTCTGATTCTGTAATTTGAGTCCATTACCTTTCTCTTAGAAGGTGGATAACATGATTTTCAGTCTCATGGTAGTGTGGTTGGTCTTTTTACCAGTTAGAGCTCTCTCATCTCATAGATGGATAGATAGACAAACAGATCATTTATAAAGCAGTTACTATGTGTCAGGTACTATGCTAAGGACTGGAAATACAAAAACAATAAAACAAGACAGTCCTTCCCCTTAAGAAGCTTACATACTAATAAGGAAAATCAAAACATAAAACGGTTTAGAAAGGGGGGAGGGAAGGAGAGGAGGTGAGGAAAGTTGTTTTTCTTTATAAAGTTATTGTTACAGTATGTATTATCCTCCAAGTTCTTCTTACTTCGTTCTATATCAGTTCATACAACTACTCTTAGATTTCTCTGAAACTATCCCTTTTGGGTTTTTTTCCCCCCATGGTACAATAATAAATAATTTATACTATTATAATTGGCTCAACCAATATCCACTTGCAAAATAGTAAAATTAGGATACTATGGAAAGATGACCTACTTTGGAGTTAGAGTCTTGGTTTTGAATCCCACCTTTAGAACTTACTTCCTGTGTGACCTTGAGATAATTATTGGGTTTCAGTTTCTGCAGGTATAGCCTTTATAGAATGAAAGAAAGGTGGGTTGTTATCAATATAATTTCTACTGACATGATTCCCAAAAGGGCCACTGGCTACTTCTCACCAGAAATTCTTATGGTATTCTCAGGGTACAGAAGCCCCTATTTTGGTGTATTTTCTCATATATGAATTCTTACAGTGTCTCCTGTATGTCATAGATTAACCTAGTAATTAGCACTTTAATAGCACTTAACCAATTAATATGTTAGATTTTACAAAGGGATATTTACTGAAAACATTGCAATTCCTGAAGTACAAAATGTTCCCTGCAACTGGGGTATCCTCTTCTCTGTCTCACTGCACCATAAATGGAATTTTCTATTTCCCTTCCACAGCCCAGCAATGAAGGGCCCAAAGGACTAGCTCTTCCCCACTTTCCTTTATACTTGATCTTCATTGCTTAGCTCAGTTCCCACCAGATGCAAGATGGGAAATGTCTGCTGGATGCTGAACCTCCCTTGCTCTCCCTCCCATACCCACCTCTGCTGGTGATGTTCCAAGGCCCACTTGACTACTATCCTTTTGGTTGGGATTTACTGCTACAGCTCCCAAGATCCTCTGGACCTTGTCATCTGCTCTTTCCTGGAAGAACAGAAGTACTATCTAATTTTCCTCTGTGTCATGAACTCTTTTTGCGTGTGTCCTCTCTCCCAACTACAATATGAGCTCCTTGAGAAAAGGCACTGTCTTTATTTTCTGTTTATATTCCCAGCCCTTAGCACAGTCCTTGGCACATGGTGAAGTGCTTAATCTGTGCTTTTTCATTCCATGTCAACATGTCCTAACCTTCCCCACCACACAGAACATAAACTTGGACTTCACACAGCAAAGAAGAGAGGACAATTAGTAATTTCTGGCTAGTTTCTTCACCTCTGAATTGTACTTTTTTTTTTTTTTTTTTACTACCTCATATGCAGAATTTGTATTAAAATTCATGTTACTCAATAATCATGTATAATAGAGAAATTTAATTTGCATTTTCAAATTTAGCACAGAAAATATATAAAAATAAGAAATTTCCATATGACAAAATGTATGTTGATCAGGCTCAATTTTCTTCTAAGTAGACACAGCAACTGTGCCTGAGGAAAGGCCTTAGTCCCCCCCTTCCCTCCCAAACCTGTATGTTTCTCTTATCAAGGCTTGATGAACCGTAATCTGTTTTAGCCACAATAATAAAGTAGGGGATTATGGGCCCTTTCTAAGACTTCCCTTCAGCTGCAAAAGAGGAAATGACCCTCCCTTTTTAGCAAAGCCAACTAACTCCTCCACTCCCACTCCTAATTCCATCCCTTCTTGTTTTCTCTATTATTCCATCAATCAAGCTATATCTCTCATATAACCTCAGAGCTGGATCAAACATGAATGTATATGTCTATGTATATTATATATGCATATAATATATAATATATAAATATATGTATACATGTACACCCACATTATCTATCTATATTTGTACATTTGTATATATTTTTGTACATTGGTATGTGTTTGTGTGTACACAGGCATATGCATTTATATATGTATATCTTTCTATCTCCATACAACGATTCCTCCTTATTTTTTGCATGAAACTTTGCCTTTTTGCATCCCCCATGCTTGGACTTCTCTATATCTGCCTCAGCTTTTTTTTAAGTTTCAGCTTCCTCATCCTTAATGCTAGTGTTTTATCCCAAAATTACCCCCGATTTATCCTTATATTTTTCATGTTTATCATTTGCATGTCTTCCTTCCAACTTATATCCCTGGCACTTAGCACAGTGGCTGGCACATTGATAAATACTTATTTACTTACTGATTTGACTTGTAATAAACAGATGCACAGCAAAATACACAGATCAGGAGAATAACACACACAAAGCCTATAATAATCCCATAAATAAAAACATGTAGCTAACAGGTAGCTGAAATCAAATTAATTGCAATGATCCCACATACACATGTAGCACACTTTTTAGCAGAAAGATGGGAGGACTATAGATCTGAACTACTACATATTCTGTCAAACATATTCTTTCTGGAAGGGACCATAGAGTTAATCTAGTCTACCTCTGTCATTTTGTTTAATTTTAAAATGTAACTTTTATTTTACTTTGATTTTAAATAAGCATTAATTTTCTCTCTTCCCACTTTCCTCTTACTGAAAAAAAAAGAAAAGAAAAATAAAATCCTTGTAACAAATATACAGTCAGCAAGAAAAATCCTTCATTGTTCATGTCCAAAAAATTATGTCTCACTTTACAACTTGAATTCATCACCTCTGTCAGGAAGTGACTGGCTTATATCATCTTTGGTCCTCTGGAATTGTGATTGGTCATTGCATTGATTAGTCTCTAAGTCTTTCAAAGCTGTTTTCTTTGGCAATGTTGTTGTATTTTCTCATTTTATAAATGAGGCACTTGGGCTAGAGAAGTTATGTGTCTTGTTTGGGGTCTCACTAATAGTAAGTTGCTGAGTCTGGATTTGAACTCAGGTCCTTTGATCACATTCCTCCCACTGCACCATATTGCCTTTGGTCAATGAATTCTATGGAAGAGTTCAATAGTGGTGAGTTGTGTGGAGGGCAAAACTGAGGTGAAGAGAATGTACACCAGGAAATGTGTATCATATATAAGTACTTATACTATATACATACTTAAAAAATTTTTTTAAAAATACATCAACAAAATTGCAGTGCTGCTTCTACAGTTGGTAGATTTGTCATAGAGGTAAAACATCACAAATTTGTTAAAAGAGAAAGTAAATAAGATTCAGAGAGAAAATAAGGCAAATAAGAATTTTAATTTCATTACATTCTATTCTTAAGTCTAATTTTTTGTTTTCCAGAAAAGTTTGACTGCAAAGATAGTTTGTAACTTGCAAAATTCAGGTATTTATTTTAAAATGTATTTTAAAGCTATTTAAAGCCAGGGTCACATTTAAAAATGTGAAAAAGTTCATTAATATTTTGGACAGTGTGCTTACTTCAAGTCCTGGTTCTTTACTGTCAGTAATTACTGTCAAAAATATTTTTCTTTCAGAAATGTTATTATTCCCTCAGCAGGAAAAGCATAATTTATTTAATATGTCGTGCTTCACATATTAACCCTGTGGTGTTCAGATTATATTTAAGACTATAGAATAGCCTACATCTATTGCTTTTGTATTTCAGATAATTTTTGGTCATTATTGGTCTTGGTGTTGGCTTTTCAGGGTATCCATATTTAATAGCATTGGTCTTGGTACTGGCTTTTCAGGTTATCCATATTTAATAGCAAAGGACAGCAAGAGATAGGATGGCATAATGGGTAGAAGCCCTGCCTTGAAGTCTGGGAGACTCCATTCTTTTTTTGATCCATCCTTGCAGTGTGATACTGAATAAGTCACTTCTCAGTGCCCTAAGTAGCTCTACAAGCCTGGGGATCTTAACTTTTTTTTTTTCTGTGTCATAGATCTTTTTGTTGGAAATACATAAAATAAAATGCATAGGATTACAAAGAAAATCAATTCTATTGAAATACATTATCAAGATATACTTTTTTTTTTCCAAGTTTGCAGACCCCAAGTTAAAAACATTGTTCTAAAGACTGAATTGCTAATCTGCATAGGCAGAGAAGCTTCTCTAGGTCTGGATTACTATTGCTATTGTTGTTGTGACAAAACACACTACATAGACTACCAAAAAATAGTTGAATAGAAACTTAGCTATCTTCTAACTCAATCCTTTCTTTGTAAAGAGGACACTGTGATTTGTGATTTGCATTAGGTCACACAGCAAATTGGAAACTAGAATGCAAGTCTTTTGATTCCCAATCCAAGGTTCTTTTTGCTCCTTCAGGACATTTCTTATTATTCAAGAATGTATTTTATAATGAAAACTCTTTATATAAATTATGCTTCTAAACAATTTTTATGGCATTATGTTGTTCCTAATCTATCTTCCCAGATGAGAAGTGACTAATGACATGCATCCTCCCTCTTGTGGTAGGTGAGCAGCTGGGGACAGATCATGCTGAACCCACTGACCAGCCACTTCTTTCCCCACTCACTGTGGGAAGCTGCCTTCACCAGATTTGTTAAGGTCCAAACCTTCTACTGAGAACTTAAATATAATGTAAATTTCCAACAGGTAGTGAATGGCCTTTGGGCCACAAAACT
The DNA here is from genome assembly GCA_023553655.1 of Myrmecobius fasciatus. Lineage (NCBI taxonomy): Eukaryota > Metazoa > Chordata > Mammalia > Dasyuromorphia > Myrmecobiidae > Myrmecobius > Myrmecobius fasciatus. The sequence goes on along the minus strand of JAJPUD010000121.1, from coordinate 70,125 downwards.
GTAATAATGCTTTTATTGGACAAAAAATTTGGTGATATAGCAAGGATCGTCTTCTAAATTGTCACCACAAGGTGAGAGTAATCCTATTTTAAACAAATAGAGATTATGAAGCCCTAGGTTTAGAAAATAAATATAATGTTGTTCAGTTGTTTTTCATTCATGTCCTACTCTTCATGACCCCATTTAGGATTTTCTTGGCAAAGTGGAGAGGTTTATCATTTCTTTCTTCAGTTCATTTTATAGATGAGGAAACTGAGGCAAAAAAGGTTAAATGACTTGCTTAGGATCACAGCTAGGTTATATCTAGAGCTGCATATTCTGTCAAATGTGTTCTTTTCTGGAAAGGACCATAGGGGTAATCTAGTCTACCTTTGTCATTTTGTTTATTTAATTTTAAAATGTAACTTTTATTTTACTTTGATTTTAAAACAAGCATTAATTTTCTCTCTTCCACCTTCCTCCTCTTACTGAAAAACAAAACAAAACAAAACCCTTGTTCCAAATATATGGTCAGCAAAAAAAAAAATCCTTTATTGTTCATGTCCAAAAAATTATGTCTCATTTTACAACTTGAATTCATCACCTCTGTGTCAGGAGGTGGCTAGCTTGTTTCATCACTGGTCCTCTGGAATTGTGATTGGTCATTTCTTTGTGAAAAATGAGTCTTCCTGACTCTAGGCCTGGCACTCTATCCACTATATCACCTAGCTTCCCAATAATTATTCATAGAATTTAGTTTTTGTTACTTAAGGATCATAAAATTACTTTCAATAATGTTTTCCTAATACATAGTTTAATTTGTAAAAATTCAGTGTATTTATTAGTATTCATTTGGACATTTCCTTGGAGACACTAGTCCATGCTCATTAACCGTCTAGATTCCCATGACTTATATCTTCACTCTACCTTCACCACACAGCAGGGTGGTCACATCTTAGAATTCACCATTACCTCAAATTTTGTCACCTCCATGATCTTGAACTTAGAAAGTTCCCTACTCTAGAAATTTCTTTTACTTCTCTTCTTTTGCTTCATTCCTCCCCAAACCATTCTTCATCCTCACTGTGATCTTTAGTCCACTTTCCCTCCCAATCAATTATCCATCCATCTTCTCCTTTTCCATTCCTCCTTTCTTAGTTTTGACTGTCTACTTAAGCAGTTTTGACCACCCTTGAATCTCTTCCCCTGTTGCCCTAAGTCCTTTTCACTTCTCTCTATATACTTGCTTCCTTAGTATTCTCATCTGTTCCCATGGGTTAAATTATTTCTAAACAGTTGACTATGAAATAATTCTATCATACTCTAATCTCTCCCCTAACTTCCAATTTCACATTTCTACTAGATATCCAATTGATAATTCAAATTCAACATGTCTAACACCAAAAAAGAAGGAGGGTTTTAAAGGGGGGGGGACTGTTAGAGGGAGGTGGTCATGAAAAACAAAATACTGGCAAGGGGGAAGGGAATAAGGGGAAAAGGAAGAGAAAAATATAACTTTGGGTAAATAAGATGGCAGGAAATATAGATATAGTTATTTTAACTGTGAATGTGAATGGGATGAACTCTCCCATAAAACAGAAGAGGATAGCAGACTGGATTAAAAGCCAGAATCCTACAATATGTTGTTTACAAGAAACACATCTAAAACATAGAGATACATACAGAGTGAAGGTAAAGGGCTGGAGCAAAATCTTTTATGCTTCAGGTGAACAAAAAAAAGCAGGGGTAGCAATCCTTATCTCAGATCAAGTAAAAGCAAAAATAGATCTAATTAAAAGAGATAAGGAAGGAAACTATATTTTACTAAAGGGTACCATAGACAATGAAGCAGTATCAATACTAAACATATATGCACCAAGTGGTATAGCATCCAAATTCCTAGAGGAGAAACTAACAGAGATGCAAGGAGAAATAGACAATAAAACTATACTCATGGGGGATCTCAACCTTGCTCTCTCAGAATTAGATAAATCAAACCACAAAATAAATAAGAAAGAAGTTAGGGAGGTAAACAAAATGTTAGAAAAGTTAGGTATGACAGATCTCTGGAAGAAATTGAATGGCGATAGAAGGGAGTATACTTTTTTCTCAGGGGTTCATGAAACTTATATGAAAATTGATCATGTGTTAGGGCATAAAATCCTCAAAATCAAATGCAGAAAAGCAGAAATAGTAAATGCATCCTTTTCAGATCATGATGCAATAAAACTCACATGTAATATAAGGCCAGGAGAAAATAGACCAAAAGTTAATTGGAAATTAAATAATCTAATCCTGAAGAATGAATGGGTGAAAGAGCAAATTGTAGACACAATTGATAATTTCATCCAGGAGAATGACAATAATGGGACAACATACCAAAATTTGTGGGATACGGCCAAAGCAATTATAAGGGATAACTTTATATCTCTAGATGCTTATTTGCATAAAATAGAGAAAGAGAAGATCAATGAATTGGGCTTACAATTAAAAAAACTAGAAAAAGAGCAAATTAAAAACCCTCAATTGAATACCAAATTGGAAATTCTGAAAATAAAAGGTGAGATTAATAAAATTGAAAATAAGAAAACTATTGAATTAATAAATAAAACTAAAAGTTGGTTTTATGAAAAAACCAACAAAATAGATAATTGTTAGTCTCAAAAATAATAAAAGAGAACTTTCCTCCAATGAAGAGGAAATTAGAGTAATAATTAGGAGTTACTTTGCCCAACTTTAAGCCAATAAATTTGATAATCTAAATGAAATGGAGCAATCTACAAAAATATAGATTGCCCAGGTTAACAGAAGAGGAAATAAATTATTTAAATAGCCCCATTTTGGAAAAAGAAATAGAACAAGCTATTAATCAACTCCCTAAGAAAAAATCTCCAGGGCCAGATGGATTTACATGTGAATTCTACCAAACATTCAAAGAACAATTAATTCCAATACTATACAAACTATTTGAAAAAATAGGCACAGAAGGTATACTACCAAATTCCTTCTCTGATACCGATATGGTGCTGATAGCTAAACCAGGTAGGGTGAAAACAGAAAGAAAACTATAGACCCATTTCCCTAATGAATATTGATGCAAAATTTTTAAATAAGATTTTAGCAACGAGATTACAGAAAGTTATCCCCAGGATAATACACCATGATTAATACCAGGAATGCAGGGCTGGTTCAATATCAGGAAAACTATCAGCATAATCAATTATATTAATAACCAAATTAACAAAAATCATGTGATTATCTCAATAGATGCAGAAAAAGCATTTGATAAAATCCAACACCCATTCCTATTAAAAACACTCAAGAGTATAGGAATAAATATAGGCTTTTCCTTAAAATGATTAGTAGCATCTACTTAAAACCATCAGCAAGCATTGTATGTAATGGAGACAAACTAGAACCATTCCCAATAAGATCAGGAGTGAAACAAGGCTTCCCACTGTCACCATTACTATTTAATATTGTATTAGAAATGTTAGCTTTGGCAATAAGAGAAGAAAAAGAGATAAAAGGAACTAGAGTAGGTAATGAAGAAACCAAATTATCACTCTTTGCAGATGACATGATGGTATACTTAGAGAACCCTAGAGACTCAACTAAAAAACTACTAGAAACAATTCACAACTTTAGCAAAGTTGCAGGATTTAAAATAAATCCACATAAATCCTCAGCATTTATATATATATATATATATTTTTCATTTTTTTAAATTTTATTTGCATAACATATGTGTGGGTAATTCTTCAACAATAACCCTTACATAGCTTTCTGTTACAAATTTTTCCCCCCAACTCCCCACCCCTCCCCTAGATGGCAAGATATCCACTACATGTTAATTATGTTAAAATATTGGCAAATCGAATATATGTATACATATTTCCAAACTTATCATTGTTGTGCAAGAAAAATCTTATCTACACAAAAAATATATCAGATAAAGGAAACACAATGTAAGCAAACATCAATCAAGGAGTATGAGAATGTTATGTTGTGGTCCACATTTCACATCCCTCTCTCTGGGTGTATATGGCTTTCTTCAGCCATATTGAACAATTGGAGGTGGTTTGAAACATTTCATTGTTGAAGAGAGCCATGTCCATCAGAATTGATTGTCATATAGTACTGTTGTTGCCGTGTATAATAATCTCCTGGTTCTGCTCATTTCACTCAGCATCAGTTCATGTAAGTCTCTCCAGGCCTCTCTGAAATCATCTTGCTGGTCATTTCTTACAGAACAATAATATTCCATAATATTCATATACCATAATTTATTCAGCCATTCTCCAATTGAAGGGCATCTATTCAATTTCCAGTTTCTAGCTATGAGAGGTAAACTATATTACATTCCACTAATTTACTTATAGTATCACTCTTTATATCCAGATCATGAACCCATTTAGATCTGATCTTGGTATGTGGTGTTAGATGTGGGTCAAGCCCTAATTTCTTCCACACTAGTTTCCAGTTTTCCCAGCAGTTTTTGTCAAATAGTGAATACTTATCCCAAAAGCTGGGGTCTTTGGGTTTATCAAAGACTAAATTGCTATAGTTATTGCCTAGTTTGTCTTGTGATTCTATCCTATTCCACTGATTGACTACTCTATTTCTTAAGCATTTTTATATATTACCAACAAAGTTCAGCAGCAAGAGATACAAAAAGAAATTCCATTCAAAATAACAGATGATAGCATAAAATATTTGGGAATCTATCTGCCAAGAAAAAGTCAGAAACTATATGAACTAAACTATAAAACACTTTCCACACAAATAAAATCAGACTTAGTCAATTGGAAAAACATTAAGTGCTGATGGTTAGGCTGAGCAAATATAATAAAAATGACAATACTACCCAAACTAATTTACTTATTTAGTGCCATATCAATCAAACTCCCAAGAAATTATTTTACAGATCTAGAAAAAATAGTAGCAAAGTTCATTTGGAAGAACAAAAGGTCAAGAATTTCAAGGGAATTAATGAAAAAAAAAAAAAAGACAGATGAAGGTGGCCTTGCTGTACCAGATCTAAAACTGTATTATAAAGCAGCGGTCATGAAAACCATTTGGTACTGGCTGAGAAATAGAGCGGATGATCAGTGGCATAGGATAGGATATCAGGACAATCTAGGTAATAACTTTGACAATTTAGTGTTTGATAAAATCCAAAGACCCCAGCTTTTGGGATAAGTACTCACTATTCGGCAAAAACTTCTGGGAAAATTGGAAACTGTGTGGAAGAAATTAAGGCTGGGCCCACATCTAACATCGCATACCAAGATAAGATGTAAATGGGTTCATGATTTAGATATAAAGAGTGATATTGTAATCAAATTAGAGGAACATAGGATAGTTTACCTCTCAGACCTGTGGAGATGGAATAAATTTATGTCCAAAGAAGATCTGGAACTCTTAATTGAACACCAGAGAGATAATTTCGATTATATTAAGTTAAAAATTTTCTGTACAAACAAAACTAATACAGACAAGATTAGGAGGGAAGAATCAAATTGGGAAATCATCTTTACATTTAAGGGTTCTGATAAAGATCTCATGTCTAAGATATATAGAGAATTGTCTCACATTTATAAGAACTCAAGCCATTCTCCAATTGATAAATGGTCAAAGGATATGAACAGACAATTTTCAGATGATGAAATTACAACTATTTCTAGTCATATGAAAAGGTGCTCCAAATCACTATTGATCAGAGAAATATAAATTAAGACAACTCTGAGGTACCACTACACACCTGTCAGATTAGCTAAAATGACAAGAAAGGATAATGACAGGTGTTGGAGGGGATGTGGGAAGACTTGGACACTGATGCATTGTTGGTGGAACTGTGAATGGATCTAGCCATTCTGGAGAGCAATTTGGAGCTATGCTCAAAATGTTATCAAACTGTGCATACCCTTTGACCCAGCAGTGTTTCTATTGGCCTTATATCTCAAAGAAATCATAAAAGAAGGAAAAGGCCCCACATGTGCAAGAATGTTTGTGGCAGCTCTTTTTGCAGTGGCTAGAAACTGGAAACTGAATGGATGCCCATCAGTTGGAGAGTGGCTGAATAAATTATCGTATATGAATGTTATAGAATATTATTGTTCTGTGAGAAACGACCAGCAGGACGATTTCAGAGAGGCCTGGAGAGACTTGCATGAACTGGTGCTGAGTGAAGTGAGCAGAACCAGGAGATCATTATTCACGGCAACAACAATACTATATGATGATCAATTCTGATGGACATGACTCTCTTCAACAATGAAATGCTTCAAACCAGTTCCAATTGTTCAGTGAAGAAAGCCATATACACCCAGAGAGAGGGATGTGAAATATGGACCACAACATATCATTTTCATGTTCTCTATTGATGTTTGCTTGCATTGTATTTCCTTTATCTGATTATTCTTTTTTGTAGATACGATTTTTCCTGCACAGAAATGATGTGTGGAAATAAGTATACATATATTTGATTTATCATGTTTATATGACATGGTTTCATTCCTACCTTATTTTTCAATGTTCCTCTTAAAGGATTGTGCCCAGAATTGATGTGGACAGCATAATGATAAAATTTCAACTCTTGGTCTGGACATTATGCCTTATTTAATCAATCTGAGGGATACACTAGGTTTTTAAACTACCATATTATACGATCATCTACTCATCCTGAACTTTTAACTAACCAAATTCCTTAAGTCTTTTGCATATAAAGTGTTTTCAAGGCAGATTGCTTCAATCCTGTAGTTGTATAATTTGTACAATTATACAATTTAAAAAAAAATTAAATGTAGGAATTTTAAAAACTTAAATGTAGGGATTTATATTTTGTCCTAATTAAATTTTAATTAGTTTGTTTTGATCTGATTTTATAAACAACAATATCATTATTAATGATAATGATATTTGCAACAGCACATGTTTTTTTCTAATTTCAAACTTAATGTCTTGTAGACATCTTAAACTCAATATATAAAATTTAATTCATTTCTTTCCCCTAAAATCCCTTCTTCTTAACTTTATTACAATGAAGGATATTACCATCCTCCTAATTACCCAGGGTTACAATCAGTGGTCATTCCTGAATTTTGACTCACTCCCCATTTTTAATCTGGTTGGTCTCCTTGCCTGGAATACTCTAGATTCTCATATCTGCTTACTGCCTTCTCTGATTGTTTAAGTCCCAGTTAAAATCTCATTTTCTAAAGGGAGTTTTTCCCAAACCCGCTTAAAGGTGTCTTCCCACTCTCAATTATTTCCTACTCCTCCTGTATGTACATAATTTGTTGCTTTCCCCTTTAGAATGTGAGCTCCTTGAGGGCTTCTTTTTTTTCTTTCTTTCTTGCTACTTTTTGTATCCTCAACAGTTAACACCAAATAGGTGCTTCAGAAATGTTTATTACTGACGGGCTTTGAATTCTTTTAAAAAATAAATTGATTATTTGAGATTAATTAAAAGTTGAAAAGGTTCTTTTCTTTATGTTGGAGCAGGACAATGAAAATGAGATAGTGTGAAAACAAAGCTGGGAGACTCACAACTAATTTATCAGATAGAGACTGCAAGAAGAATTCGATTTTCTATTTGATAATACTACCTTAACTCCTTGGCTTCCAAATTGTTCTATAATTAAACTGGGCTGAATGCTTTCTTCTGTACTGTAAGATCAGGCTTAAATATGACCCGAGGGAAAAGAGGGGGAAAAGGAAAGACTGCAAAGTAGTTGGTTATAGCTCTCCTGGGATTTAAAAGGCAGGATAGTATGGTAATTAAAGAGTGGGACTTGGGGCCAGGGTACATAATCCCACCTCTGACAGTTACTAGCTGTGTGCCCATGGGAAAGCACCAAGCTCTCTGAGCCTCAGGCTGCTCTCTAAGTTATAGAGAGCACTTTTAAAAAATCTTCCATCTGCTATTTTTCTGGGGACAGAAGGTTAATGAATATACATGTCTTTGGCAGCTTCAAGGAGACTGGACCAGTCTTCTTGCCCTGTTAAGACTCTTCTTCCTTGGGGACATAAGATTCATGGGAAATTATAAAATTGATTTTCTTCACATGCCTTACAAGTATAGTAATTAGGCTATATTTCCTGAATCCCTTTTCAGTGGATATTTTATGTTGACAACTTATAAAAACTCTTCGGTTAAGGTTTTTGAGAGCACTTAGACTTAAGTCAGTAAGTGGTAAATATTTTACCCAGGAATACCCAAATTCATGGGAAATTCAGATGTGTGTGGTATGCCCTCTACTCATGCAGATTTTGTAATAGTTAAATATTAGGGAGTGGAAAGAAAATGCTTTTCTTCCATGAAAGAACTTGGAACTGAAATCCTAGCTCTGTTATCTATGTAACTTTAGGAAAGCTCCATGAGTCTCAATTTCCTCACCTGTGAAATGAAAAGGTTGGAATGAGATGGCTTTTGACTTTTGACTCTGAAATATGTGAAGTATATAGAGGTATATAGATTTGTCTGGGTCACAATTAAAAAATATCAGAGGCTCCTGACTCTAAGCTACCCCATAATGCCTCTCTGCTTCATACCTTACTTGCTCTATTAATAATTAAAGTCATCTTTGCTTCATCATAGCATCTTGGTAAACCTGGAATTTTAAAGATTAGGCCAGCAGAGCGCAAGTTTTGGCCAATTCTATCTACCAACCTAGAAAAACTTTGCATATGGGATCCAGGAGTCAGAGAGGCCTATTCCCAGAAGTCTAATTCACAGGTAATGGGATTTTTTTTTGACCAAAGCAATTGATAATGACCACTGACATGGATCAATGGAAGATGAATAAAATCACAAATTCTTGAAGCATTGAAGAAAATGATCTATGAATAACACTAATAAAGATAGGGATACTGTGCATTACACTGGAGTTAGTAGGGGTGGAGGTAGGGGAGAATAGACTCATGGAAGCATCAGCAGCTATTGTACAGAATCAACAGCACTTGACAACTGACTGGACATAAGAAGTGCCAGAGAGGGAAGAGTCTAGGATATATTCAAAATGTTACAACATGAGACATGGAAATAAGGTGAACAGTGTAAGAAACAGTAAAGTCGATAGGAGATACAAGGGAAAAGAGAATAAGCTCAGTTTAGGGGCATGTTGAGTTTGACATGCTGGTGGGACATTTAAAGATGTCTTGTAGGCTGCTTATAACGTGAAAGAAAGACTGAGCTAGAAACAGAGATTTGGGAGTCATCTACATAAAGATGGCAGTTAAAATTATGGAAGTTAAAAAGATTCCAAGGGAGAAAGAGAAGAGAGAGCCAAAAAGATAATTGGAGAACATTCAATTTAAATGAATTCAGAAGACAAGAAGTTTCATCTATAAAATGAGAGCTTTGGATGAGATGATCTTAAAGATTTGTCACTTATCTGATATTCTATGATTCCATGATTCTACAGCAGAGGGAGTGGACAGAACTGTTTCCAAGCTTCTTTTACCCCCCAACCCCTAGCCCACATACCAACCAGTCTCTTTCCTTGGCCTTCTCAGACTAACTGAAGCAATGTGTCATAGGAAAAAAAGCCCTGGTTATGGAGCTGAAAGGCTTAGGTTAAAATTCTCACATCTGGCATTATGTACACAATCACATTCTTGGGCCTACACCACATCTATAAAATGAGGAGATTGAAGTATACAGTCCCTGAAATCACTTTCAGTTCTAGATATATGATTCTTTGATCCTTATTCTATAAACCAACTCCAGGACCACAGTTGTTCATGTCAGTTCACAAAACTAGAATTGAATAAATCCTGTAGAGCAGGTCGAATGAAGTTCTATAATGCCATATCATTAGAGTTTCTAAGATCATTAGCTGTAGTAGGGAGAGTCCTGGTCTTGAGAGTCAGATATCCTGACTTTTGAGTAATGATAATAGATACTTTCACTGCCCATCTTACAGGATTGTTATTAGGAAAGGGCTTTGAAACTGAAGAGCTACTACATAAACATGAGATAATATAACTATTAATAAAGGGTCCTGCACACAATAAGCATTTACTGAATATTAAATGAATAAACTTTGTACTTTAGAAGCCACCATTTCACTTGCAGCAAACTAAAAAAACTTTTCTAAAGAAGTAATCAATTACTGGATATTCATTTCTGGGGGAAGATATCAAAGGAGATGAGGAAGTTTAGCCTGGAAAAGAGAAGACTTGGGGAGGATTTGATGCTTTACTCCAAGGGGAAGAAAGTTTAGATTTGGTCTGCTTTGCACTGGATGGTACAGCTTGAAGCAATGGGTAGAAGTTACAAAGAGGCAATTTTATGCTGCATATGAAGAAAAAAAATTTGCTAATCCAAAAATAGAATGGACTGCATTGGGTAGTGGTGGGTTTCCCCTCATTGTGGCTTTTAAATATTAATAGGCTGACCATTTTCTGATATAATGAAGAGGAGAGGAGATTCTGATTTGGATACCATTTGGATTAGATTGCCACTATGGTTATGTCTAACTCTGAAAAGCTATGATTTGGGGAATTTATTGGTGTGAAGAAAAATGTGATTACATGCAAATAAGACATTTTTAAAAACTATTTTTTTCTTAAACACATGGAATTACACACAATACAAAATAATTGTTTACATATTGGAATTTTTACAGTAATGGTATATGTCATGATACACAGATGCAAACAATATTAGTGCATTCATTTATAATATATATTTTTATTTTTCCTTGTCATTGGGTTTAAAACAAAGCGTAGAAGGATCTGTTTGCTGAAATTACCCTTTAGACCTTTAATTTTTTCTTTTAAAGTTAATTCTGTCTCCTATATAATATGTCAGGAAGATCAACAATGCTATCAATTCAATAGTCTGGTATTTCTTTCAAAAGGAGATTGTATCCAGAAGCTTTTAAGTCATAAATTCCAAAGTTGTGCTATATTGTATCTATCAAATTTTCCTTATCATTTTAACTTTCAGGAAAATCCCATTACTGTTAGGAGTAGGATACAAGCAAAGAGAAAATATAGGAGCCATCATTTTCGCCATTATTTTTCTGCATTTAATGAGTAGCTGAATAAATAGACATGAATGATGAAATTCACATTAAGAAAAAAGCGATTCCAAATACTCTGATTGATTGGCTTACTCTGCTTAATTCTGAGAACTACTGTAAAACATACTATTTGTTAGGGAAAAATATAAGTTGAATCAAAGATGCACACTGCTGAGGGCTAGCTGGTATATACAGTAACACAGAGAAGGCAGAAAATGTAAGTGTTTATGTACAGTTGTTTTTCCTCTCCATTTGTTTGGAGAAAACACTGCTTTATAAAATGGAACAGCACAGAGCAGACCACGTGCAGTGAGGACCAATACAGTACGCACAGTATAACAAAATAAAAACACAAGAACTATGGGTTCAAAAAATAATATGACTGCAGAAAGAAAAAAAAAGGCTTGAAACCTGGAATGCTTTTTATGGAGGTTTCATAATGTACATTTTTCTGTAAGCCTGTTAATCGTTTTCTAAAATTCCCAGTTGGCCACCTGCAATTTAGGCATGGAGCAAAAAATAAACCATTGTATTATACAAAAATTTTGTATATTAGCATACAAAAGGTAACAATTTACTTTTTGTATAAAATATAACTTTTTGATAGTATATTTATTTCACATATGTATAAATATAACCCAAAGAATATGTTTTTAATTATTTCTACCAAAATATTTTTTTACAAAAGTTTACAAAACAAATAATTTCTTTATATTTACAAGCCAACACTGAGAAGATCCTGGGCCAGTGGTGTGGATGCTGCCTGACAGAAGGTGGGACAGTGCACTTAGTCATGGTAAGAGTATGATAGGTGAGTTTTAAGAGGCCACAAAAATTGCTTTTGTTGTTGTTGTTGTTGTTGTTATTTTTATAGAATTGACATTTTCAGCTTTGAACATAAAAGGCATGAGTGAAAGCATATTTCAAGGGGTGATTACTTAGGTGTTGGAATGAAAAGGCAGAAAAGAAAAATTATGCCACTTTTCAATGAGATCAATTCCATTCTCTAGGAGAACTGTGTATAGAATAGATTAAATAGGCTAAATTCTCACCTAGGGTCACTCTGTCATTTAGTCAGTGAAGCAGTGGGCCCCACTGAAAGCAGAAACTTAGATTCTGGATCTTGGATATGGAGGTTGCATATAGTCTTAAAATGTTTCCTTTCTTATAGTAAGAGATAGGTTGAAGACTTAATGGATGGTATGTGAACTTTCATGACACAGGTACATTTTAGCTGTTCATCAGAGGCAGTTTGCTGTCCCTTACTTTCCCAGTTTTGGTTCCTTCCAGGGCCTCCTGTCTCTTTTTGCCATCAGATAAGACGGTATGGAATTTAAGCTTTGGTGAGCATTCCCAACCTTCCTGGACTGTTTTGTCAGCTCAGGAAATAGGGTTGGTTTCAATTTCAATCATCTTCCGAACTGACCAGAGAGAACTTTTACAACAAACTCCCTACCCTTCCCCACCCCCCAATTACAGTTGTAAGCCAAATAAATCCCTTTTATGACAATGCCCAGCTGGACATTTTTTGAACATTGTGGTGTGTGAGTGATTAAAAAAAATAAGTGAAATCTAATGCATACAGACAGGCATGCAACAACTTCTGATCCAGGTCTTGGTTGCATATAAAACTTGGAAATGGATTGGGGAATCAGCTGTGAATTCAGACAAGAGCAAGGAGTTTTTTTTGTTTTGTTTTGGTTTCGTGTTTTTTTTTTTTTTTTTCCCTCAGAGGCTGCACAACTCCAACTCTTGGTTCCAGCGTTAGGAACAATACTCTTGGTTGTCTGTCCCACCAAGAATGGCATATGGCAGCACAAGGTGGGTGGGGAGAGGCCTATAGCCTGCTGGACTCATTCCAGGCCCTCGCTTACTCTGGTCAATTTTCTTACATTCCAAACAGATCTTGTAGTTTTCTCCACAGAAGCTCTAGGTGGTTTAAAATAATAAACCAGAGATAAAGCTAAAACAGCATAAAGAATGATCAAGTATGAGAGAGAATCTGCTATTCTGTGCTCCATTTGGAGCCAGTTCCCCTGTATCACATGAAGCTTAAGTGATTTACAAATTCCCATCAATTTTCTCTCAGGGAGGAAGGAAAGAAAAGTTTTGTGGCCCATTTTACCCAATAAAAATATACATTGACATCACAGTTCCATTTGAACGCCTTGGATATCCATCCTATCCTATAATTCAGAGCTATGGAAAGCCATCTCATACCTTACTTTCATCAAGTTTACTATTGGGTGAAATTGTTTTGTACCAACATTTTCAATACAGTATCACTCTATCAATACAGTATCACTCTTGTTTCCCAACATTAAGCCGCGGTATCTACACAGTCCCACTAAAAGGAAAAAACTAACAACCAACAGCTTAACCTCGACAGCGTCTAGATTCAATACTGCCTTCGAGTGCTTGGAGTTTGTGGCGTGCCCCTTCTTGCTTCATGCATTGCTGCCCAAGATTTCATCCAGGTTGATGTCTTTCATCCAGTCATCATTGCCAGGCTCGGTTTTCAGTAAGGAATCTATGAAGTCGGAGTCACTATTCAGGGCTGGTCCCATGTTGTCAGTCTGTTGGCTGAGAAAGTCAAAGGCTAAGTCACTGGCATGGTCAGGCCCCTGAAAGGCCCTGGCGCTTTGGTTTGTAGCAGGAAAGCTGGTGGAGGGCAGGGATGGTGCCTGAGTTATGCCTGTCCCGGCCTGATTCAGCCCGGTGCCTGACAAAGTCTGGGTGCTCAGCTGATTGGCTCTGAGACTCAGGCCTCGGAGTGACCCCAGAGTCTGTCCATTCGCTGTCTGGCTCATTTGAGTGATGGGTCTCATTTGCGCTGCTGGTGTCAGCTGGCTTGGAGGAACCGAGGCTCGCTGGGGAAATTGCTGGTTACCCACCCCGCGCTGCAAAGGCTGACTGGAAGCATAGGCGGCGGCAGGGGGGCCGGCAGGGAAGCGCGCGGCCGGGGGCTTCAGAGCCTCCTGCGGCTTGGCCGAGGCTTCCGCAGAGGCCCACGTGGGTGCTGTTGTGCTGGGAGCGATCAGGACATTCGGCGGTCTCTGGGCCGGGAGGCTCGCGACCCCGGGGTTTAAGCTCGGTCTAACTTGTTGGGAGCTGACCATGGAGCCAGACCCAAATGTGCCCACGCCGCTGCTATTCCCAGGCCCGAGGGGGGAGGGCCGCAGCAGCATGGGGTTAGTTTGACCGGAGATCATTTGGTTGGCGTTTCTGTGCTGGGTCATTTGAGTCATTCCTGAAGGGACACTGTAGGTGCCAGGCTGGCTGCAAGGCAGGTTTCCATATATCCCAATGTTGCGGACGGTTGGTAACGAAGGCATTCTTGTTCCTTGGGAAGTGGACAGCAGGTTGGAAGTCTGGGTCAAAATGCTGTGTGTGGAAACAGGGTTCGCCAAAGCATGGTTCGAGTTTAAACTCACGGATGCTGAGCCTCCTAAGGGAAGAAGGAGAATTGCATCAGTCCACGTATTGGGTCTGTGACACTTCCATGTGCCATGAAAAACACTCTGAGCTATGTAGAAAGACATGTCACAACTAACAACAATGATGTTTGCAAAGAGCTTTACACTGATTGCCTTATTTGGGTCTCCCAATAATCCTGCAAGGGATTATTATATTAAAATATATACAAATTATATTAAATATTAAAAAATGTAGTAAAATAAATAAATATAAAATCTTATGCTCATGCTCCCATAGCTAAGAAGTGTCAGAGGGAGATTTGAACCCAGGGCTTGATTTCAGGTCTAGCATTCTATCCATTACTCTATCCTGCACATTAATGTATAATCTTCCGATAAAATACAGTCAGTGTTTATACTGGTTTCTTGGGCAATATCCTTATCCTAACTGGGTAAGAGATTATATTCTAGAGAGAGAAGATTCCTAGATTCATAGACTGAGAATTGAAAGGAGCCTTAGAGCTCATTTTGTCTAATAAATGAGAAAACTGATGGTTAGACCTGCTCATGGTCACATAGTAAGAGAGTTGAGTTTTGACCCCAGGACCCCTGATTCTACTTCTAACATTCTTTCTATTGTACTCTACCAATGCTGATTAATAGAATACAATGATAGGCAGATCCATCTCAAGTAGTTATGCAATGTTCCCCAAATAGCATCCTGAGATGCCCTTTCCCATCCTCTCTTCTTTTTAAGTTCTAAATTTCCTTCAGAGCCCAGTTTAAAAACCAAGTCCTCAGTGAAACCTCCCTTGATCATCTTCAGGGACTGCCCTCTGGGGAATAGAGCTCAGGAGAAATACTGCTGTCAGAGATGCACATTTTTGAGTCAGCTACATAGAGGTAATCATGGAACCCTGGGGATTGGATGATATTTCCAAAGGAAAGAAAGGAAATACTAAGTGCAGAGTATTGTAAGAAACCCACATTTGGGAGTAGGAGGAATAAATTTTAAATCAGTGGAAAAGATTTAGAAGACAGGAAAAGTTAAGAGAAAATAATTATGGAAACCAGGGAAGGAGTAAGTCTAAAGAAGGATGTCAAATATTCTGAGAAGATCAAGGAAGATGAGAAGTCAGAAAGGGATATTAGATTGTCAATTAAGATGGCCTTAATGGCCAGAGACAGTGGCAGTATTTGAATTAGACTGTGGGGAGTGAGAACAGATGGTGGGATATACCTTAGCACAAAACTTTAAGTGTTTATACAGATGACTCTTGGGTCAATATATGCAACCTATTCTGTCTCCTGAGCACTAACCAGTCCATCATTATCAACTGCCTTTTGGCATTTTAAATTTAACACTTCCAAAAATGAATCCCCCCTTTTTTTCTATTATAACCCATACAATGTAAATTCCTCAGGACAGGGATTGTTTTACTTTTTTTTTTTTATTTCTAATTCCAGCATTTAGTACAGTAGTTTATATACATAGTACACATTTGATATATAAATTAGATTGAGTTGAACTGTTTTTCCTTTCTGATTCTTTCCTTTTGTTGATTGGAATCTAGAAATCATCTTTAATTTTTTTCTTTTCTTTCATCCCTTTCATTCAAATAGTTGTTGAAGTTTATTGAATTTATTTTCTTAATATTGCTCATATTTATCCCAACCTCTCCACACATACTGTCCCCATCCTTCTTTAGACCCTTTCTATCTCTTACCTACCTTAATATAATTGTTTTCTAATTGGCTTATTATATGTTGTTACCTCTCTCCCCTACCTCCCATTCCATTATAAGTTCTTTCAAGGTAAGTATGGTATCATTTTTCATTCTTTTGTATTCTTGTTGCCTAATACTGTACTTTGTATTTAGTGGGAACTTAATATATATTGAATTAAATTGGACCAGTGACATCATCCTGTTTCATCAAATGAAATACAGGAAAAGATAGTTCTATACTGGGTTAAAATGAACAAATTTCAAAGGGAGGAGAATAGATATTAGACTCAAAGTCAGAAATGGGGCTAAGGCACTTGGGTATCACCAAGGATACTTAGAAAAAGTAGGGCCATGTTTTAAAAATGAGAACATTCCATTGAAAGGTAGCAACTTTTGCCAATCCTAGATTAAATATACATGGGACAGTACAGAACAAATGAACAAGAAAGTTAGGAGATGAAATTTTCTAAAGCATCCTAGCATATATCAAACCCTCAAAAAAAATTCTTGTCGAACTAAGTTAAATTGAATCAAAGATTCAGAAGAATATAAGAGAAGAGAGGCAAGAAGAATAAGTATGAAGTATTGACAATAGATAAAAAATACTAAGTGTCAATAACTAGATTTTGGTAGAATCGGTGATGTAATGGATAAAATTACATTTGGATTCAGAGACACAAATTCAAATCCTGTTTCAGACACTTAGACTAGTAAATGACCTTGGAGGAGTCAGTTAACCTAAGGAACTCCCCTAAGACTTATTTACTAAATCACAGATGGGTCATTAAGCAGGTTGCAGAATTCTCCTTGCAGAGGAAAGCATAAATATTTCCTTCTAAGGAGGAAAATTGGAAGGCTGCAGAAGGTTCTGATGATGAGACAGTTAATACTTCAAAGGAGAAGATAAAACATAAAATACCCCAAATTGCATTTTTTTCTTTTCACAATTCTGCATTTCACTTAATTTCATATCTACTTACCAGAATATTGACTTGTTGGTTGCATGTTGACCATATTTCTTCTTTGGTCTTTATAATCTGGGGGTGGCCTTGTCAAGTGTCTGTTTATCTGATCTTGTGGAGCAATTTTCTCCTGAGAAAATGAAATAATATCAATAAATTACTTGACAGTTTATGTGACGTTCTTCCTCAACTAGTGAGATCGTGATCCCAAAGATATAAAAATAATTTGTAAATCACTAATTTAATATCCTGGGCCCAATGTTGTAGCTTTAATTGAGACAAAATTCTGCTTAATTTCAGTGGGCTTTCAGTAATGACACACAAGTTGTTTTTCCTTTATAATCATTAGCATCTCTGTTCTTTTCCTAGTTATTCTTCACAGCTCCTTTATCTTGGATTTTTATTTTTATGAGAACATGTCTTTTTTGAATTTCTGAAGTGATCATGTTTCTAGTTCAAAGTTATCTGCTACCTTATTTGTGAATCTTTCTGGAACCAAGAAGTCTAGAGAAAAGATAAGATGTGCTAGCAGGGTAAGTAGGTATATTATTACTGATACTCTTGCTTTAAAGCCATGGGCATTTTCCTGAGATTTTCTTATTCTTAAAAATAATTAAATGATTTATTAAACTCTTAATATTTAACATAAAAAAAGAGAACCAGATAGGGAATCAGAGGACCTGAGTTCAAATCTCATCTCTATAATTTACTACTTGTATAAATTTGGTAGTCACCCTCTCTGGGAATTAGTTTTCTCATCTGTAAAATGAGGGGATTGGACTGAATTCCCTTCCAACTGTGTTTATGAATCTATGAATTAACTAAATGTCCTAGTAATTAATTATAATAACTTCAGTGTGTGTCTCTCTTTCTAAATCTCCTCCCTTTCTCCCTCCTTTCCTTCCTCCCTCCTTCACTCTCTCCATCTCTCCCTTCCTTACTCCCTCTGTCCCTCTCTTCCTTCTTTCCTGATTCCCTCCTTCCTTTTTTCCTCCCTTCCTCCCTTCCTTTTTTTCCTCCCTCTTTTCCTTCTTTTTTTCCTCCCTTCCTTCTTTCCTCCCTCCTTCCTTCCCTTCTTTCCTCCCTCTCTCCCTTCTTCCCTCCCTCCTGTTATTAGTTACTTGCTGATACTGAGAGTTTGGAAAGTAGGGGGGTACTTGAGAAGTCAAAAGGGATAAGTCCCCAAAGTGTTTCTTTAGTAGCTTTAAGCTTCCAGTCATAGACAGAAATGATCTCTGTCTTAACAAAGAAAACTAATTTTCCAAGATGGACATGGAACAGTATTGTAGGAAATTCAATAAATTGGGGAAATTAAGAGAAAATAAAATATAGCCTGTAGTACTTAGATTTCATCTAAAATTTGAGTTTTCAGCCATTTCAATCTTCTTAAGAAAGTCTACAAAAAGGGCAAGTAATCCCTAAAATAATAACAAATGCTTCTTTTAGAAGAAGAAAAAACCCCACACAAAAACTGAGTTCTTGGACGTCAAATGACTCATAAAACACAATTTTGATTTATCTAAGTATAAATGAATCAGAATCATATGGATTAAACTTCTTTTAAATATGAATTTATAAGTGAAAGAAAAAAGTAAATGGTAAATAGTAAAACCCATTTTGATTTTTTTAAACCCCAAATATTTGAGAAATAGTTTGTGCTTCTCAGTGAACCTGAAATGTGGCAAGATTCATCTACCTTAGTATAAACTATGATGTAGTCTTGGTTTGGGGGATTTCAAGCCAAATTTTAGACTTTCCAAAATTCTTCTTTTTCCTGAAGACTTTTGCTTGCCTAATTTAATGTTTTTGGTTTCTGTGTTATAGAATCAGTGAATCTCAGAGTGAAAAAGGACTTTGGAGACTGTTTATTTCAACCCACACCTGAAGAGAAAATCCCTTTATAATATCCTCATGAAGTAGGCATCCAGACACTTCTTTCAGACCTCCAGGGAGGGAATACCAAAAGCCTTTGGAGAGAGCATAATTGTTATAAAGATTTCTTTCAATTTACTTCCATGAAACTGTTTTCCCCTTCCTACCCATACTATCTTGACAATTTCATTTCTGTTGCCTTAGTTCAAGCAGAAGTTAAAGCTTTTTATATAAGATTCTTTCAAATGGAAATAATGTCCCAAAGTCTTCTCTTCTCTAGGCTAAACATACCCAATTCCTTTTATGTTGTGGTCTCTAGTCTCCTTACTATCATGGTAACCTTACCCCTGAAAACACTTTACTTTGCCAAATTCCTAAAATTTGGGAGATTTCCAACCTAAAATCTCCAGAACTTAACCTAATATTTCAAATGTGGTCTGATTGGTCAAAGAACAGTAACACATTATGTCCCTTGAGTTGGACATTATGTCTTTCTTAATATGTCCAAGGATTAATGAGAAGGTTCCTTTTTGGATTACTAAAATTACTATCAAAATAGGCATCTTTACTTCCAAAGTACACCCTCAATTTCATCCCTAGACTTATTTTATATATACTCAATATATATACTCCTTTGTATTCTCATGGGACTAGGTTAATCATCTATTTTCATAAATCCAATATAGGTAGTGCAATGGCTAGAGCGCCTGGTCTGGTGTCAAAAAGATCTGAGTTAAAATTAGGCCCCAGATAGCTGTGTAACCTTGAACAAGTCATTTAATTTTTTCCTCAGTTTACTCAACTGTAAAATAGAGATAATTGATAATCATAATAATAATACCTACCTCTCTGTGTTGTGAGAATCAAATGTGAACATTTTTTGTGAACTAGTACAATGCCTGGGACATATTAAGTATCTTTTTTCTTTTCTTTTATTTAAATAATAGCTATTTTCAAAATATAGGCAAAGTAGTTTTTAATATTCAGCCTTGCAAAACCTTGTGTTCCAAATTTTTCTCCTTCCCTTCTCCTCACCCACTCCCCCAGACAGCAAATAATCCAATAGCATATTAGATACTTAATAAATGTATGTTTCCTTTCTTATCTCTTATATAGCTGTGATCACAAATGAATTCATTTTATGGTGTTGGCTTTGGCTTCCCCTTCCTTCCCCCCCAAACATCCCTGTGTTGTTTTTTTTTTTTATAGGATTTTTAAAAAAAGCAGTGTGGAATTTGGAATAGCAGATAGAAATTCCGGTTTGGAGTCAGGACACCTTGGGCTCAAGGCCTGACTCTGATTCATACCAGCTGTGTGACCCTGGGCAAGGCATTTAACTTCTCAGTGACCCAGGTAAAGCTCAAAGAATCTTAAGTTGCAGAATTGTTCCCTATCTGCATTAGCAAAATGAATTTCCGCACTGGGAACTCCTGGCACAAGCAAAATCACAAGTCCATGAAAGAAAAAAAGAACTAATTTGGCTAAACGAATGTTTTTTAATAAGTGCTACGTCTCTTTTTATGTCATGAACATAAAGCTTCCTCAGAGGGAAGAAAAAACAGAGGTAATAATTATACTCCTGGGAGAAATGCTCAGCTAAAGAGTCTCAGATCTAGCCTAGCCAAACAGATTAAAATCATTATGAAGTATATGCTAAGAAAAGGTACCATCAGAGATCATTTCTTCCTTGGATTTGTTAAAATCACACCCAAATTCAATAAATAGTCTCTAGATAATGACAAATGTGAACCTCTTTTAAAGACATGCAAAGAGGTTTCATTCTTATTGATTTATTACAACTTAAAACATTGTCCTTTGCAATTAGAGCCCTGTGGGAGATAGGAAATTGCAAGGAAATGAATCTTTTGTGGAAAATAGCTTGCCTTCAATTCTCTGCCATAATTAAAATAATGGCATAGAGAAGAGAATTTTAGATTTAGAACCAAATACCTTAGACATTATCTTGTCCAATTTCCTCATTTTACAAATGAAGAAACTGAGATCTATGAAAATAAAATGACTTGGTTAAGGTCACAAGGATGGATAGATGAATGGATTGAACGACAGAGAGAAAGTGTGTGTGTGTGTGTGTGTGTGTGTGTGTGTGTGTGTGTG
>JAJPUD010000121.1:0-49011 GCA_023553655.1 Myrmecobius fasciatus | reverse complement strand
GAGAGAGAGAGAGAGAGAGAGAGAGAGAGAGAGAGAGAGAGAGAGAATATGAATGAGAATTTATCAGGCACTTATGAGGTGTCAAGCATCACAGATATAAACACCAGTAAAAAGAATGACAATTCGTGTCCTTAAGAAGTTTATGTCCTTCCTTCCTTCCTTCTTTCTTTCCTTCCTTCCTTCCTTCCTTTCCTTTAAAAGTAGATTTTTGGTTTTATTAGCACTTCTCTTTTACTGTTCTTTATACAGAAGAGTTGGTGAGTATGGAGTTCAGAATAACAAAAAATAAATTTAAAAAAAGAAAGCCCTCTCAGGATTCAGAAAATGGTTTGTAATGTGTGACATTATTTCTTCCCCATCCCCTTTCCCCTGAGGATTAGCAGTATGCTTCCCAATTTTACCTTCAGCCTAAACTCATGACTTGTTCCCTCTGGCCTTAATTTGTTACCAGGCCAGCACAGGGGGCACTGACTTCTTTGAATGCTGAATTCCAATATTGATTCCCAAGGGATTTGGGATGGGAAGATTTTTTGGGGAAAGAATAGGCACAGTGGGCAGGCACAGAAAGGAATCTCCACATAGAGGAAAAGAAGGAAACATTTAATATCCTAATGTAGGAAAAGAATATATGAGAAGGAGCTGAAAAGTAGGAGAAGGGTGGCAGGGATAAGATGCCTATGTAGGGGCAAGGCCGCAACCAAAGAGACAAAGTTTGGATAGCAAGAGTCATAATTCAAACCCAGAGCCTCTGAACAGAAATCTAGTGTTTTATCTGAAGCACTAAATTGTTCTTTATAATACTTGTTATTCTATATCTTCCATGAAAGTCTTCCTCTGATGCATGGAAATGATTGGATTTTCAAAGTCAACAATCAAAAAGTATTTTTAAGTTGCCTACTACGTTCCAGGTACCATGCTAATTGCTAAGGATACAAGAAAAGCAAAAAATAAAAATAAAAATAAAAATCTTGCTTGCAAAGAACTGACAATTTGATGAGGAAGTGATATGTAAATAACTATGTATAAACAAGATATATTTGGGACAAATTGGAACTAATCTTAGAAGGAAGACATTAACATTAAGGAAGGAAATGAAAAGCTTCTTGCAGAAAGTAGGATTTTATCTAGCACTAGAAGAAAGTCAGGGAAGCCAGAAGCTGGAGATGAGGAGGGAGGGAATTCTAGGCACGAAAGATATCCAGTGAATATCTAAAGTTGAGAAGAAGAGTTTGAGGAACATCAAGGAGAGCAAGCGACCCTGAATGTCAAAGAGCATAGGAGAGGTAGGTATAACAAGGTTGAAAAGGTAGGAAAGGGCCAAAGTATGAAAGATTTTAAAAGTCAAATTAAAGATTTTATATTTTATTCTGGAAGTGGGAAGCCACTGGAGTTTATTCAATAGCAGGGTAACAGTCAAACCTTTGGGAAAATCAGTTTGACAGTTGAATGGAAGATATGAAAGGTTCATTTCCCTGCCTCAAGTCCAGAAAATTATTACTGGTCTGGGCAGGGGGTGATGAAGACCTGGGTCTGGATGGTGGCAGTCAGAGGGAGAGATGAAGAAATGTTACAAAGGTGGAAATCAGCAGGCTTTAGCACCTGATTGGATGTTGGGGAAAGGTGTGAGTCTTGGTGACTGAAAGAATGGTGTGCCCTCAGCAATAATAGAGAAGTTAGAAGGGGAGTGTATTAGGGGATAGGCAATAAGTTCGATTTTGGACAGGTTGAGTTCAATATGTATACAAGACATCCAGTTCAAGGTATCAAAGAGGCAGTTGGAAATTGGAGACTGTAGGTTAGGGAAGGGATTAGGGCTGGAGAAGCAGATCGGAGAATAATCAGCATAGAGAAGATCATGGAATCTGTGGAAGCTAATGAGACCACCAAGTGAAATGACATATAAGGAGAAAAGATGAGAGATGTGTCTGGAGAGCAGCCTCATTTTTATTTGTGTATTACCTCTTAAAACATCCTCCCTTGCCATTGGAGCTAAGTGAGAGGTTGGAAATTACAAGATTATGAGCCTTTCATGGAAAATGTCCTGACTCCAGGCTTTGGCAAACCCCAAGGGAAAGGCCAAACCTAGCAGCTTCACTGTAAAGTTCTTTAGCAGAGGCTGGAGAATCGCTTATTGGCAACATTAGCACAAGGATTCTTTTTTGGGCATGAATTGGACTAGATTCTGATCCCTGAATTGCTTTCCAACCCTGCAATGCTGGGATTCAGGAATGGTGTTTTTTTTTTTATCATCCAAGGACTGGCTAGGCTAATTGCAGAGATGCTTATAAGCAGACTGCTGACCACCAGGAAAGGAATGGTTTTTGGCCATAGCAACTTATGAAGACCTCCAACCAAGGTGTGAAACGGCTACATGAGTACAGACACACAGATGAAATCATGGGATTTGCAAAGTACAAAAAGTACATACCATAATATGGAACAAAAGAGCCAAGAGGTAATTTAATCAAACCCCTTATTATTATCATTCTTAAAGGTAGTGGTAATGAGGTTGCTTTCAGTGAATTGATTTTTGCTTTTATTTTTTCTTCCTTCTCTCTCTCTTTTTTTTTCTTCCTTCTCTTTTTTACAGATTCATTTTATGAAGCAAGAAGACAATATAGCCAGGGCTTTCCCAGTTATGAGTTGCAGAAGAAATAGCTTCAATAGACAATGTAAAATATTTTTTCCTGCTCTATTACGGATAACATACCCCTATTAACTTGATATTATTATTATTTTTTTTACCCTTTTCCTCTTTCAGTTACATAGGAGGTCTGAAACAAGGGCCAAAAGAAAGGATATAATTTTAGTTTTCATTAATGGAGATAGAGTATCCAGGACTAAGTAGGTGCTAGAATTTGCTGTTCTCTACCCTGGCCAAATTGGAGCACTGGTCTCAATTCTGGGAGTTGTATGGTGGAAGGACATTGATAAATTGGAGAATATCCAGAAGAAGACTATCAGGATGGTGAAAGGTCTCACAGTCATATCAAATATAATAATAATAATAGTAATGATGTTAATAACCTGGGAAGCTAGTTGATATAATCAATAGAGTACTTGGCCTGGAGTCAGGAAAACTTGAGTTCAAATTTGGCCTGAGATATTTACTAGTTTATGTGACCTTGGGCTAATTATTTAATCCTTTTAACTCAGTTTTCTTCTCTGTAAAATGGGGATAATACTTTTCAGGATTGTTGTGAGGATCAAATGAGATAATAATTGTAATTGTACCTGGCACACAGATATGCTATATAAATGTTAATTATTTTATCAATTTAATTTATTTGCAAAACATATACATGGGTAATTTTTCAACATTGACCCTTGCAAAGCTTTCTGTTCCAAATTTTTCTCTCGTATCCCCTACCCTCTCCCCTAGATGGCAGGTAGTCTAATACATGTTAATTTTGTAAAAATATATGACAAATCGAATATATGTATACATATTTATACAGTTATCTTGCTGCACAAGAAAAATCGAATCTACAAGGAAAAAAACCTGAGAAGGAAAACAAAATGCAAGCAAACATCAACAGAAAGCACGAAAATGCTATGTTGTGGTCCATACTCAGATCCCACAGGCCTCTCCCTGGGTGTATATGGCTTTCTTCATCACTGAACAATTGGAACTGGTTTGAAACATCTCATTGTTGAAGAGAGCCACGTCCATTAGAATTGATCATCATGAGATAAGAATTAGTTAAAGGAAAGCCTTCAAGCAAAGAGCTAGATAACTGCTTATTGGGTATATTATAGGGAGGATTTTTGTCCCAGTACAGATTGGCCTAAGTATCTTATCAAGTCTGTGATCTGATGTTGCTTCGAAAAGAAAGATGCAAGATGTTGGAGAGGAAACAGTTAAGGAGTTCCTCAGTTGTAGAAAAGAAATAGGCATTTTTAAAGTGCCTACTATGTGTTAAGCATTGTACTAAATAACTCATTTGATTCTCATAACCCTGTGAAGCAGGCGCTGTTATCCATATTTTACAGATGAGGACACTGAGGCAAACAGAAGTTAAGGATTTGTCCCTGGTTATACAGGTAGTAAATATCTGAGATTGGAACTCAGATCTTTCTGATGCCAGATTTGCTGTTCTGTTGTACCACCTAGCTGCCTAGGAAAGGAGAGGGTCCAGAACACAAGCAGAGGTCAACTGTTGAGGAAAATAAAAGAAAGTCTATAAAAACAGGACTTAGGAATTGTAGGAGGAATTGGCTGGGTGACTATGAAACTCCTACAGTCTCAGGGATTTCCTTTCCTTTCCAAAGGAATCTCAAAATTTCAAAGGGAAAGTATTTCAGTATTCATTTCTTGAATACTGGCTTGAACCCAAGCCAAGATGGTGCAAAGTGGTACAGTGAGCTCCCTATCCTCTTCTCAAACTCTTTTAAACAGATCTAGAAAATAGACCAAATTGCATTTTAATTGGGAAAGCCAAGAAAACAATTACACTGATTAAATTGTCCAACAAAGTTGACATAGGAAGACAGAGCTGTTTATGGACAGTGGGGATGGGCCTGGCCAGGAGCATGAACTCTGCCCAAGGGCAAGACAAGGGCAAGATAAGGTCCCAGACTCATATTTAGGCATGATCTCAAGCAGTATGCAGGAACAGTTGCCAATTGACATCTTTATTGCCCATTACCCGGATCCAAGTCACAGATTAAGTGTGGACTGAAGAAGGGACCTGTACCTTTTGTATAGAGAAAGGAGGGAATTTCAGAAGCAAGCAGTAGTACTACTCAGAGTGGAGTTTCAGTTCTAGCTTCTATCCCAGTTTGAAGCCTGTGGAAAAATGATCAGGATAGGAAAACCAGACCTAGGAGAAGCTTGAACCAGCAAAGCTTCCAGGCTGACTGACAGTGATTGAGTTAAGCAGCAGCCCTAAGCTCAGGCCCAAACCCAGATCAGGTACTTGCACTAAGAACAGGGATCCAAGATCAGACTTTGAAATGGATTAGAACACTTTGGGAGCCCTGAAAACAATATTTTTTGTCTAATATATAGTGTGAAATGGAGAAACAAACCTGTGGCTTTATAATTGCTCCTTGTGTAACCTAAGATCAATAAGAGCAGGAATGGTTTTCATTTCTCCAATATCCAAAGTCTTGTCAGTACCTTGCTGCTTATTGAATATTTATTGAATTGAATTGATTTGCTCCCATTCCCTACTAAAATACCCTTGGGTCAGAGCTGTTCTGAAGTTCCTTCTATCACTGCTACTGCCCATAGCAGAGAAACAATCTCTTTCTCCTGGGAATCAGCAATGCCTACTTGGTATTTGTGGTCTCCATACATTCCCAGGCTGGGCTGGGTTGGACCATTTAGATGAAGGTACTTTGAATTCCAACAATTCTGCCCCTGAATGAAGTAATTTTTCTTTCCACTACTTTGTATGTGCAGATTTGGTCTCTCTCAACCCAGGAACTCCAAGGCTCACCTTATTACTCCTAGAAGACATGGGCAGAGGACAAGGGGCTACAGGAGACTAAATAAACAAATACATATGGGACTACCAAACCTCCCACAGTTCTGGGAAAAAAACGATCTGAAGTTGTAGTCCAGAGGAACACTTACTGCATCTGCCAGCATGTGCTGCTGAAGGAGAAGATGTTGTTTCTGCTCCATGATCTGCCTCTGGATAGCCTGCTTCTTCTCCATCAGTTGCTGATTCAACATTGATTGCTGGGAGTTCATGTAACTACTTCCAGTGTTTGGATTCGAGCAAGATGTGGAACTTGGACAGGGGCCTGTGTTCTGGCCTACCACAGAGTGTTGATCCTAAAGAAATGAAAAAAGAAGAGAAAAGCTACTGTGAATTAAAAGGAAGAATGCTGCCCAAGATCAGGAGCTTAGCTTTTATACATTTTCAAAATATCAAGCACAACTAATGGAGTGTAACTCAGGGAATTGTTTTTTAAAGGTAGTAGAAATGAGCATTGGGCATTATAAATAATAGCAAGAAGAAGCAGGGTTAGTAACACTAGGACTTTATTGGAAAGGCCAAACTCCCATATGACTCTTATGGTGAAAATTCTACCACATTCCACAAAGCAGTTATGGACTCTTAAAGAAAATTCCAATAGAGTTTTATGGTAGTTCCAACAAGTGTTCAGAAACCTCATTCAGAACTGGGTGAGTATTCCATTCCTGAACTTTACATTTGCATACTTACTCATTCAACAATTGAAATTTTTGTGTTGACATAAATGTAGACTGTTCTTAATAGAGGCCATGCCCCTAAAATGACTGTCTCTTTGCAATATGCAATACAATTTCAAATATAATATATGACACACATATGTCTGGACTTGTAATTTCCTTGGTGTAGAAAGTCCCAATTTGGAAACTTGCTCAGTTGGACAAAAAGCATCTTACTGTGTGCCAGACATTGTACTAAATGCTTGAAATGCAAATGAAAGGCAAAACTAGGTGCTTTCCATAATGAACTGGCATTTTTTTTTACTTAATAGTATTTTATTTTTCCAATTACATGTAAAGACAGTTTTCAACATTCATTTTTTATAAGATTTTGAGTTTCAAATATTTTTTCCCTTCCTTTATTCCCTCCCCTCTTCGCAAGACAGTAAGCAATCTGATGAAGGTTATACCTGTAAAATCATTTTAAACATATTTCTATATTAGTCATATTGTAAAAGAAAAATTAGAACAAGTGGAAAAACTATGAGAAAGAAAAAAAAGCAAAATTAGTATGCTTCAGTCTGCATTCAGTCTTCATATTTCTTTCTCTGGATGTGGAAAGCAGTTCCATCATGAGTCTTTTGGAATTGTCTTGGATCATTGTATTGCTGAGAAGAGCTAAGTCTATCATAGTTGATCATCACATAATCTTGCTGTGTCTGTCTATGATATTCTGGTTCTGCTCACTACACTCATATAAATTCATATAAATCTTTCCAGGTTTTTCTGAAATCCACCTGCTCATCATTTCTTATAGAACGATGGTATTTCATTATATTCACATACTACAACTTATCCAGCTATTCCCCAATTGACAGACATTCCTCATTTTCCAATTCCTTGTCATCACAAAAATAGCTGTTACAAACATTTTTGCATATGTAGATCTTTTTTCCTTTTTTATGATCTCTTTGAGATACAGTCCCAGCAGTGGTATTGCTGGATCAAAGGATATGCATAATTTGATTACCTTTTGGACATAGTTGCAAATTGCTCTCCAGAATGGTTGGATTGGTTTGATCACAACTCTACCAACAATGCATTAGTGAAGGAACTTGCATTCTAAAAGGGGAAATAATTTGTAAATAAATGTTTACATATGGATATATACAAAATAGAGAATGATAGTTTTAGAAGGGGAATGCTCTAGTAGCCAAGGGAACCAGGAGATCTGTCTGCAGAAGGTGGAATTTAAAAGTCTTAAAGGAAGCCAGGAAAACTACACGTTGGAGGTGAGGAAGGAGAACATGTCGGACATGGGGAAGGAAAGAAGGAAACAAAAGTTTATTAAGCACCCATTATGTGCTAGGCATTGTTCTGTATTTAATTCTTACAATAACCCTGAAAGATAGGTGCTATTATTATCCTAGTTTTATAGGTGAGGAAACTGAGGCAGGTAAAAGTAAGTGATTTATTCAAGGTTACACAGTTAGCAAGCATTTGAGGACAAATCTGAACTCAGATTTTCCTGATTCCACACCCAGTATCACCCAGTATTCTATCTACTACATCTAGACATGGAGGACAATCTTTGCAAAGGCAAAGTGAGAAGAGAAAATACAGTGTTCAAGGGACAGTAAGTAGGCCAGTGTAGCTTATGTTTAAAGAGGAGTAAACATGTAAGAAAACTATAAAAAGAGGAAGAGGTCTGGTTGTGAAAACTTTTGAATGCCAAGCAATGTTATAGTTGCTCCTGGAGATAATAAGGAGCCACTGGAGTTTATTGGATAAGAAATGGGGGAATGATTTTAGGAAAATCATTTAGGTAGTTGTTTGTAGGAAAAATTATAGAGGGGAGATATTTGAGATACAGAGAACATTTAGAGCACAGTTATGATAGTCCAGGCAAGAAGAATGAGGGCTTGAACTAGGTTGGAGGATACAAGAATGGAGAAAAGAGGGTATAAATTTTATATGAAAAATGTTGGAAAGACAGAAACAGCATGATCTGGCAAATGATTTAATATGTAGTGTGAGGGAAAGCAAAGTATAGAGGATGACCCTGAGTATATGAACCTGACTGATTGGGAAGTTGGTGGGTGGTCTTTCATTGGAATAGGGAAGTTTGAAGAAAAGGAATATTTTGAGAGAAAAATACTGAGTTCTATTTTGGACATGTTGAATTTGCCTGTGGGACATCCAGGTCAAAATAACTAATAGGAAGTTGGTGATGTGAAATTGCAACTCAGAAGATTCGATGGTTTGATATAGAGATCTAGGAATCATTTGCATAGACTAGATAATTGAATCCATGGAAGCTAATGAGATCACCAAAATGAAGAATATAGAGGGAGAAAAGAAATGTGCCCAAGATAGTCCTTGTGAGGGATACCTACAGTTTGTGAGAAAGACATAGATGAAGATGCAATAAAGGAGGCTGAAAAGGCAGAGAGATAGGAGAATCAGGAGTAAGGAATGCCACGAAAACCTAGGAAGGAGAGAGAATCCAGGAGAAGAGAGTGACAACAATGTCAAAGGCTATGGAGGGTCAAAGAGGATGAGGATTGAGAAAAGGCCATCAGACTGGACAATTACAAGATCACTGGTGACTTCAGAGTTTCTGTTGAATGATAGTTTCCATCCCCAACTTTTGCACTCAGTCCCCTTCCCTCTCCCTTTCCCTTGTACCATTTTCACTTGTTCTTACCATCTGGGCCTGTCAATAGTAGAGATTAGGGAAACCTGGCCTTCTCCACGAAATGAAATTTCCTGGATGACCTCAGTTAATTCTTATTTTTCCTTCTCTAGACCTCTCTTATGTACTTCTCCATACATATTTTAGGCTCTAATTATGTCTAACCATGCAGTATACCATAAAGATATTCTTTGGAATCAGAAGTTTGAGCTCAAATTTGACTTGTGATGTTTATGTCTTGTCAAGTCACTTAAACTTTCTCATCTGTAAAATGAGCAGGTGACACTAGACAGTTTCAGAGGTCCCTTCTCACTCTAGGTATATAACCCTATCATTGTATATGTTATCCCCAGATCACTGTTTTATGCATAATAGTGACTCTGTTTCCAGAATGAATGAATAATCATGACATGAATGAAAAAACATGACAGAGGTATAGAATATTATTAGAATTATTAGGTAGGAGTATGGACTTCTGGCTGCTAGGGGGTGGGGGAGTGTGGTTAGAAAAGGTAGATATGATCTGTGACATTAGAATTCCACCATTTGATGGAATAAAATTTTTGAATGTCACAGTCCTCCAAGATTTATAAAAGAATCATCTTCCAAGAAACTCGATGTCATCTTCCCTCTACACCAAAACAGATGGACAGTGCTAAATTTAGTCTTGTTCTCTCTCTATCCCATTTTTAAACCAACAAATATTTTCAGCCTCTTTTTTCCTGAAGCCATGTACTCCAAGCTGTGCCTACTGGAAACACATAATAAGAGTGGCAGAAGGAGAAGGGGGGCACTATCTGTATTTGAAGATCCCACCAGTATGAAGGAAGGAGAAAGATGAAATGAGAGAAGAGTTTTATTTGGCTATTATGGAGAGGGCATACAAATACAAAAAGTTTCTCCCTGAGAAAACTTTATGGGCCTTAGTAAAAATACTGTACACATTCTTTCAGTTGAGGGAAGAATTCTGATTTAGCTGTTGCTACATTTTTTTGTCCTTACGTTAAATGTGAAACACAAAACACCTCCTTCCACAGCCTTGTAGCTCTTGCCAAGATGTTGTGCAAATTCTGGTACATAAAATATTTTGAAAGAAAAAATATGCTATAATGGATTGGCTTTGATTTCCATATTCAGCTCACTTTTGCCTAAAACCTTGCCCACGTGTATCCAGAATTAATAAAAGTCATCTGTTCCTTCCCCTTGCACACAGTTCCTCTTGATAGGTTATGGGAACCTTCCTAAAAATGACAGACCTTCATAGATGCAAGTATTTTTAAAAATGAATTAATCTATCTCTGCTCATGTTATTTATTAAATGATAAAATAACCAGTTTGCTCTAGCAGCTGGGGCTAAAGATCGATTCAGGGGCAGAGAGTCCCCATGTGACTGGTTCATATCATGAATCTGGAATTATATTCTATTTCATGCTTTAGTCCTGTTTTTTTTTAGCCCATGAAATTATATGATTTGACTCTGACATTTAAAATGGGTTTCTGGTCTTTCTGGCTGGAGCTTTGTGAGCTGTTCATTACCCATGTGCATTCATTTGTGGATATATCCCCTCACCCCAAATAAAAGAAACATAATCCTCAAAAATCTTGAAGTGCTTCTAAGATTTTAATTAATCAAGCTATCACATTAATTTGTTCAGTGTCAGCCAGGCTACTGATATTTTTTTAAGAGTAATTTCTTTTTTAACATTAAAAAAAATCCACCACCTGACAAGAGTAAGATTCTTAGGATAACAGTGACATATATCTATCTGTTAATGATCTCGCAGTAATCAAGATGCAGGTTACCACATGTTTTTGTATAATATCCTTCCCAGGCAGGAGGTACAGTTCCCTGGTGTGACTTGTGATTTGAGTATTGCATACACAGAAGGGGATATGAATTCTGATTGGTTGAGAGATTTTAGTATTACAGTTCTGCATACCTGCTTAAGTGGTCAGAAATCTCAGATTTGTAGGAAATCTACAAATCTGCATTGAAAAAAACATAGAGGAAATTCAATGGAGGCAAATGTAATCTTTTTAATGACAGGAAGGCAATCTCTCTGAAGTGGGTGGTGAAACTAGTCTCCTACATATTCCTTGACTTCTAGCACCTGCAACACTAGAGGTTGTTAAGAGTTGACTTTTCCAGTGCAAGCTTTTTCTTTGGGCAAGCTGGGAATTTTTCTTTCTTTTAGTTGAAGAACTCATCTTTTCTGTTTATTCTTTCACCCATTCTAATCTGTAAAACTTTCATAATTTCTATATTTGACTTACTTAGATAAATGGATTTGCTCATTCTCTGTAATTGTTCCTAATGTACCAACTATTGGGTGGGAGGGAATTCAACTGGTAAAAAGTAAGCTAATTGTGACCATTCCCTTGAGAGCAACCAGGAAGAATGGAATTTATCCTGAACCCCCCAAAGAATCACATCCCTATGTGATGTGAGAAAGACGTAATTTTAGCTTTTATGCCTCTCTTGGGCTTTAGGAAGTGTAATGAGCATTTAGCCATAACCCTCTTCTTTCTCGCAATAAAGACAGAAATCATGGTCTCCCTTGTAGATGGGATGGATAAGAATATAGGTCTGTTATTAGTTATGCCACATGTGGGCCAGCTATATTTGAATCAGAAGGGAACATCCACATATTTACATTAATAATATATATCCTTGGTTTTCTATTTTGCAAGAGCAACATAGACAGGAAAGATCAAGAGATGAATGCAGCATCATGAAGAAACTATTTTTGCAGGAGACTATAAAACCATATTACATTTTCAGAAAGAAAATTTATAGGGAAAAATGAAAGGGACCAGGTGCTTCATGTTAGTGATATGCTAATTTTATGGCTTAGAGGTGGATTTAAGGAGTGGTCTGGTTCTGACTTTGTCTGTAGTTTGTAGTTATCCATAGTTTGGTGGGCAGAGCTCATGTGAGAACCTTCTAGAGGTGTGTTTTTAGGGCTGAAATGTCACTAGGTCAAGTGACGGACACTTAATTTGTTCTCTGCCTGTGTTACCTTTAAGCACTTCATTATTGTTGCTCATTAAGTTCAGAAACTCTGTTATCATTGACCAGCAGACTGTTATCTTACAGTCAGCAATATTTGTGGGTTCAGCATCCTGGTAGTGTAAAGGAAGAATTACATCATTTCTAACTATGTCTCTCCCAAGGCCAGGTGGCCTTAGGGTTATTGCTACAGCCTTCCTAAGACTTGCAACACATCAAAAGAACCTTCCTAAGCAAGGTTTACCTGGCCTTTCCTATTATTCATTCATAGATTTAGAACTAGATGAAAAATATAACACAGGGCCTTCAGGAAATGGGAACTGGAGTAAGCACTATTATACCTCCTATCTACACTGGATCAGGGTGAATTTGAGAAATAAATGCTTTCTAAATAATTTTATACTTGTTAATTCATAAAAGTGCTAGGGTAGGTTCAAAAATCATTTTACCTCACTTTAACCCTGATATCTTAATTAGATGAGAATATATTACAATACAATTAATTTTAGCTTTAGACTAAGCATTCTTTTTTTTAATTTATTTTTTTATTAAAGCTTTTTATTTGTATAACATATGTATGGGTAGTTCCCCAGCATTGATCTTTACAAAGCTTTCCATTACAACTTTTACCCCCAGTCTCCTCCCTTCCCCTAGATGGCAGGAAGTCCACTACATGTTAATAATGTTGAAATACTTGACAAGTTGTGCAAGAAAAATCCTATCTACAAAAAAAAAAAAAATAAAGAAAATCAGAGAAAGGCAACACAATGCAAGCAAATCTCAACAGAGAGCATGAAAATGTTATGTTGTGGTCCACATTTCACCTCCCTCTCTCTGGGTGTATATGGTTATCTTCAGTGAACAATTGGAACTGGTTTGAGACAATTCTTTGTTGCAGAGAGCCATTAGACTAAGTATTCTTAACATTTTTTGAATCATGGACTTCTCTGGCAGTCTGATGAAGGCTATTAACCTCATCTAAAACTAATGTTTTTAAATTAATAAAATCAAATACAGAAGATTCCAAAAGAAATCAATTATATTGAAATAGTTATCAAAATATTTTTAAATTAATAAGTTCATGAACCCCAAATTAATAACCTGTACTTAGACTCAATGTGAAAAGTTTCAGAAAGCCATTAGATGAAGTAAACTGACATCAGCAGGAAGTCTGTTCTGAGTATCGAGGGATTTTGTTTTACCTTCTGGGCTTCATATAAAAATATCCAGTTAGCCTAAAAAGAGGAGTTCTAGGAACTGAAGCAAGCATGGCATTCCCAAAAACCTCTTGGGAAGGGGATACTTTTGGGATAAGAGAAGCTTGGCTTCAGTCTTGGATCTTTTTCCCTCTCCCCCTCTTCACCCCAACTCTGAATATAGGAGATACTTGGAAGCCAAGGACAGATTGAACATAGATTAACAGCTCAGGAACCTAGCAGAGAAGCTGTATCATGACCAAGGGGAATCTTCTGAGCCTTAAGCACAGGGCTTGACCAAGAGCTGTGCTCTCTCAGTTTGAACTTACTTTTCTTGGGCCACTCTATATATTTGTGGAAAAATGTATCACAGACATTTTTTGGGGGGGGATGTTAGGTGGTACAGTGGATAGAGTGCTTCACCTGGAGTTAGGAAAACTTGAGTTCAAATCTGATCTAAGACACTAGTTGTGTGATCTTGGGCAGATCATTTCATTTCTGCTTAAGTTTCCTCTTCTATAAAATGAAAACAGTAATAGCACATAGGGGCCAACTCCCTACGTTGTTGTAAGGATCAAATGAAATAATAATTGTAAATGGCTTAAAATGGTGCTTGGAACATAATAAGCACTATATAAATGTTAGTGATTATTAGTATTATTATTGGGGCAGCTAAATGGTATAGCTGATAGGGTATTGAGCCTAGAGTTAGGAAACTCCAGCTACTACCCTAGCACATTTATGAATTAACAAATATAAATGGAGTTCAAATCTGACCTCTGATTCTTTATTTTTTTCTTTTTGCTGAGGCAATTGAGGTTAAGTGACTTGCCCAGGGTCACACAGCTAGGGAATGTTATGTGTCTGAGACCAGATTTGAACTCAGGTCTTCCTGACTTCAGGGCTGGTGCTCTATCCACTGCGCCATCTAGCTGCCCCCTTGGCCTCTGATTCTTATTAGAATGAGTGTGACCCTGGACAAATAATTTAACTCTGCCTCAGTTTCTTATCTATAAAATAAGCTAGAAATGTCAAACCATTCTAGTATCTTGAAAATCCCAAACAGATTCAAAAAAGAGTAAAAGATGAGAAAAAATGGTTGGCTAAACTTATTTTTCAATTGATAATTTTAGGAAGGAAGCATGCCAGTAGGTACCTGAGTCAATGAATCACATCCAGTCCTTGGGGGCACCCCTAGAACCCTAAGGGGAAAAATATAGGCTTGCTTTGGGGAACCTGACTCATCATTGTGAATGACAGTTGGGATGCAGACTCCTCCATGTTTATGTGAACCACAAATGTAATCACATTGCTATATTCAGAGAAACAGATCATGGATCACATGTTCAGAGCCACGAGAAACCTTAGATATTGAATTTATAATTTATATTTAAGGAAACTAAGACCCATTCAGGTCAAGTGGCTTATCCAAGGTAGTAGGAATAATAAGTAGTAGAGGAAGGATTTGAGCCCCTGACTTCTGGCTCCAAAGCCAGTGCCATTACTGTTGAGTCACATTGTTACCTGC
Organism: Myrmecobius fasciatus; assembly: GCA_023553655.1. Taxonomy (NCBI): domain Eukaryota; kingdom Metazoa; phylum Chordata; class Mammalia; order Dasyuromorphia; family Myrmecobiidae; genus Myrmecobius; species Myrmecobius fasciatus. The sequence goes on along the minus strand of JAJPUD010000121.1, from coordinate 34,437 downwards.
TCTCTTTCATGAGGAAGCAGTAGTTCTCATAGGAGAATGAGAGGTTAATAATATGTTTTTGCCAATTAATTGTCTACCTGCTTTGGGTTATGATTAGGATATTCTCTTTCTTTGGAGCACAGATCAGATATTTTTGACACATGTTCATCCCAGAGATCTGAGGTCCTTTGAAAATTTGATCAAATTACCATTATTCACTCCCATCCCCTATCCTCCCCACCCCCCCTCAAAAAAAAAAAAAAACACTCCAAAACCAAATCCAAATACTTCAGCTCCAAGAGCGAGGCTTCAAGGTTTTTCTCTTTCTTTCTTTCTTTCTTTCTTTCTTTCTTTCTTTCTTTCTTTCTTTCTTTCTTTCTTTCTTTCTTTCTTTCTTTCTTTGCCTGCAGCTTCACAGGATAAATATTCAAAGAAACAGTATGTATGAGGGAGATAATCATGTAAATCCCGTTAACAAATCCCAGAGTTTGGGGCCCAGTCGCTAGGTCCCATTTTGCAAATGTACCTCTGTACAAATCATGGCCACAGCTTTGAAAGATCTTTTAAAAAGATGTTAATCTAATTAAAATGCTGGGATTCTCCTTTCGTTTCACTCTGGTGTCATGCAAGAGTTCTGTTAAGCAGAAATGAGTTCACCAAAAGGTAGCAAGAATTAGCTCCAATTAAACATGAGCATAGTGATTTTTTAAAAAATCAATGATTTCTTTGAAGGTTATTAAAATATCATTAGTCTTCTGAATTTATGAGATTTTCATTGTTAGAACAATCAGTTGTGTGGATTGAATGGTGGCACTGTAGCTTTAATAAAATAGACAAAGTGATTGGCCAGATATTGTTTTCTTAAAGAAATCCCTCACTGCCATCCCCAACACACACACACACACACACACACACACACACACACACACACACACACACACACACACTCACACCCCTAAAAACTACTGGTCTGATTCGGAGAATCTAGGCAAAATGGTTCTCTGTTTTCTCTTAAATTTTTTTGAAGAGCACTTTATTATATATTTTTTTTATTAAAATGAAGTAATGTAAGCAACTTGACATCCATGAGAATATTTTGGCGTGGTATGAGTGTCCTTTCTTTTTCTTGGCTTTCAGAGCTAGGCATCTGCAACTTGCAATGCTAAATTCAAGATAAAATACCCAGCTGGGCAAGTTTGTACAGTAGATCCCACAAATTGGTTTGCTATTCAATCAATCTTTTTTTTTTTTTTTCTTAGTTCTTTCTTCCTTCTTCTTCCCTGCTTCAATGAGCTAACTAGCTCAACGGTTCCACTAGGCTATTCATCTCATAGACTGGCTGCTGAGGAAGCCATTTATTTATCTCTCAACCTGATGAATAAGTAGTCTTAACTGTTTCAGACTCTCCACAAGCTGGCAGCCCATTTACTGTAAGGTTTTTGTGAGCTGGCTGGCTAAGTCACTGTAACAGTTCTCATTTGGCTGAAGAAAAGTACAGTTATCAAGGATCACCAAACTCTCAGACTTTGGGTTGAACAGAAACTTGGAAGGAGTAGGGGAGGGAATAGAACCCATGGACTTCTTGATGACATATATTCCTTCTTTCACTTTGATTGAATGATTTCCCTTTGATTGTACCTAAATAATTTCTCTCTGTGATTTAGTCCCTCATTTTTAACAGAGTAAAGGTTCTTTTAGATCATGGATAACAGATTTAAAATTGGAAAGAACATAGACGCCTCTTAGTCTAAAGCCCCTCATTTTACAGACAAGGAAATTGAGTCCAAGAGATTAAATGACTGGGCCAAAATTCATACAGGAAGTCAATGGCAGAGTCCAGGTTCTCTGAAATCAAAGCCAACCTTGCACCACACTGCTTCAATTTTTTTCTAGAACAAGAATCTTGGAAGTGGTAAGATATTTATACCATCAAAAGTTACTTAATATATTCTTCCTCCATTAGTGACTTATGTTTTGTCCTAAAACTTTTAAGGATGATTTTGCCCCTCCTTCCAAACTCCACAGATTTAACAAAGATTCACCTCCAGTTCCCTAAAAAACAACAATTTAAACATCTATGTTGTCATATGATCATGATATTGTCACTGGCAATAAAATGCAAAATATGAAGAGTAATAAATGTATAAAGGCAGTTAAACATTGAGAAGAAAGAAAACCCTAAAGCTCCTTTGTTCAATTGGGGGAACTGGAGTTTGTAGGCTGGAATTATTGTATTGTTGTAGTGGAGAAGGATTTGGAGAGGGGAAGGTATGTGCATGGCAAAGTCATTTATTTAAAAAAAAATGTACTTGGCTAGGCTTTTCCATGATCCATTTGCAATTATAGGCTGTAGATTTTATTCTTTTAAAAAAAGAACTTTTCACTCCATGCTCAGCACCTTCTGTGTGATCCTGCAGAGAGACCATGGCTATATGGTTATAATGGTTAGTCCAAAATGATTAGAATGAGCTCTGTGGTCACTGTAGAGTTCATCCTTCAGATGCTACCTAATTTTCAAGTCAGTGTGACACCAGGACATGGAATCTATTCTTAGCAGTGGAGGTTGGGCACTTATTATGAGTTGGCATGGAGGGCTGATTCCATTAGCAAGGAAACAGCATTTGGATGGGGAGGTGACCAAGAACAAGATGTCTTCATGTCAGAATGGATGAAAGTGGAATGGAGTAGAGAGGACTTGGTAGCTCTGGAATAAAGGACCAGAAATCTCATTGAAGGCATTCCCCTGGCAGGACTTTGTGGCTAGTCTGAACATCCCTTTTTGCCCCTTTGGGGTTTCATTTAAATCACAAAGAAGAAAAGTCTCTGCTCAAACATAAAAAATGAAAATACAGATTAGGGTTTCTATATTTCATGAGGTAGTTGGGGGGCTTGACTATTGCCTAATTTTCAAGAATTTGGGTACTGATTCAGGGGAGCACTGTCTCAGTGCAGCAAATGAAGGAGGTTGCTGAACACCACTAAGTCTTTCAGATCATGGAACTGCTAACTCAGGGACTAAAGAAGCTAATATGAAGGAGGAGGGGGATGCATTTGTTGGTGGTAGGGAGGGGGTGCTTGGTGTTGATGGGACATTTCCTCCTTCCAATTTAAAATCATCCATGCTTCTAAATGTAAACATACACCTTAAAGGTTTCTGTGCTCAAAGAAGCCAGGTAACTGGTAAATTGTACTCCAAACATCCCCTTGTTCATAACTGTTTAAAGGCTTAGTACAGGTTGGCTTATTGTCAATTTGCTCTAAAATAACACAAATTCTGTTCACCAGAGAGAGTGTCATGCTGTTTATAATAATACCAGCAATAAGACAAAGAAGACTTTCACAACTATCCAGGGACTAGTCCTGGCAACATGTGCCTATATAGATCCTGTGCCAACAGTTTAATTCTACATGCATTTCTAAAATACCTACTAGATGAAGGGCACTCTGTTGGGTGCTGTGGAATACAGAAATAAAAACTTGAACTAGTTCCTGCCCTTAAGGAGCTTATAGTATCATGGAGGGATGGCATATGCACAGAAACCTAAAATAATCTCATTCATTCATTCATTCATTCATTCATTCATTCATTCATTCATTCAGCCTGTTATCGTCAGCACGTTTTCTATAAATCAAACACTCTGGCAATACTAAAATTTAAAAATAACAAAAGCAAAAACCACTACCTCCCTGACTTTTAAGATTTTATATTCTACTGTGAATAAACACAAAAATAGATACCTAATACATGCTGAGTGGATACTATGTAATAACAAAAGCAAAAACTGGTCCTTGACTTTTAGGATTTTGTATTCTAGTATGAATAGGTGAATACAAAAATAGATACCTAATACATGCTGAGTGGATACTATGTAATAACAAAAGCAAAAACCGGTCCTTGACTTTTAGGATTTTGTATTCTACTATGAATAGGTGAATACAAAAATAGATACCTAATATATACGGAGTGGATACTATGTAATTTCATGACTGGGGAGTGGGGCAGTGGGGAGTCTCTAACAACTAGGGGAGTGAGGACAGTCTTCATATTAGGAGATAGAACTAGAACTGAATTTTGAAGGATGCAAGGAATTCCAAGAGGCACAGATGAGGAACAATTCAGGTATAGGGGATAGGTAGTGGGTAAGCCTGTGCAAAAAGAGTTGGGGAAAGAAATGCTGTTATTGAGGAACAGTAAGTAAACTAGTTTGGCTGGGTCATAGAGCGTGTAAGGACTGTAATGGGCAAAATAAGTCAGATGGAGCTAGACAACTTCACTTGTACCTGAAGAGGGATAAGGATAAAGGAGGTGGCCTCTCAGCTGGCACTAAAAATAACTAACAAGACTAGAGAATTAGTTTGGAGAAGGCAGTCTTATTCTTTGGAGTAATAATTTTATTGTTCAGAGAACTTATTTAGAATTGAAGGATCAGAATATGAAAGCTGAAAGGTTCTTAAAAATCAGCTAGTTTTAGAATCTCATTTTATCGCTCAGGAAACTATCCAGAGAGATGTCAATGATTGTGCAAAAACTTCCACTCAACTAGTGAGTGGAATTACCAGTATTAGACCTGACCCTAGTCCTAGCTAGGCTACCAGTTAGGTATATGGCATCAGACAAGATGGCTTTTCTTGGGGCTTACTTAGAAAATCCTGAGGTTTTTGCTCTTCTCTTTTAAGCATACCTTTTCCAATATGCTCAGATTTATAAACTCTATGAGAAACAATAATGTACACCTAAGTATATCTATGTATATCTAGGATGATAAAATTGGATGGGATTTCAAATTAAGTGACACTTTAAAATAGTTCATTATGAGTTACATTGTCATCATCTCTCGATGATTAAAAATGGAAGAAATGCAATGAGATGGGAGATGATAAAGAATGAGGAGCTGCATGCTACTTGGAGTTCAAAGTCAAGGACTATGCCTTGCAAGATTTGGTTCTGCCGTCTAATTTAATCTTAATGATTACATGAATTTAGGCATGAAATAAATTAGCATATTTGGCATTGCTTTCAAAACACAATTTCCTATACCTATAAAAAAACTTACAGATTTTTTTTGGGGGGGAGAATATATTTTTAGGTCATTTTGCTTTGACTTCCTCCTCCCTGACTAACCTATTATCATCTTTTATAAATGCAACTGTATATACTATGATGAGGTTATAATGTTTACAGCTGGAAGGAACTTAATTTGATTCAACTTTGATTCCTCCTTCATTTTACAAGTAAGAAAGCTGAGGCTCAAGGAGGCCAAGTGACTGGTTTAAAGTCACACTTGGAGCAAGTGTCAGAGGTAGGATTTAAATCCACAGCTTTACTCCAAATCATCATATTTTCCCCAATACCATGCTGCTTTCCATTGATTAATAACATATATCCCCTTTAGAGAGAAAACAGAGAATGTGACATCACCCTCTCATCTAATAATAATAATATTAGCTAAAATTTATATAATACTTTAAAGCTACTCACTTATTCCTCTCTTCTTCTCACCCATGTTATTATTATTTTTTTTTTAGTTCACTATGATTGTTTCCAGTGACCTTAGACCTTTAATTTTGCTACTCTTTCCTTTTGCTCTCCAGTAAGAAATCATTTTGCTTGGTTTCTGTATAACTAAGAATAGATTTGACAATAACAAAACTTCATATTTATATAGGGATTTTACAGCATGGAAATATAAATATTACCGCAAGATCATTATGGTTCTTCCCACTTCCAGTCTCCCCTGTTCTACTCCAATGCCACAATGATCTTTCTTGTCACTTCATGCCATTACTGTGCTTTAAAATCTTCAATGGCTTCATAATTCCACAAAAAAAAAAAAACAAAAAAAAAAAAACCCAAACAACTGCTTGAACTCCCTTATCAGATATTCAAGGTATGTCACAGTCTGGTATATCCCTATCCTACTAGTCTGAATTTCTATTTCTACCCTTATCTCTCTTTGCTTCAGTCCAACTGGTCTACATTTGGTTTTCTGAGAGCACTTTATGCATTCTCTATTCCTGAAATGCCTTCATGAATTCTGTGTCCCAGCCAAATGGAACTTCTAGACATTCTTGAAATCAGTACTATATTTTTCTGCTTCTGAGGGAATTTGTACCAGGTGCTCCCTATGCCCAGAATGTTCTCCTTGCTTTTCTGCCTTCTAGAATGCTTAAATATATTCCTTTAAGATTTAACTCAGATGCTGCCTCCTTTATGAAACCTTGCCGGACTCCCCAGTTTATTTCTCTCTCCTCAATTTCCCTTATGTGCCTCAAGTGTTTGGAGGAATATAATAGAAGATAAATATGGAGGGATAGTGTTGTGACTGATTTTAGGGAGCCTTGAATGATTAATGAGAACATATGTAAAGCACTTTGCAAAGCTATATTAATATAAGTTGTTAGTATTCAAAGAGGTTTGAATTTTATCTGGATCTTCATCCAGGTGAAATTCTTCATCTATAGAAATCCCATAGGATCCTGTCCTGAGGGTTCTCTCTTCCACTTTATACTATTTCTCTTGGTGACCCCATCAGCTCCCATTGATTTAATGACCATCTCTGTGTTTATGATCTTCCAATCTATTTATCCAATCCTAATTTCTCCACTAATCTCCAATTGTTCCACATTTTTAACTGTTCCTTAGTCATTTCAAATAGAAGTCCTATAAACTTCTTAAACTTAAAAATCGAACTCATTGTTCCCCCCTAAATCTTTCGCCCTTCCAAACTTTTCTCTTATTGTTAAGGGCACTACCATCCTCCCAGTTTGTTAAGGATCATGCCTAAGTGTGAAGGGGCAGGTCGATTCTCCAAAAGCCTCCACAGCTTATGTGAATCATAACATACTTGAAGGAATTGCAAAATAGCCTTTACTGATGCAGATGTTGCTTATGAATCAGGAATAAAATACATTGGAGGCAAGAGGAGAGAGGTCAGAGAATGCAACTGCCTCTCAGTTTCCTTGTGTCATTATCATCCTCTCACATGAAGGGAATCTATTCTGCTGGTCAGAATTAGATACCCCAAAAGCCACTAGCATGTTGCTCCCATAACACCAGTTCCCCAGGCTCACATCCTCCACTTTTCACCATTTGTAATATATTGCCAAGATCTATTGATTTCATCTTGATAATCACCATCTTTTTTCATCTCTTCACACATGGAGACTTTATTTTATTTTATTTATTTATTTTTGTGTGTGAGGCAATTGGGGGTTAAGTGACTTGCTGGGGGTTACAAAGCTAGTATCCCAGGCTAAATTTGAACTCTCATCCTCCTGATTTCAGAGCCATTGCTCTATCTACTATACCATCTAGAAGCCCCTACACCTGGACTTTAACAACAAACTGCTGATTGTTCTGACTACCTCAAGTCTCTTCCCACTTAAGCCCACCCTCTATTTAGCTGCTGAAGTGCCATTCTTTTCCTTGATACATTCCAATATAAATGTTGCCTCAAATATAAAATCTTCTGTCATTCAAAGGCCTTCAAAATCTAACCCTTTTCCCCCACTACCTTTCCAGTCTTCTGTCTTCTCTTCTTCTGTCTCATCTCCCCCATTCATATGCTTTTTGATCTGGTAATAATCTGCTTCTTTGCAATTCCTTGAATAAGACAATCCATTCTTAACTTCAGGCATTTTCTCTGGCTGCCCTCCATTCCTGCAATGCTCTCCTTCTTGGGTTCCCTGGCTTTCTTCAAAATACAATTAAAATCCCACCTTCTACAGGAAGTTATCCCCACACACTGATAATACCAGTACCTTCCCTCTTCATTTATTTCCAGTTTACCCTATAGATAGCTCGTTTGCATATGTTATTTGTTTATTGATCCCAAATTAGATCATAGAATAGAAACTTTTTTCTTCCTTTTCATCCCCCAGTTTCACACATAACCTGGCACATTATGGGTGCTTAATAAATGTTCACTGACTGATTGACCCCAGTGTACACAACTAATTTGCCCTGAGGATATTTCATAGGATCATAGGCCATAGAATCATAGATTTAGGGCTTCAGGAATTCTTTGGGAAGTGACCTTCAGTCTATCTGTCTCCTTCAATCTCTTTACTTTCTATATGAGAAGACAGAGGACCAAAAAGGTAAAGTGTTTTGCCTACCATTACCCAGATAGTAATGGTTTGCACCCAGGTCCTCTGACTCCAAATCCAGGGCTCCCTATTTGATTTTTTTTAAATCAATTTTAAATTGATTTAAAATAAATAAAATTTAAAATCAATTTTAATAAAATCCAACTTTTTTTTTTTCAATGTGGTTGCCATCCTAAGCCTATGCCTATTCACACTGATATCTAGCAACCCAATTTTGGGATGGAGATAGTATTTATAGATGCTGTGCTTAGCATAATGCCTGGAACTTAGTAAGCACTTAGCAAATATTTATTCATTGTCTCTTTTTTCTTCTGTTTCATTCTGAAATGGGAACTCTGGGTTCCATTTTGTGAGTTCGCTTTGGATTTCCTGATGCTTTTTTTTCCTGGTGAAAAAGAAAGGAAAATGTTGGCATTTCACCTCTGAATCTTTGCTTTAAGATCTTTTAGCCTTTTAATTATTCATAGCCATGATTGTGGGATGGTCTCTTGGCCTCTAGGAACTTGGCAAAACTTATATATTTCATTGGTGCCTCTACTTTTACATTGCACTTATTTCCAAAAGATCTGGCCTCTTTCCCAATGCATTTTTAATGCTGATGTTTGGATACAATTCCTGGCCTTATAGAGATCTGGAAAATATCACTGTTTTATAGGGAACCCAAGGGTTGGAGATTAAAGTTTAGATGTAGCTGCCCCATTATTGTGATTGTGACTATTATCATTGCCTCTCAGAGGTGAAAAATATGACATATTTAGATATATTGTTGTGATGATCACAACATGAGAATGAAAGAGATTTGCCTCCCTGCCCTGGCAAATTTATTCAACAGTTTCTTATAAACAAGGAAACTAAGTCATTAATACTTGAATGGGACTTCAGTGAAGCTTAATCTTCTCAGAAGAGTTAGTGAGGGATAAACTTCAAATGGTTAGAGGCTTCATTTGAATCAACTCCCGGAAAACTGTGTCATTTTGGGAACTTTATTTATTCTGACTATAAAAACACCCTTTGGCCAGAGTAACACAACGGTACTGTAGAAAATAATACTTGTGAATAGAAAGTTTACAGTCAAAGAATGAAAAATGGATTTTGAGTCACTGGATTTTCTAGTTGAGCTATAGATTGTATATTTCCATTTATTGCTTTCAAAGAATCCCCTATTTCCTTCATGGCATAGCTCAAATGCTACATCTTACATGAGGTCTTTCCTAATCCCCATAATTATTAGGGAGATCTAAAAATTATTTTGCTTTGCTTGTACTTCCTAATCTGTACATGCCTTTTATCCACTCAGGAAACTGACTGTAAGCTTCTTGAAGCTAGGCACTATATTTCCTCATTTTTGTCTTTGTCTCCTCAAGCCTTGTATATAATTGGTACTAAATCAATATTTGCTGAATTGAATTACATTTCATGGAGAGAGGAAGTAAGGATGCTCTTTCTTACAATACATCTACCTTTTTGTTTTGAACCTGTTTGAATTAGGGGATGTACAAGGTAATATAATAGAAAATCTAAATTCATTTTCAGCATCAAAAGTATATAGAGGGGCAGCTAGGTGGCGCAGTGGTTAGAGCACCAGCCCTGAAGTCAGGAGGACCTGAGTTCAAATCTGATCTCAGACACTTCCTAGCTGTGTGACCCTGGGCAAGTCACTTAACCCCAATTGCCTCAGCAAAAAAGCAAAAAAAAAAAAAAAAAAAGTATATAGAACATATTTGTGGAATAGTGGAAAGTATGGTGAATTTGGAGCTGGAGAGAGATTTGAATCCACCTCCCACACTTACTAGTTGTGTGACCATGGATAAGTGACCTAATATCTCTGAACTTCAAAGAGAAGCTTTAAAACTTGAAAGCTGGATGTCCTATAAGAAGGAATATCTTTCACTAAAGACTGGGGATAATCATACCTGTAATGTGTACCTTCTAGGATGGCTGCAAAGGTTCAAGTCAGATATATAGACCAAGTGCTGTGTAGATCTTGAAGTGCTATGTAAATGCCAAGTATAATTAAAAATCATAATTTCTCATTTGGAAGGAATGTGTTACCCAAGCAGATTTATTCATGTCTCAGGGCATGCATAGTCCAACTCTGCTCTAATCTAACCCATCAACAGGTGGAATTCAGGGTAAGGCAGGTCTAGCTCGGAACCTGTTCCAAGTTATCTATTCCTGGAAACACCAGAAGGATCTCATTCATGCCATCTATTATAGGCTCCACATGAACCTCCAAGGACAGCAAAACTCTTGCCTGTGAGAGATATGTACTATAATATTTTTAATAATGTTGAATCAATAAGTCAATGAGTACATATTTATTAAGCACTATGTGCAGGCACTGTAATAGGTATTCAAAAAAAGGCAAAAGTACAGAGATAAATATGGTCAACATCATCATTTGGGGAGGAGGATGACCAGTTTTGATTCACTATCTTTTTTTTTTTTTTTTTTTTTTTTTTTTTGCTTTTTGCTGAGGCAATTGGAGTTAAGTGACTTGCCCAGGGTCACACAGCTAGGAAGTGTCTGAGACCAGATTTGAACTCAGGTCCTCCTGACTTCAAGGCTGGTGCTCTAACCACTGCGCCACCTAGCTGCCCCTGATTCACTATCTTTTTGAAAAAATTTTTTTTCTTGGAAAATAGATTTGAAATCATCTCCACTGGATAGTGTCGAACTAATTTTTAACTAAAGGTTAATATCATGATTTCAGAAATAGAAAATTATAAAATATCAGGATTTAAATTGATTACTATTATAAACATAGTGCCTGAAATAAAATTTTATTGGAATATAATTAAAAAAAGGCAAATATCAATTAAATAAATTAAAGAAATTAAAGAAATTATTTGTTGATGATTGGCTTGTGGTATGTAACAAACGAATAGTCAAAACCTGTGTTCAAATCATGTTTTTTATATTCAGTAGCTGTATGACTTTTGGCTAGATAATTTCCTTATCTATAAAATGGGAATAATAATACATGGAGTACCTATTCCACACAGTTGTTTCCAGGCTTAAGTAAAAAGACTAGAAAAACTTTAATGCCTATATACAGGTATTTTATTATTATGTAAATTAAATACTGTACAGATGTGTTTACTCAGTATTTAAAACACAGACTTGCATGACCTTTCCTTCTTTTTTCCTCTCATTAATTTGAGATGGTGAATTGAAGAGGATTTTGATACTTATAACTGGAAGAAGATCCCAGTATTTTCATCTGAGTTTTCTGTTCAGTGAGTAGTTGTTCCCTGTGTTTCTAAGTATGTAATCAGGAGAGAATGCATGCATGCAGGGTGATTGAGATTTATTGCAGTTACCAATGTTTACATGGTTTGGTTCTTTCTTTTTGTAAGTTCCATGTGGTATTTTTCAGCCCATTTAAAAGTGATATATAGAGAGGATTGCAATAACTTTTCAGCTGGAGCCTGGATGGGACTATCAGGTCCTTGAATTTATAGCAAGGTATCTTTACAAAGTTAAACTCAGGATATGATTAATCTGTAACCACATGATATCCAGACAACTTGTTGGGAAGTGAAAGACTCAATTAACTGGTAGTGTTGCCTCATCAACAACAAATAATTAATTTAGTTGATTTTTATTTTTATCAGACCAACTGCCTTTTTATTTTAAGGCTCAAAATAGCTGAATGAGCCAGTATTTATAACACCAAGTGGACAGCCTGAATCTCTCTCATCCCTGGGCCTAAATTGGAAGTTGGAGTGGATTGGGGGAGGGGAAGGAAAGAAAGAGTGAAGGTGGTGAAAATTAATTCAATTTATTCAATAATAATTATACCTTCAGTTACATTTTGTATTTTATAAATACAGCAAGCTCAATGTGAGCAGATTTTCCTATGGTGTAGATGCCATTTTAAAAGTTATTTTCCTAGAGTAGTTGGCAGGTATTTATAATCCTTTATATATAGAAAGGCAATGTGCTGCCTCTGATCAAGTCTTGGACTTGGAATTAAAAAGACCTGACAAATATTGCCATTGGAAATGTATTAGCTATACGAACATGGACAAATTACTTAGTGTCTCTGAGCCTCAGTTTTCTGATCTAAAAATGGGTATAGTACATGCAGAACCTACCTGATAGGGCTGTGAAACTTCAAAGGGATATCTAAAAACTCATTCCACAGCCTTAACCATTTCTCAAATTGGTTTCCCTTCTCTCTACTTCCTCCTTAAGTACTCTAATTAGGGCTCTCATCATTTCTTACCTGCACTATTATTCTAATTGGATCTCAATCTCTCCTTTTTCCAATCCATCCTTCACACAGGTGCCAAAATAAAAGAGAAACCACTCTGTTTGGCATGGGAAGGTCTTCACAATGTGGATCTAACTTCCTTTTTTTCCAGACTGATTAATTAATTCTCTCTGCTGTAGTCAAAATAACCTACTTGTTCTTTTAGTATGGGACATTCTCTCACTCTTCTCCATACTTTTGCATAGCTGGTCTTCCATTGCTTCCATATCCCTCCTCACTTCTATGTCTTGAAGCCCTCTCTAGCTTTCTTCAAAGCAAAAGTCAAATCTCACTCCTTCAAAAAGCCTTTCTTAGTTTCTTCATTTGTTAATACCACTACATCCTCACAAAATTACTATAAATTTATTTTGTATTTATGATCTATGTATATTTTGATATACATCCCCTTGTATATTCTGATCTATGGACAATAGAACCTCAATTCTTTGAGAGCAATGATTGTCTCATTTTGCCAGGCACAGGGCCTGGTATTTAGTAGGTGTTTTAATAAATATTTATTGCATTTAGGTGACTGCTCAACTTTCAGTCTTGTCTTTTGCGGTAGATAAAAAATAATTATATTTTATGTGTTAACTAAGAAAGTTTTGCGGTATTAGGTATGATAACTGAAGGTCTATGAGAAGCATGCTAGTCCTCCCAAGTCTATAGTTATTCAACTCTTGTTTTATCTCCTAATTGATTCTATACATTTTGTTCAAATATATTCTTTAATTTGTTTTAATTAGGGGTGTGTGTGTGTGTGTGTGTGTGTGTGTGTGTGTGTGTGCATGTAATGGCAGCTAGGTGGTAAAGTGGATAGTGTCAGGCTTGGAGTCAGAAAGACTTGAGTTCAAATGGTACCTCAGATACTGGGCAAAAGTATGATTTGGGGCAAGTCACTTAATTCTGTTTTCCACAGTTTCCTCATCTGTAAAATGAGTTGGAAAAGGAAACGGCAAACCTTTCTAGTATCTTTGCCAAGAAAACACCAAATAGGGTCATGAAGAATCGGACATGATGAAAATGACTGAACAACAAAAAGCCACACGTATATACTACACATATTTGTATAGATACAGGTATATATAGGAATCCACATGTATGTATACAGACATTTGTGTTTTTCATGTGTATTATATATGTATAATGTTTTTTCTCTTGAAAGAATGTCTTTTTCAGCACATTTAAAATCTTGTTATTCCATGCTATTTGTGAGCATCTTAGAGTTTACCAATTCTTTTTCCACACAGTAAATAATGTGCCCTATCTTTCCAAGAAAGTATTGTAGCATGAGGACTATTTGTGTTATTTCAGAAAACTAGCTATATTGACTATTTTACTACATGTACTGTATTTGTACCCTCTTCCATGTCCCAGAAGACCTGAGAGAGACTGCTAGAATATAGTGAATGAGTTGGAGACAGTTTTAAGACCAGGAGGATTTATCAGTGGGCCACCACACTGGGCTTTAGTGATGGTAAGATGGTAAGGGAATCAGTATGAGTTAGGGCCTGTGAGATTTTGCCCCAGAAACATCCTGTAGAAGAAATGAAATATGTGTTGATCTGCTTCTGAAATACGTCCTATGATGTATCTGAACCCATAATGAAGCTAAGTGCCTTGCTGGTCACAAAGCTTGCTAATTAATGTCAGAGGTGAAATTTGCACCTAGGTCTTCCTGACTCTGAGCCTAGCTATCCCATTTTCTTTTATATCACACTTAACATTGAGTAAATGCTTAAAACAAAACCAAATACTATAATAAATACACCACCTTTCTTTGAAAAAATTTTTTAAGAGAAACAAATTTAGAAAGTAAAAAATTAAAAAACAGGATGTTTCTTTCAGACCTTTCCATCCTTGATCAGACTATTTGGCCTTTTAAAGAGAAAATAAAGTTAGCCATGGTATATGCTCACCAGCCACCTACCCAGTTGTTGCAAGATTGTGTTATTTATTTGTCTGTAGAAATAAAAATCAAGCCACTCTATTCTGGGAGAAGGATTTGTGGCTGCAAAATTGATTAGCCAAAAACAATTCAATATTTTATTTATGGAGGGCAGACAAATCAACTAAGCATGGTCACAGTACCAGCAAAATGTTAAAAGGTTTTCTCTCCCGAGTATCTGAACTTGCAAGATTTAAAGGCTATCCTTTACAGATGATATGATTACATGTGATGCAATTGTGATCTTACATACACTTTCTATTATGGAAGCCCCTTTGTCTTGCTAAAAATCACATGCCAACCTTCCGCCTAGCAACGCCTTGAGATGTGTTCCTTTTTTTTTTTTTTGCAGGGGGTGGGTAGGCTGAGGGTGGGATGAATTGTTTTGTAAGCAAAATGCCTTTTACCAGAGGACCACTAGCAGGCACTGTGACAACACTTTCATTTCAGCTCATTCAGGTTGGACAAAATAGAGCTGGGTTTGCATCAACCAAAGATCAGCCTTCCGATCTCATAGCAACAGACACCAAAACACTCCCTCATTACTGGCCTTGTCCAACAATCAACTCTTTAACGAGAACAAAGGTTGACAGTGATTAATCATTAAGCAGTTCCTTGTTCTTTCTGCACGTGGTCTTTGCAGCCTCCTGCAGAGGCAGTCTGGCATATTTCCTGTCTCTGGGTTCCACTGTGCCATGTCTGAAGGGACTCCGTGAATTTCCTACTATGTGAATTTCCTACTATGTCAATTTCCAGTGATGGAAACATAGGTCAAGGTTTCTAGAGACATAGGTCTTGACTTTCATCATTAACATTTCACATTAAACATATTGTGTGCAAAAAATATAAGCCTGAATTTCAGGGTTTGCCTGGTAGGTTTTTTTTTTTGAAGGTACATTTTTGTGTTCTGCTGTTCCCAAATCCCTTCTAGCCCAATTTCTCCATCTCTAGTTCTTGCTGATCTTGAGCCTATTTTGTTACTCACCCTGGGCACAAAAATTAGTAGTTGCAGCTCTGCTATCTATCTCCTCACAGAATTGTTATGAAGATGTAATGAGGTAATTACAAAATAATAGCCATTTAATTTTTGAAAATATAGGAAAGGTAAACATGATCTTTATAAAGGCCATATCAAACAGATGTTCAAAGGTATTATTTATTTCCACTACATGGTTTGGTATTGGAATAAAATTAACAGTGTGATTAAAAATTCATATTCTAAGAATTGTTTAGTGATTAGTTAAGAAAACCCAAATGTAATATGTACAAGGGCTCTTGCCAATGTTCCAAGCTAAATGTATGGAATGTATGTCCTATGTATGTTGAACTTGTGGCTGTGATAAAAGTGAATGAGTTCTCACAAAAAACAGTTATCAACAATTTGTAATCATAAACAATATGCAATCATAAAGCACTATGTGAAACAGTTATGTGAATGTTATTATTACTATAAGTCACTATCAGTTTCGTCAGAATATTTTGTCATCCAAAATCACAAAGATATTTGAATCAATTAGGACATGAACACTGAATCTATGTATAAACTCTGGTGTCAACGAGGCAATGGAAGGGAATTTTGGTTACCAGACTTCTTGGGGAAAGCCAGTCAGAAAACAAGCATTTATTAAGCATTCCTAAGCACTGAAGACTAAAGACTAACCTCACTATTTGTTTGCTGCTAGAGAGGTGATTAAATGAACATACAGAAAAGTATATAATTGGACAATATGGGAAGTTTTTATATGTGAGACGCTATGTTGAGCACTAAACATATATAAAGAAAGACAAAAACCTGAGCCCTGCTCTCAAGGAACCCACATTCTAACTGATTGGACAACATGTAAATGACCAAGTAAAAAGAACAGGAAAAAACCTCCAAACCCACTAAGCATGTATCAAGTAGTATCAATTGGACTAGGTGACCTTTGAGCTTCCTTCCAAATTACTTCTAGTTTGTGAATTAGAGCTAGTCATAGAACATTTCAATACTCCAGTGGATTTAGGATCTGTAAGTCCTTCCTCAGATAAAATGGATCATAACCCATCCAATGCTTGTCCATTGCATGGGACTCCTGTCTTTTCTTGCCCTTTCTTATGTTCTCTTTTAGGTTGGTAACATGATGTCCCACCCTTCCTACAATGTTTTTAGTATCTATTTCTCAGTTTCTTGATATTATGTAGATATCAATGAGCTGATCGCTGGTTACTATTCCTCACTCTTGTTCTATGATCAGGCAATTTTTTTTTCTGATCATTGATGCTTTAATTTTTTATATTGATGAAAGTTACATAATAATAAATACTTGGGACTACTAAGTGGCACAATGGGTAGAGTACCAGTCCTAAAGTTAGGAGGAACCAAATTCAAATTTGGTTTCAGACATTTGATATTTATTAACTGTGTAAACCTAGGAAAGTCATTTAATCCTGATTGCTTTGCCAAAAACAAAAATCAAATACTGAGAATAACTGTGGCTTAAGAAATGAGTATGTTTATTGTTAACAGACCATTATATTCTCTGATTATTTCTTCTTTCACACTTGTTTTGTCTGCTGCTCACTTAGCAGAAAGAACTTTTGAATTTTACAATAGCAGCTTTGTGCAACATTAGAATGTGTATTTTGTAAATAAACAAATCTTAAGTGTATAAAGAGTACAAAATATATACCTGTCAAGCATTTGCATTTTTTGCTGGGAAACACAAAATTCTCTGAATAAAAGCTGAGTTGGTTACAGAAAGAAAATAATGATGTCATTTTAGGATCAAAAAGATCACATAATTATTGGTCATAGAGACTTTCCTTCAAATGGACATGACAGGATGATATAACAGTTGGAGACATGTGTGCAGATCAAAGAAGGCTTACTATAAAGTCCTAGTCAGCAAACAAGCATCTTGAAACAGGAACTTCTTGGAATCAACTTTTTAAACTAACCCTGAACTTTGAACTATGACAGAAAACAGTGATGAATCCTAAAAATCTGTATTTCTTACTATAGAAGGAAGACCTTAGGATGTGCCTAATTCCTTCAATAAATTTGACTGAATTATTTTTGCATTTTATTCATAATTGCCTAAGTGCTTAATGAGAACAGATTGGGGATATAGATATGAAAAAGAAATATGGTCAACGAACTTACAATCTAATGGGGGAAGAAAACACAAACAGAAGTTAGAAAAGGGGAGAGGGAAAGGAAAGTGCTTATCAAAGAACATGATAAAAAAGAAAATAATAGCATTACATGAATAAAAAGTCTACATGACTATTGGCCATTAAGTCATTATGTAGTTGAGTACTACATATATAGATGTATACATCTATGTGTATATAATGTGTTATGATTAGTAGTATTACTAAGACACCTTGGTGGCCCAATGGATTGAGTTGGATTTAGGGTCAGGATAAACTTGAGTTTAAATCCAGCTTTGGATTCTTAGCAGTTGTGTGATCCTGTGCAAATCAGTTAATCTTTAATGTCAGTTTATCATCTGTAGAGTGGGGATATTCTAACAGATATTACAGAAACTTAAGGTTACTGTGAGGATAGAGTCCCCCTTAGGATAGAAAGAAATAATATTTGCAAAGCACTTTGCAAAACTTTTAAATACCATAAATGTTAAGTATGGTTAGTGGCAGCTATGTGGAGCAATAGATAGATTGTTGAACTTGGAGTTAGGAAGACCAGTTAAATCTGACCTCAGACAATAACTAGCTGAGTGTCTTTGGTCAAGTCATTTAACCTGTTTACCTCACTTTCCCTATCTGTGAAATGAGGATAATAATTATCACCATCTTCCCTGGTTATAATGAGGATAAAATGAAATATAATTGTAAAATGCTCTGTAAACCTTAAAGTGAAAAAGCTATTATCATTATTGTAATTATTATTAGTAGCAATAATAGAACAAGTAGTAATAGCAAAAGTAGTAGAAGCAGCAGCAATAGCAGTTGTAGTAGCAATAACAGCAGTAATAGAAATAGTAATAGTAGAAGCAGTAATAATAGAATTAGTAATAGTTGTAGAAATAGTAGTAAAAGCAGCAGCAGCAGTAGTAGTAATAGTAGAAGCAGCAGTAGTAGTAATGATAGTAGAAGCAGCAGTAGTAATATTGTTAGGCTTTGATATCCCAAAGGATAACTCGTTGCAATCCATTCTTTTCATTTTCCTCTGTTATGATAGCATTGGGCTACATTTTAGGAAGAAAAAGGATAAGATCAAGGCCAGCTCTAAGATTTTTTGTAAAATCCACTTTATTATTATCTAGATATCTCATAGACATTCCAATCTCAACATGCTTAAACTGAATTATCATAGAATCACTTTATTTCAGAACTAGAAGGGGCCTCAGTGGCCATCTAGTTCAACCCATACTTAAAAATGACTTTTTTTTATATAACACTCCAGGTAAGTTGTCATCCAAGTTTTTCTCCTAAACTCCCTACTTCTCCAAAATTTCTATTTCTTCATTTCTATTAGAGATAGCATTATGCTCCCAGGATTTTTTGAGACATCTGTTCCTTTCTTTTGCCCAGATAGCTACCATTTTAGTTAAGGATTCATCATTTCCCAATGAGATTATTGCAATGGCCCCTTAATTTGTTTTCTTATCATTTTTCTCTATTCAATCTATCTTTCATATAGATGCCAACATAATTTTGACAAGTCTGATCAAGCCACTTCATTATTCAAAAACTTTCAATGCTTCCCCATTATATGAGGAATAAAATATAAACTCTTCAGCTCAACATTTAAGGTCCTCCACAATATGACTCCAATCTCTTTCTTCACAGTACTTAAAAACATTGTTCCAGCCAAACAAGGCTAGTAGCTATTCTCCATACTAGACATTTAATATGTACCCACTGTGCATTTGTATACACTGTCTTCTGTGCCTGGAATACACTCAATTCAATAAATAAATATTCAACACCAACTATAGCACTGTGTTAGGTGACAATACAAAGTCATAGTTAAAATGGAACTGTCTTTGCTTTTGAGGGTCTTACTGGGGAAACATAATATGTACATAAATACATAAATATAATTTGTATTTAAAGTAATTTCAGGTGGGAGAGAGAACTAACAACTGGGAAGACCTGGAAGTCTCTTGTCTGGGAGGCGGCAGGTGAGCTGTTCTTTGAAGGAAGCCTGAAATATGAGGAAGGAATGTATTCTAGACGTGGGGTCCCACACATACAAAGGCATGGATGGAGGTGTGAGATGGGATGTCATATATGAAGAAGTAATAACAGGCTAGTATGACTAACAGAGTGCATGTAGGAGAGCAATATGAAATAAAATCGCACCTGACAAAATCTTTGTCTTCTTTCAATCATAATTTTTTTGGGGGGCTTTTTTGCTGAGGCAATTGAGGTTAAGTGACTTGCCTAGAGTCACACAGCTAGGGAATGTTAAGTGTCTGAGACTAGATTTGAACTCAGATCCTCCTGACTTCAGGGCTGGTGCTCTATCCACTGCACCACCTAGCTGCCCCATTGTCTTCTTTCAAGACAGATCAAATGCCACTTTGGAGGTAAGTCATCCTCAATTTCTCCTATTTTCAGGCTAAGATCAACTTATACTATAGTTATTTGGGTATCAAAAATGTAAGTTTCCTAAAGGCAGGGATAATTTCATTTTGTTATTATATCTTGTGTGCCTAGCTCAATGCTTTGTATAGTCACTACTTAATAATTATTGAAATGAACTTGAAACACTGTTCACTAAGTCCAGTGAAGGAGCAAAAAAGGATCCCTTCCCAATGAAATCATCCTCCATTCAGCTGCCAAGGTAATTTTTCTAAGGCATAGATTTTAACCACATCAGCCTCCCTGCTCAATGAACTCCATTGGCTCCTTATACTTCTTAAATCAAAAATAAATGTTGGTATTTAAAGCTCTTTACAAAACTCCTCCTTCCTCCTTTTCTAATCTTTTTATGTATTGTTGTTCAGTCATCTGACTCTTTGTGACCCAATTTGGGGTTTTCCTGGCAGAGATATTGGAATGATTTGTCATTTCCATTTCCAGTTCATTTTACAGTTGAGGAAACTGAGGCAAACGGGAAAACAGTGACTTGCCCAGGGTCACACAGCTAGTAAGTGTCTGATTTAAACTCAGGAAGATAACTGTGTGACTCTGGGCAAGTCACTTAACCCCAATTGCCTGAGCAAAATAAAATAAAATGAACTCAGGAAGAAAATTAGGAAGATTTAAACTCAGCATAAATCTTTCTGATTCCAAGCCAGACTCTATCTACTATGCCATTTGACTGTCCTTTTTATACTTTACTGTATTTCATATATTCTATGATCCAGCTAAATCATTCTAGTAATATTACTACTTGTAATTTGCCAAACATGATACTCCACTCCCCCATTTCCATCTCTTTGCACTGGCCTTCCCCATAAACAGAATCTTCTATCCCCCTCACCTCTGCATTTCAGCTTCCCTGTTTTCCTAAGAGTCAGCTAAAATTTTACCTCCTCTGGAAAAGCCTTTTCAGATCTGTCAATCTGATTTTTTAGCACCTTTCCCTCTTAAATTGCTTTCTAACTCCTCTGTATATATTTTTATATATCTAGCTATTTACAAGTTATTCCTCCTATTCGAATGTAAACTCCTTCAAGGAAGGATATAGCTTTGCCTTTCTTGGTATCTCCAGCACTTAGCACAGTGTCTAGCAGTTGTGAGTGCTTAATAAATGTTTGTTGACTGCCATTACACTTTGAATTTCCTCTTCATCCCCAGTATCATCTCCCCTCTTCCCTGGTGACCAATGCTTATATGTTGCCGAAGACATCCAATGGCTTCCCCAAAACCAATCATACCTCTTCCTTTGGCAGCATATTGTATTCTTGATATATGATAGGGTGCAAGAAGGGATTTTTTTCTAACTCATCAAAACATCCCTTCAGTGCCTCAGTAGTTAAAAGACTTTAGTTTGAAAAACTAATTTGAATTAAAATGTGGCTGTTAATGGCCCAACATTTTATTTCTTCTATAAAACATATGGGAGACCCTTTAGTAATATAACTAAATCAGGGAGAAAAATGGTAATCTAAGGCACTGTGGCAGGGAAAATTGGAAAGATATAGTGAGGGGAAGGAAGGAGAGACTGAGTCTGGTTCTTAGCTGGAGCATAGTATATAGAACATTACATTTATAGTCAGAATACTTGAGTTTGAATCCTGGTCCCAACATTTACTAACTATGTAACTTTGAGAGTTACTTGATTCCTCTAGGGCTCCATTTTCTCATTTGTACAATGGGGCTCATAATAATTGCTTTTTCACCACCCAGGGTTGTTGCAAGAATGAAATTAGAAAATGTATGGAAAAGTGCTTTGTCATCATCAAGTGCTATATAAAAAGCAATTATTGGTCCTTAAAGAGAATGGTTTTCCCAATATATTTAGCTCATTTTTTAGTTGACCTGAAATAAGAAGAATCTTGGGCATGAAAGTCAGTCTGTATTCTCAAGTAGAGAATAAACAGATGGATTATCCTGTATAGGGAACAACAAGAAGGCCATTTTGGTTAGAAGCTAGAATATGTGAGGTCATTAATGTGAAACTGGTCTCAATAAACAGGTCAGCACTAAATGGTGAAGGGCTTCAAGAGATAAGCAGGAGTTTGCATTTCATCCTAGGAACCATAGGGAAGCATAGAAATTGCTTGAACAAGATAGTGACATGATCAAATTTGTGTCCTAGGTATATCAATTTGGCAAATAGATAAAGAATGAATTGGACAGGGATGTGAAGCTCTTCACATTCTTTACTTTAAACAGGGAAGCAGTCTGATGTCTTAGAAAGAGTTCTGGACCTAGAGTCAGAAAAACCAGGTTTGGATACTGGCCCTGACACTTACTATCACATGGACAAATCATTCAGTCCTTTCTTCATCTGTATAATGGGGATTCTCATATTGCCTATCTCAAGAGATTACTGTGATACAAGTATTATGTTTAATACCTTAAATCAATGATGCCAAATTCAGAGAAACTAAAGCATATACAAGGATCCCTATGGATACATATTGACTTAGAAAACCATAATTTAACATTATCTATATTTTATTGTATTTTATATATTTTGTTTAATATTTCACAATTATCTTTTCATCTGGTTCCTCCACAATGGGGAGTACTGTGGGCAGCATGAGACCTAAAGACTCTGTTTGACACCTCTGCCTTAAGCCACTATAGAATGTGATTTATTACTATTAGCAGGCAAGTTGGAGTCTAAAGGCAGGAAGATTTTGTAAGCAGTTGCTTTTTCAAGTTATGCTATTGTTTTTTAGGTATGGTAGTCATTGTTTAATAGACTGAGCTCATTTTACTCTGGATCACTGAGTTAGCTAAATCTAAAGTGGACTTTTGAGAAATGATCCTATAAATCTGACCATTTATCTGTTCTCACTCTGAAGGAACGTGGATATGCTGTAAACATGAGATCTTACCCAATTTTTCTTAAGCACTTGCCATGGATTGCCCAATTAAAACTTGTCATTATGTTATGAAAAAGCATCATGAGAAGAATTTAATCAGTAGTTCATGCTTATTACAACTTAACAACAGAGAGTAGGAGGAATGAAGGGACCAAAGAGAGACTTTCAGTTACTTCATAAGATTTCCTAGAGATCAATAATATATTCAATTTTCTATCCCTAATCCATCAGTTGGTGAAAGAAAACCATAATTCTGCTGATTTCTAACAGATAAACACATGTACAAGTATATCATATCTATACATACACATATATATGACTCCTGGTATTTTATATAATGTATTTATATGTTTATATAGGCTTTTATATACACATATGTATTTATGTGTGTATATATCCATATATATTTATAAGGCATATATATTTTTGTACATATAGGTTATTTTAGAAAACCAGTAAAAGAAAAATGTGATTTTCTTTCATTAATTGATGGAAGCAAAAGTTTATAGATAAAATAATTAGATCTATTATTAAAATATTGGTCTGAAAACAACTCATGAAGTAGATGAAGTTTCTCTTTGGCTTTTTCTTCTTTCTACCATTTGCCTCCCCTATTATCAGTCTCTTTTTTCAATCAAATATTTTGATCTGATTCCTTCTTTCTTCTTCCCAGGTATTGTAAATATGTCTGTATCTATCAATGTTAACAAACATGCAGTCTGAAAGACAGACAACAAGGGGAAAGGAACAGATATTTATAAAACAAGAGATATTTTGTGCCAGACATTGTGCTTTACAGATATCTCATTTCATCAACAGTTTTGTCTTAGCGAGACATCTAGGGCACTGAGAAGTTCTGTGATTTACTTGTGGTCCTACAACTAGTTCTTTCTAACTTCAAGAACAATCCTTCAAGAACAAGAACTCTTGTCATGCTGCCCCTTACACAATATATAGATGATAGATATGCTAAAAGATGATGGGGTAATTATTTGTGTAAACCAGAGGTATGTGGCAACTCTCCCTCATTTCAACACTAGTTTCCATTTCATCCTCTTTGTGTATAACTTCTCCCCCTCCCTTTCTATCCCCTCTTTATGTGTTCTCCATTTCCCTCCTCCCCCAACTCCTATCCCCATTAGAATATCAACTCCTTGAGGAGACAAATTGTCCTGATTGCTTTTATTTACATTATCAGTACTTAACACAGTGCTTGGCACATAGTAAGAATAATGAATAAGTGATTTATCTATCTCCCAATTTTTGCCTTGCATCCTGTTCTCTTGAGTGGGTTCCCATGAAATTCCAACACTCTTCCAACTTCTTCAGCTGCTTAGTAGTCAACCATAAACTGCTGGCAGACTTTCCTAGGATGCAGCCTGGACCACCCTGGCAGATGTACTACTGATGTGGGGTGTGGGATCATTCTGGAGTGTTGTGGGCTTATGCTCTTACATGGGAGGTTGTAAGATGTGGGAGCATGATATTATGGATTATTGATGTGGGACAAATTAGCCAAGTGAGGTAGATGGACTCTAATTCTTAAACTCTGACATAGAAATTACAAGACACACATTAAGGATTGGCATTCATCAGAAATCTCTTTCCATATTTGGTGGGTTTTCACAAGGGTCCTTTATGGCTTAGAAAAAAATTCAAGTCACGAGACAGAAAAAAGTGAAAAAGTCCCAAGGAAGTTGGAGAAGTTAGTAGCAAGTCAATGTTGGAGAAACAAAACAAGAAAAGAGGAAGGCAAAAAAGATAGAATGTTAAAAGGGTGAATTGTCTTTACCTCTTTTGTTATTTTTTTTAAAAAGGTTTTAATTAAAGTCATTTTTTAAAAAAAGGAAGTGAGGATGCTAATGAGAAAGGTCCACTTAATTCCTCAAAGGACAAAATAGTTAAGCTGCATTGTTCAACTAAAATAAAAAGGATATTTATTAAGAACTTCATGAATGCAGAACACAATACAAGGCTCTGGATAAGATGCAAAAGTTAGCTAATACCTGATCCCTGCTCTAGCCTTTTTTGTTTCTGTAAGATACAAAATCCTCTGTTTTGTCCTTCACAGTCTTGTTTGAAACTATCTTTCCAAGTTGTTTTCACATTACTCCCCCTCAGACAATATCCTTTCCAGACAAACTGACCTATCTACAAATGCTCATGTATGACTTACCATCTCCATGCCTTTGGCCAGTTTGTCTCCTATGCCTGATACTCTCCCTTCTCATTTCAACCTCTTGAAATTCCTGCCTTTCTTTAAATCTCAACTCAGGCACTAACTCCTTCAGGAAACATTCCCTGATGCTCCTAGTTGTTAGTGTTCTTGAGCCCTTTCCCTCTCACATTACCTGGTTTCTAGTTTGCATTGATTCATCCATTTGTGTTCAACCAGGTACTTAGTCACACAGAAATAACTTAGTCATATAGAAGCAACTTAGAATATATGCTACTTGAGGATAGGGACTGTTTTCTTTTGGGTTTTGTATCTCCTGCATCTAAGGTAGTGGGTTTTTTTTTTTTTTTTGTTTTGTTTTGTTTTGTTTTTTTTTCTGAGGCAATTGGGGTTAAGTGATTTGCCCAGGGTCACACAGCTAGGACGTGTTAAGTGTTTGAGACTAGATTTGAACTCAGGTCCTCCTGTCTTCAGGGCTGGTGCTCTATCCACTGCGCCACCTAGCGATCCCTAAAGTAGTGTCTTGCATATAACAGGTACTTTATTTAAAAAAAATGCTGGTTGAATACAATTGAATTTAAATGTAATCTAGTTTAAATCTATAAAGACATGACATGTAAATAACTGTTCTTTGGATTCTTTAGTGTTGGGTGGAATGAAAGTTTCAGATGCCTCTAAAAGGGAAAATTTCAGAAACCAGGATAAAAAATGAAGGAGACAAGGATTAGAAAAAAATAGGAAAAAGCTAACATCTAAGTATTGTTTGAGAGAACATAGACAAAAGGAAACCGTGGGAGGAGAAAAGAAGGTTTTGAATGGATGACTAAGAGACATTTGGAGAGAAATTTTAAGGTTTGCATTGTTGGAATAGTGATGAGAGTCATAATGGAAGGGATTTTTTTTTTTGGCTGGATCAATTCACTCATTCACTTATTCATCAAATTCAATTTTTAAAACCTCAATTAAGTACCTACTTTGTGTCAGACACTGTCCTAGGAGCTAGGGATAAAAGGATAAAAATATTATAGTCTTTCTTTCAAAAGAAAGGCAGTATAAGCTTCCAAGAATGTCAGTTAAGAAGCCCTTCTCTTTCCACATTGACCTATACAGTTTAACAACATGATCTTGGACAATTGTTGCTGAGCATGTGATTATAGACATAATAAGTGACAGATGAATTGTATTATATTGAAGCATGCTAGAGATGTAATTATTTGTAATTACGCAGCTTAGGTGATACAGTGCATAAGACCTGGAGTCAGGAAAACCCAATTTTAAATCTAGGTTCAGATACTAACTAGCTAAGTGAACCTGGGAAAGACATTTAACTTCTGTCTGCCTCAGTTTCCTCATATGAAAAATGATTATAATAATAGCATCTATCTCCCAGGATTGGTTCAGAGAAAAGATGAGATAATATTTGTAAGGTGCTTTACAGAACTTAGAGTGCTATATAAATGCTAGTTACTACAATGTGGGGAAAATAGCAGGTAGACTTTTTGTTGGTGTATAATCTACACACATATCTACACATATGTGTGTGGTAAGTTGAGTAGTAGCACAAAATATAAAAGCTGAAAGGAATAATAAAAATTATTCAGTTCAAGCTCCTCATTTTGTAGATGAGGAAACAAAGTGCAAGAGAGAGTAATTATTTCCCCCCACCCCCAATATTGCATAGTTTTGTTTTGTTTTTAAAAACCGGATCTAATCCTCTGATCTTTTGATTCCTAGTTTAACATTATGGGATCCCAGAGGTGATTTCTGGAAGTTTATATGAAATATAAAGGATGTCATTTAAGACATATGTGAATTGAAAAAGAAATATGGATAAGTGATGCACCTAGAGTGCAGCATAGGAGCAGCTAGGTGGCAGAGTGGACAGAATACCAGCCCTGGAGTCAGGAGGACCTGAGTTCAAATCTAGCCGCAGCACTGACCAACATCTAACACCCTATACCAAGATAAGATCAAAATGGGTTCATGGTTTAGACATAAAGAGTGATACTATAAGTGATACTATATAGAAGAACAAAGGATAGTCTAAGAATATATGGCTGAAGAACTAAAATATATTATGAAATGCAAAATAGATAATTTTGATTATATTAAGTTAAAAAAAGGTTTTATACAAACAAAGTCAATGAAGGCAAGATTAGAAGGGAAGCAGAAAACTGGGAAAAATTTTTTTACATCCAAAGGCTCTGATAAAAGCCCCATTTCTAAAATATATAGAGAACTGACTCAGATTTATAACAATACAAGCCATTCTCCAATTGATAAATGGTCAAAGGATATGAATAGGAGATTTTCAGATGAAGAAATTAAAACCATTTCTACTCATATGAAAAAATGCTCTAAATCACTATTAATCAGAGAAATTCAGATTAAGACAACTCTGAGGTATTGCTACACACCTTTCAGCTTGGCTAAGATGACAGGAAAAGATGATGAATATTGTAGGGGATGTGGGGACACTAATACATTGTTGGTGGAGTTGTGAATTGAGTCAATCATTCTGGAGAGCAATATGAACTATGCCCAAAGGGCTATCAAACTGTGCCTATACTTTGATCCAGCAGTGTCTGTAATGCACCTATATCCCAAAGAGATCATAAAAAAAGAGAAAAGAAACCACATTGGAAAATAAAGTAGTTCTTTTTGGAGTAGCAAGGAACTGGAAACTGAGTGGATGTTGATTGGTTGGAGGATGGCTCAATAAATTATAATCTATGAATGTTGTGGAATATTGTTGTTTTGTAAGAAGCGACCAGCAGGATGATTTCAGAGAGGCCTGGGGAGACTTACATGAACTGATGCTAAGTGAAGTGAGTAGAACCAAGAGAACACTGTATGCAGCAACAAGATTATACAATGATCAAATGTGATGGAAAAGGCTCTTTTCAACAATGAGGTGATTCAGGCCAGTTCATATAAACTTGTGATGAAGAGATCCATCTGCACCCAGGAGAAAATTGTGGGAACTGAGTGTGGACTGCAACATAGAATTTTCACTCTTTTTGTTGTTGTTTGCTTGCTTTTTGCTTTCTTTCTCATTTTTTCCCTTTTTGATCTGATTTTTTCTTGTGCAGCAAGATAATTGTGAAAATGTTTAAAAGAATTGTACATGTTTAACATATATTGGATTACTTGCTGTCTAGGGGGTTGGGGGAAGGGAGGGAGAAAAAATTGTAGCATAAGGTTTTACAATGGTGGATGTTGAAAATTATCTATGCACATATTTTTATTTTTATTTATTTAATTATTTTTTTTCTGAGGCAATTGGGGTTAAGTAACTTGCCCAGGGTCACACAGCTAAGAAGTGTTAAGTGTCTGAGAGTAGATTTGAACTCAGATCCTCCTGACTTTAGGGCTGGTGCTCTACTGTACCACCTAGCTGCCCCTTATGCATATATTTTTAAAATAAAATAAAATCCAGCCTCAGGCACTTAACAAGCTGTATGGCCCTGGGCAAGTCATTTAGCCTCAATTGCCTCCAAAAAAGAAAGAAAAGGAAAACAAGAATGAGGGATAAATGATGGACAGCAGGTGTACCAGTGATATCCATAATAGAGTTAGTAGATTGTAGATGATATTCATGATAGATTATTTTATAGAGGAGGAAACTATGGCAAAGAGACATTAAACATCCTACTATTCATACAGTTAAAGAAAGAGCAACTTGGGGGGGAAAAAGGAGGAGAAATATTTATCCATTTAAAATTCATTTTTGTTGATGATGTTGTTCATGACCCTTATTGATTCCATCTGAGGTTTTGTTGGCAGAGATTTTGGGAGTAGTTTACCATTTCCTTCTCCAACTCATTTTACAGATGAGGAAACTGAAGCAAGTGGTAAGTGACTTGCCCAGGATCATATAGCTAGTAAGTATTTGAGGCCACAGTTGAACTTGGGAAAATGAGTCTTCCTGGCTTTGGCCCTGGCACTCTATCTCCTGTGTCAACAATTACCACCAAAATGCAGGGATCTCTAATTACACTTTAGATTGTAGTATGAAAACAAAACAAATAAACCACGTTTCCCTAAAGGCAGTACTAGCAAACATGCCCTAATAGACAGAAACCATTTTGGAATTTTGGACCTTATTGTCTCTCTTTTAAAAGAAAAAATATCCTCATCAGTTTTCAGCAAAACCACTCAGGAAGTGGAGTCAGAATGAAAGAGGGAGGAAAGGAAAGACCATGTATTTCAGAAGGAAAGGAAGAGGATAATATGAGAAATTACCATTTTCTGCATTTGTATTGACTGTATATCCTTATATTTGAAGTCCACCTTTCCAGCTTGATTTGACATGTTCCCAACCCATGGTCTTTTAAGGAAAGAAAATTTTATCCCATTAAGGTTGGCGGTCTTTGCCAATTTTATGGCAAATGATCAATACCTAAATGAAATCCTTTAAATTGGAGGAATGTTCTTGCTAGATATCCCAGTTTTTATATTCTTCATGTTTTGAACTCTAAATTTTTAGATTGGTCAGCTTTACTCTTTTGGACCAGACATCTACTTTATTTCTGGAACGTGCAACATCTGCTAGGGAAGTGAAGAGTGAAACGATTTTTAAAGTTCAAATAATGAAAAAAAAAATCTCTGACTAGTTGAGTATTTTCAATCTGTTCCACATGAGAATATTTCAGGAAATTATCTTTTAACTGATGCTCATCTTGTTTGTGCATTAATATGCCTTTGAAAATAAATGGACTGTGATCTAAGAGATTTTTTCCTATGTTTCAATTCTATTAGTCTGTGGCTCAAAGTCAGGCTGCAAGATCACTTTGTCTTCCTAGCTCCCCACCATCTGTGGAGAGCACTTTGCCTGCCTAGGAAGCCACTTTTCTCCTGTTTTTAAAAAAGACACAGTTTCAGGACCAAAGCGCCCTGATCCATCAACAGACATTGAAATGGATAGTCTTGTTATCATAATTCTGGAATAATCAGTTAATATATCAGGAATAGCACCAGTATGAATGGGTCTTTTAGTAGGGATTTTTTATCCATGGAGCTTCAGAATAGTTATGTTCTCTTTACCATCATTCCTCATCCCCTGAAATGGGAAATGAATTTGGTTGGCTTCACTCTGATGTAGCCATCTTGAAAATGATGCTATACTATTTTATTTTTTAAAAATTTCTAAAATTTTATTATTTATTTTTGTTTATTCATTTTTATTTCAATTTTTTTCTATTTTCACTTTTTAAAAATTTGTTTTTTGTTTTTTTTCTTTCTTGCGGTTTCCCTTTTTTCTGATTCTTTTTTCACAACATAACTAATATAGAAGGATGTTTAACATCATTGTATATGTATAACTAAAAAAAAGAAAAAAGAAAATGATGGGACAGCTAGATGGCGCAGTGGATAGAGCACCAGCCCTGAAGTCAGGAGGACCTAAGTTCAAATCTGATCTCAGATACTTAACACTTCCTAGCTGTGTGACCCTGGGCAAGTCACTTAACCCCAATTGCCTCAGCAAAAAGCAAAAAAAAAAAAAAAAATGATGCTATTGGTCACAAAGGGGATAAAGAAAGTCTGAAAAGATAAGTACCAGTCCCTTGATGCTGCTGGAAAAATAGCCTAAAGCTAATGCTATATTAATAGTAGGATCAGCAGGATCCTCTTGTTATGTGAAGTACAAAAAGCTAGAACTACTACATGCCCAACATCACTTATATCTCAGCAGGAGAAGAATACCAATGATCTAGAGATCCTCTATGTATGATTTCATTTCCCAGAAGTGATACAACCAAGAACTGATTATTCTACCTGCCCCACTCCCTCTCTTCCCACAGCAAGACAAGAAATACAGGTGTAGTCCTGGAGCATTAGAAGAATTAATGTTGAATTCACTCAGAAATGTTGGGATTAAAGAGCCACTGTGCCCAGAGACCAAAGATTACCAGTAGTCATAATGTCATCATAAAACCTGAAGATTGCATGGATGACTGAAAAGGGCTCTCCATATTGGAAATAATCTAATGGAATAAGAGACTAGCCAAAGCTCTCATAGCTTCTCTCAATTGCTGTAACATCAACATTCTGCAATCACAATTTAATACTGAAATACAAATTTAGCTCAACTTGATGAGCAATTATTAAGCATCCATTATGCACTGGACACAGTGCAGTGTCTGAGGATACACAGAAAGACAAAACAGAATAGTCTCTGCTCTCAAGCTGCATGCATCCTCCTGAAATGATTATACATACATGAGCTAGGATGCCCAAAGCACATATAAAGTAATACTAAGTATTTTCAGGAGGGAGAGTGGGTAAACAACTGAGATCTAGAAAGGAGTTGTTATCTACTATTGTTCTCATTGTCCCTCATGTGAAACTTAGTTTTATACTCTAAAATGTATATATCATATAATTTTGGGTATGTTGTATTTTATTTCTCTCTCTCCCCTATGCCCCATTAGACTAAAAATTGCAATCAAAGAAGAGAAAGTATCCTATGTAAACATTTTTTCTTCCCAGGATTTTGCATAATGTTCTGCTCAGATCAGGGGTATAGGTACGGTGGTGCTACATTATGGCTGGGCAAAAGCATTTAAATTTAGCTTGGTAGGCAAAAGAGTTTCTCACCAGATGACTATTCTAACATTGCTACATGAAGGATTAACCAGAAGAAGGAGAAAGTGGAAGTTGGAAGATTTTTTAGAATAAGATTTACTTTTTTTTTTAAAGCAAGTTTTTATTGATGTCTTCTATTTCTTATGGCATCATAGCTATCCCCGGCATCCTCTCTCTCCCCCTCCTAGAAAGGCATTCCAAATAACAAATAGTATTTTTTAAGAGAGAAAACAATCAGCACAACTGATGAATACATCGAAAAAGTCTGAAAATATATGCAATGTGTAATAGTTGTGGACCTCTCACCTCCATGGGGTGGAGAGGTTGAGGCTAAGAAGATGTATTATTGTTTTTAAAATTTTTAATAATAGCCTTTTTTTTTTCAAAATACACACAAAGATAGTTTTCAACAATTACTCTTGTAAAACCTTATGTTCCAAAATTTTCCCCCCGCACAGCAAGTAATTCAGTATAGATTAAACATGTGCAGTTTAAGAAAATGTACTGATGAATGAATGAATGAATGATGGATCTTCCCCTGGGTAAGGAAGGATTCTTGGAGAAAAGTGATGAGGATGTTGGAAGGGTAGAGAAAAACAGATTTAGGTCAAAATAATTGACTGAGTGAAGGGAGTCAAAGAGACAAATGGGAATGTCCATTTTCTGAAGAATCTAGTAGCAGGAGAAAATATTGTTGTCTGCCAGAACACAATCATCAGCACAAGTCTTATCTCAAGTTCTTCTCTGAAGGTACTTGATAGGAAGAGAGTTTATGTGGATCAAGTTAAGGTGACTGAGAGAGTCTAGGCTCATGCTTGTGACTGTTAAACATGTTTTTAGATCTGTAACTACTTCTAGAGACTAGGAGACCTGGTTTGCAAAACAAAAAACCCCCAAAGAAAATATTTTAACACTACTTCTTAATTCCCAATTGGCAATTTCCAAATTTTAATCTTTGTCCATTACTTGAGATGGGGTGGGGAGAACAGGGACAGAGGACAGAGAATTTTTTTCCCCATTAACTTTTTAAAATATCAAACTAAGGAGAACTATTGAAACTTTCCTACGTGCTACATTTTATGAGATTTTAATTGTTATAATTACATTTAAACAGTTTGACATCCCAAGCAGGATGGTACCTTATGCAGCTTCACAAGCATAGTCTCACAAAGATATATAATAATATAATTATCACATGGGAAGCCAGAATTTTACACTCCTTATAACCATTGACTAAGCGTGTCATGTCCAGGAAGCACAGAATCTGTTTCCAAATTCCCATCTATCTCTCCTTCCTCCCCACTCCTCTAATTCTGAATAGCCAGCCCTAGTAGAGAGTAGGTCCAAGACTTTAGCTTCTGCCTTTGTATTTTAAAACTTATGTTAAGAACTTTCCAATTCATTAAACCATTTAATTTGAATGGTGATCAAAACAGATCCTTATAACTTGCCACAGTTTCTTTTTTTTTTTTTTTTTCCATTTTGTAAAGAGGGCTTTACCCAAAGTACTGAATACTCAGGTATTTTTTTTAAAACTTTATGCCAAATTTCTTCCTTATTGACTACTGAAATGATAGGCATTCTGTAGAAGAAAACATATTGAAAAAAAAAAAAGAAAGAGAAACTGCTTGCTGTCTTCATAGCACTTAAGTTCCAAGGAAGAAAAATAGACTGATATTAGACTTTTAATGACAGCTTTTTACTCTTCAACAGGAGCTCTTTTCATTTTGGACCACTCAATTCTGGCAAAAGGCCATTTCTTTTGAGTGGGGCTAGAATGTTTATCTGGTTAATTCAGCTGGTTAGAAACTCATGCTAATGAGTTCAAGTTTATGAGTTCGATCCTTCTGTGGGCCAAGTTAGCTTTGATCTGTCCTATTGCCACAGATTGCACTGGCCAGCTGTCCTGCAAATTCTCTCCTGGTAATAAGAGGGACCACATGAAAGGGTATGGGAGGATCAATGCAAATCATCCATGAATACTAGAGAATTAACTCATCCCCCTACTCCTGCTTTTGGTGGCTTAGTTGTATCATTAAATATATTAATAAATGTTTGTTGAGCTGAATTAGATTGAATTAAATAATCTCTAAGTGCAAAAGATTATAAGAAAGCAATCTCATCTTCAATCAGCCAATTGATCAATAAGCAATTGTCATATGTCTATTTTATGTCAAACATATATAGGTTAATTAATAATGGATGAGAGATGATTTTGAAGGAAAGGCAATAGTAGGAGGGGGAATCAGGAAAAGTGTCATATAGAAGATGGCACTTGAATTAAGCCTTGAAAGAAAGCAGGGATTCTGAGAGGCAACAGAGGAGAAAGTCCATATTATATATGGAGATCAGCCAGTGTGAGGACAGGGAGTGGGAAATGGAATACCGTGTGTGGGGAAGAGCAAGAGACTGCTTTGGCTAAGCCACCATATGCATGAAGGAGAGTAATATTCAATGAGGATAGAAAAGTAGATCAGGGTCAAATTGTTGGAGTTGCTGCTATTTGATCCTGCAAGTAATAGGGAATTCTATTCTATTCTAAATTTTAAAAAAATTGAATTTTTTGAGTAAGGGAATGATATGGTCAGATTTTTGTTTTAGGAAAGTCAGTTTGGTAGTGGTATAAAGGATAGATTGGAGGGAGGTGAGATATAAAGGAGAGAGGGAGAGAGACCAATGAAAAAGATATTTCAGCAGTCTAAGTCTAAGTCTTAAGTAAGCCTTAAACTAGGATTTAAGGAGAGAAGGGGAAAGATGGAAAGAGATGTTACTTACAGAAGAATGCTGAAGGTGGGATGGGAGAAAATTTTGCAATTAGAAGGAAGTCTCCTGGTATATTATCAGAAGAAAAATTGCAGCTTAAATATGATGGGACAAACCTCTAGGAACACAGAATGGTAAAAAAGAAGAGGAAGATTTGAAATAA
>JAJPUD010000120.1:959231-972675 GCA_023553655.1 Myrmecobius fasciatus | reverse complement strand
TGAAAGAAAAAGGATCATGGTAGATATCTTCATGCATTGAAAGGCCATTCTATGGAAAAGGAAATAGTCTCAGTTCCAAACCAGAGTAATGAAGGATGGTTGCAAAGTGGTAGACTTTGACTGAATGTAAAGGAAAAAAAAATTCAATTAGAAGTGTCCCAAAATAGACTGAGCTGTATCTATTAAGAATGAGGCTTTAACAAATTGCTAGATGACCACATGTTGAAGATGTTGTAGAGAACATTTTTTATCATCTAAGGATTGAATTAAATGACCCAAATCTGAGATTTGGGAAAATGTTTAAAAAGTGTTCAAGTCATGACTCTAAAGGTCTTGCCTGCAGGAAAGGGATAAAAGCTAATAGAACACAGCACCACAAAACATGAAAGCAAAGCAGGAAGGAATCGATATCTACCTCTTGTTCCTAGGCAAGGAACTTCACATCTCTAATTATATGTTTAATTGTTATATCATGTTATAATAATGTATTTTATTATATATACATATATAATATAATAATAATATCTTGTTATAAAACATTTAAAAACCACTTTTCAGATAATAATTCTAAATAAAATTGTAACTAGAACAGGGGCCTGAAACTATCCATAAGGCGTTAAGTACTCATCACTGTGTCTGACACTTTGCTCTATACTTCACCAGGCATTCTCCCACCACTATCTGCTATCTTGGCACAATGCCCCCCAGATCACAGTACTCCTCAAATTTTGTCACCATGTTTCCCTGCTCTGAAAACTCATTTTTCCTTCTAATCCTGGTTGAGGTATAATCTAAATCCATCAGAAATTGACCCCAGAACTGAATTTGTCCCAGAATCAAAATTTCTGAGTTTCTGTGATTGAAACCAAAGTACAATGCCTATGAAATAACACATTTAAAATGCTTTTCAAGTCTTAAAACACTATATAAATTCTAGCTATGACCAAAATGACTACATAAAATTTTTAATTTGTTCTTTTTCTAATCTGCTCTAGTTTCTTCCTCTTCCTCATATTTCTACTACATTTTAATTTTTATTTATTTTATTTACATCATTTATTTTTATTTGTATTTATTTATATAAATTTAATTTTGAAATAAGTTTTCAATTACATTTTCTTAATTTCAAAAGAATAACAGTTCATGTCGAAATTAATTTTTAAATAATAGTTTTAAAAAACAAAATCAGTTATATTTTATGAATATTTTAATACATAGCATTGGACTAGTGTTGTACTTTGGGAAAATTGCTTTATATATGCCTTCATCTCCTCTCTCTTCACTTATTCTACAATCCTTTACAATCTGGCTTCTAATTTATAACTCAAATGAAAATGTTTTCCCATAATTATTTTAAATCTCCCAATTACCAAACTTGATGGTCTTTCTTCAACCCTAATCCTCCTTGAAGTCTCTGCAGAGTTTGATGCTATTAATGATTTATGTGGGTTTATTTTATATCCTGGAACTTTGCTAATGTTATTTCAATTAGTTTTTTGAATGGATTCTCTAGAATTCTCTAAGTAATGTCATCTCCTTTTGCATTTAGCCAATTCAACTTTCATATGAAGTGTTTTGTTCATTGCATTTTTGTCCATTTCATAGATTTTGTTTTTTTATGTCATCTGCAAATTGTGATAGTTTTGTTTCCTGTTTGCTTTTTCTAATTCTTTCAATTTATTTTTCTTCTCGGATTGCTCTTTCTACTATTGAAAGTGATGATAACTTCCATCCTTGCTTAATCTTTGATCTTACAGAGAAGTTTAGATAGTATTAGAATTAATCATTCTTTAGATGCTTCATAAAATGCACTTTTTTAATATCTATGCACATATGGGGACTTTTTCTTATGGAGTTCATTGATGGCTTCTTTAATTTCTTTTTCTAGTTAATTGGTACTTGACTGCAATACAAGTTCCTTTACCTCTCAGGATATCAGATTCCATGCCCTTTGATTTTTGAAAGTAGAAGCTGCTAGGTCCTGGGCAATCCTGATTGTGGCTCCTCGATATTTGAATTCTTTCCTTCTGGCTGCTTGCAATATTTTCTCCTTGATTTGATAATTCTGAATTTAGTTATGATGTTCCTTGGAGTTTTCATTTTGAGGTCTCTTTCAGGAGGTGATCAGTGAATTCTTTCAATGGCTATTTTACCCTCTGGTTCTAGAATATCTGGCAGTTTTCCTTAATGACTTCCTGAATGTCTAGACTCTTTTTTTCATCATTGTTTTCAGGAAGCCCAATAATTCTTATATTATCTCTCCTAGTTCTATTTTCCAGGTCAATTGTTTGTCCAATGAGGTATTTTACATTTTCTTCTATTTTTTTTTATTTCTTCTATTTTTTTTCTTTTTTTGGGGGGGGTGGTTTTGTTTGATTCTTGAAGTCTCGTTGATTCATTCACTTTCATTTGTTCAGTTCTAATTTTTAGTGAATTATTTTCTTTAGTTAGCTTTTTTATCTCCTTTTGCATTTAGCCAATTCAACTTTTATATGAAGTGTTTTTGTTCATTGCATTTTTTTCCATTTCACAGATCTTGTTTTTCAACAAATTAGTTTCTTTTTCATATTTTGTATGGAGTTATATGCTTTTCCTATTTCATCAAGTCTATTTTTAAGTAGTTTTCTTCAGAAAATTTCTGGGTTTTTTTTTCCATACCCTCTTGCAAAGATCTCATTTCTTTTCCCCATTTTTCTTTTAACTCTCTTTTAAGATCCTTTTTGAATTCTTTCAAGAGAGGCTTGTGAAATAGGGACCAACTCATATCACCGTTTAGGGCTTCATCTGGAGCTGGCTTGCTTTTAGGATCCTCAGGGTTTGAGGTCTGTTCTTCTCTTTCTCCATAAAAAACTAGTTATTTTTACATTTTTGCTCATTTTTTTTAAGGGTTGAGGTCTGCTCCTATGGAAAAAAGGGTGACAGCCACTTTAGTTTGTCCTGGGGCTGACTTCCATTACTGGGTAGGCACGGCCAGGTCCTAATTTTTCTGAGGTTCTAAGGTTCAGAGGCTCATGATCTCCCTTTTGTATTTGCTTTGGGTGTCTCAGAGCAAATCTGCTGAAGCATCAGCTTAAAACAAGGACAGCATAGCCTGAGAGCCTCACAGTAGATTGGACTTGGCAGTCTCTCCCCCACTCAATTGAAATAGACCTTTTCTGAAATTCTTCCAAAGTATCTTCTTTTGGAATTTTGTTGTACTCCAAATATCTCACTCTAAAATCAGTTCAGAGATTTAATCTGCTATTTATTTGAGGGAAGCTCAGAGGAGGTCGGTGTCTAATCTCTACCATCTTGGGTCTGCCCCCCAATTTCTTTTTCTAAGATGCAGTTATTTAAGTATTTTATTTCCTCTTCTATTAATCTGGGAAATTGCATTTTTTGAAAATATTTATCCATTTCACTTAGATTGTCAGATGTATTGGCACATAATTAGGTGAAATAATCACTAATTCCTTTAATTCTGTTTTTAAGGAGTTGCTTTCTTTTGTTTTAATAGTATTTTATTTTTCTAAATTCATGCAAAGATAGTTTTGAACATTCATCTTTGCAAAATATCATATTCCAAATTTTTCTCCCGTTCTCTCCTCCATTTCATTCAGACAGCAAGCAATCCAATATAGGTTACATGTGCAATTTCTTCTAAACATATTTAAAGGAATTGTTTTCTTAGTGAATTTTTGAGCATTTTCCCCATTTTTTGTGCTTCCTTTGCCAAGTTCTTGACTGTTTTTTTCATGACTCTCTGTCATCACTCTCATTTCTTTTCCCAATTTTTTTCTTCTTTCTCTTCTTTGATTTCATAAAATTTCTTTTTGGCCTAAGTTAAATTCATATTTTTGAGGTTTTGAATGTAGCTGTTTTGACATGCTTGCCCTCTTCTGAGCTTATGTTTTGAGTTTTCCCATCATCATAGTATCTTTCTATGATCATCCTATTTTTTGCACATTTTCCAGACTATTTCATTATATTTAACTTTATGTTAAAGTTGGGTTCTACTCCTGGAGTGCCAATTTCAAATTGGCACTAAAGGCACAGGGCCTCTCCACTAATCTGTTTTGAGGCTCAAGGTCTCCTGCTGATTTGCTGAGATTCAGCTTGCTATTGGCTTTCTCAGTTTCCCTCTGCACTGATTTATGACTTTTACGCAAGTAAGGCAGACTTTTCCTGCCAAACTTCCAAATCATCTTGGATTAGAAATTTGTTTCAGATTGTCCTTTTGTTGGTTCTGTCATTCCAGAATTAATTTTGAGGCATTATTTTATAATTATTTGAAGATGAATTTGGGAGAGTTCAGGTGAGTTCCTGCTTTATACTGTCAGATTGGCTTTGGCCCCCAAATATGCCTACTACTACTATCAAAACAACAACTACTGCTGCTGCTGTGATCACTACTATAATAGTACCACTGTGAACCTGTGGTCCAGTCTGAACAACATCAGAGAGAAGCAGAATTTTAAGTCAAGAAAATCAGATACATGGCTTTTCCTATCTTTTCTTTACTAGACTCTTTTCTACTTCTCATTTTCTGTTCTTGCCTCTAAAAACATATATAAAAGCAGCCAAATGATCCTAAAACTCTAAAGTCAAGTCTCACGCTACAAAGGGCATGAAATTGAAAATTTCTCCATTTTCTGACCCCTTTCCCCTGCTTCTACATAAACCCTGGTCAGAAGAGTGAAATCCTGGGTATAGAGCTGTGGAGAGATTGGGGACCAGATTGAGATAGCAGATATTAGATGAAAAATAGACCAGACAGGAAAACAAGGGGCAAAGCTCTTGTGATACCTTTATTGTCAAAACTGAGCTTACCTAAAAGCAGCCAGGGCTTTGACAGCAGAGATACAAAAGAAAAATCTCTCCTATTTGGCCACCTAAGTACCTTTATTCTGAAAAAAGGGTATCACCCTAGCAAGGAAGTGGAATTGGGTTTTAACCTGAGCTAAACAAGATTTCCAAAAAAGCCTTCTCAGAGTTGTTCATTGAGGTGATGAAGAGGTTGCTCCTTTCCTCCTGGAGAATAAAACTGTGTGTTTGTATTCATGCCATCTGCATTCTTAGATTAATTTCATTGAGAAAGTGATTTGAAGACTAGGAGCTGTTGAGTGTTATCCTCAATATTGAATAGGATGTGTTTGTTTGGGGATATTTTTTGGTTATAAAAGCAATTGCTTTTTGTCTCTCCAATCTTGTGGAGCCTTTGCTACTCATCTATCCAGAAGATTATAGCTAGTCCAGACCTTAGCTCTTGAAAAATAGGGTGAGCTTGGGCTGACTACCTAACTGGAACAGATAAGTCTTTTTCTGGGCAAGTGTAACATTCTATTTCCTGTGTTCCATGTGCTCTCTTCATCTCTGTCTATGAAAACATATTTTGCAATATCAAAAATTAATATTTAACAATCACTTTATGATTTGCAAAGCCTTTTACAAATATATCATTTTTCCTCAAAATAACCCTGGTAGGTAGGTGCATTAGGATAATGGTGTTTTACTGATGACCTGCACCAGAGTTAGGGGACTGTTGAGAAAACTGAGGCAGGCAAAGGTTAATTGACTTTCCCCTAAGTGTGTGAGACAAGCTTTAAGCTCAAGTTTTCCAGACTCCAGATTCAGTTCTTTACCCAAATAAGAATGATAATGAGAAAGAGAAGGGAGGGAAAAATGACATTTATACAACACTTTAATGTTTGCAAAATGCTTTATGATTATTATCTCATTTTATTCTCACAACAATCCTAGAAAAGTATTATTATCTTCATTATGACAGGTGAGAAAATTGAAGCAGGAAAAGATTAAATGAGAGTGGTTACTTAGCATACTCTATAGCATACTGGGCTTGGAGTCTAGAAAACTCATGGTCATGAGTTCAAATCTGGCCTCAGACACTTACATCTATGCACCCTCGGTAAATCATTTAACCCTGCTTATCTCAGTTTCCTCATCTGTAATATGAGCTGGAGAAGGAAATGGCTAACCCTTCTGGTGTCACTACCAAGAAAACCCCCAATGGAGTAATAGAAAGTCAGACAAAAATGAAACAACTAAAAACAAGAAGAGATTGAGTGATTTGCTCAAGCTATTTAAGGGCCTGAGGTCATAGCTGAACTCAAGCCTTCCTGAGTCCAAGTCCAGTATTCTATCCTTTATGACCCTATGCTACTTTTAAGACTTAATTCAGGTGCTATCAGAGTCATAGCTAATACTTTTTTGTACACAGGGAAAATGACAGCTTGGTTAAGGGAGGTCACCTAAGTTATGACTACCAAGAGAATAAAGCCTGTTCTAGAGTACTTTGGGGTTTCTAAGTTGCTGAAAGAGAAGGCTATACTTACTACCTAAGGATAGATCAGGTAGAGGAGGAATCATATCTCCCTTCACCCCCAAAATGATGTTTTTAATATCACCTAATGGGGTTAACTCACTCTTGGACAAAAATAACCCTAGTCTAGTTGCAATGGTGTATGATACTATTTGATGAAGCCTACCTTTATTTTCTTCAGTTGCTAGTTTTCCCCCTACATTAATTTTCCTTTCATTTTATTTTTGTACATGTTATATTCTTCAGTAGAATATGAGGTCCTAAAGGACTTTTGGTCTTTTTATTTGCAGAGCCTATCTTACAAATTGATTATGTGTTAAGCTAAATGGTACAGTGGATACAGTACCAAACATAGAGTCAAGAAAACCTGAGCTCACCTCTGGCTTCAGACAGTTAATAGCTGGATCATCCTGGGAAAGTCACCTAACCCATTCAGCCTCTGTTTCTTCATTTTTCACTTTTAAAAAAAATTATATAATAGTATTTTATTTTTACCCAGCTACAGGACAAGAAAAATTTTAACATTCATTTTTTACAAGATTTTGAGTTCCAAAATTTTCTCCCTCCCCCTTTTCTTCCTTTCTCCCCTCCCCTTTTCTGAAGAAAGTAGTTTGATCCAATTTATACATGTTCAATCATGTAAAACATATTTCCATATTAGTCACAGTTGTAAAAGAAGAAACAGATCAAAAGGAAAGAGAAAGTAAATGAAAAAGATATGCTTTGATCTGTATTCAGAGTCCATCAGTTCTTTATCTGGTTATGGATAACATTTTCCTTCATGAGTTCTTTGTACTTGGACTATAGTGTTGCTGAAAAGAGCTGAGCCCTTCATAGTTAATCATCACACAATGTTGCTAGACACAGTGTACAATGTTTTCCTGGTTCTGTTCATTTCATTTTGTATCACTTCTTTCCAGGTTTTTTTCTGAAATTTGCTTGTTCATTTGTTGTTTTACAATTCTTATTCATATTATTCACATACCACAGCTTTCTCAGTCATTCCTAGACATATTTTCAACATTTTGCTACCATGAAAAGGGTTACTAGAAATATTTTTTTTTCACATGTAGATCCTTTCCCCTTTTTTATGATTTCCTTGGGATACAGACCCAGCAGTAGTATTGCTGGGTCAAAGGGTACACACAATTCAGTTGTCATTTGAGCATAGTTCTAAATTATTCTCCAGATTAGTTGGATCAGTTTCCTTATCTTTAAAAGGGAGATGGCAATGACATCTATCTCCCAGAATCATTATAAGGATAAAATGAGATTTTTTTAAATGTCTTGCAAACCTTAAATCTTCTATATAAATGCTCATTGTTATTGTTGAATTCTGGCTCACAAGTGGCCTTCCTTGTTTTGAAAGAAATTCATTTTTGAGATTTTGATTGGTTGAGGTTGGGGTTGAGGAAGGTCACTGAGTTATCATTGTAACTCCTTCCATTGATGAACAAATCATAATTAACTCATCATCTCAAAGTGATGTGGGTTGAGCAGTTTGTGACTTGTCCCTGATCATAAATCAAATCTGTGACAAAAGCAGGATTTTTAGCCAGGTCTTCCTAATTCCAAGAGTAGCTCTTTATTCATTATACTATTCTGTCTCACTTAACTAGGGCATCCTGTTCTTCCTATTTTTCTGTCCTGGGCTAACCTGATAAGAAAGAAGACCAGTTT
Organism: Myrmecobius fasciatus; assembly: GCA_023553655.1. Lineage (NCBI taxonomy): Eukaryota > Metazoa > Chordata > Mammalia > Dasyuromorphia > Myrmecobiidae > Myrmecobius > Myrmecobius fasciatus. Next base: position 964,676 of record JAJPUD010000120.1, on the reverse strand, counting down.
GGGAATCAAAAGACCTGGGGTATATTTCTTACTTAGTGACTTACAATTTCTATAACCTTAAGAGTGTATCTTCCCCTCTCTAGAGTTTAGCTTCCTAATTCATAAAAATAAGGAAACTAGGTTAGATCACAGAAACACAGATTTCAGAGATGGAAGAAACAGACTCCAGAGGTAATAGAATCCAACCCACATACCTCAGAGAGGATGCCCTGGACAAGATCCTGATTACTGGTTGTCGAACTAGCTCTATAGAGCTCCTGGCTTCTTTCAAGTATTAGGTAAAATCCCACCTTCTTCAGGATGCTTTTCTTATTTCCCCTTAATGAGATTTCTTCTTTCTGTTAATTATTTTCAATTCATCCTGTAGATATCTTCTTTATGCTTTGTCCTTTGTATGCTGTCTCTTCCATTAGACTAAAAAAAAGTTTTTGTTTTTGTTTTGTTTTGTTTTTTTAGTTTGTTTTGCCCTTCTTTGTATCCTGGCACATAGTAAGCACTTAATCCACATTTATTAAATGAATGAAGGAATGATGGGGAGGGAAAGCCCATTACCTCCTAAGCCAGCTCACTTCATTTTTTTTTTCCCTAAGGCAATTGGGGTTAAGTGACTTGCCCAGGGTGGTCACACAGTTAGGTAGTGTTAAGTGTCTGAAGCCAACTTTGAACTCAGGTCCCCCTCACTTCAGGGCTGGTGCTCTATCCACTGTATGGCCTAGCTGCCCCATCAGTTCATTCCATTTTGACAAAGATCTTCAATATCATTATCTTTTTTTGATCTGCCTGATTTGTAAAGTGAGGAGCCTGAGTTTCCAAGAATTTAGGTTTCGAACTCTTAGATTATATTCTTCTAATTCTATGGTTCTAATAAGTGAAATGAAATTAAAGAAAAAATTATAGAGATTATATTTGCATTAGAGCTCCAGAATCTTGTGGTGTGTTAAGTATAAAATAAAAGATTTTTATTTATATAAAACTTTAAGGATTGCAAAATATGTGTTCTCTCTATGTCATTCTCTTCCTCTTTTTCTCTTTGTCTCTTCCACCTTTCTCTCCCCCCATTTCCCTTTCTCTTTCTCTGTCTCTGTCACTCTGTCTCTCTGTATGTCTCTGTCTCTGTTTCTCTGTCTCTTTCTCTCTCTCTCTTTGCCTCTCTCCTCCCCTTTTTTCTTCCTCCACTTTTCCTCGTTCTGTCTCTCTTAACACTGACTCCTTCAATTATACTAACTAAACTGAGATTTATGAGACATCCTGTAGTTAACTCACCCCCCCCCACAACTCTGTAAATAATATAAATATAATTAAACTTATTTTACAGAGGAAAAAACTGGGACTCAGAAAAATTATGTGAGTAACCCATAGTCATGTAGCTAGTATGTATCAGAGGAAGTAATCTACTTAAGTTTCTCTTGGCTTCTAAGGCCATCTGTCTTATCTATTCTGCCTTTCAAAATATCCATTAACATATAGAAATTAGTGAAGCTAACAGATAAATGAGTCCTCTAAAAATTCTATATCTCTTAATATCTCAACAATAACAACACAAAAAGGCATTTAATAACTGTTACACTGAAGGGATGATAGACTCCTAGGTTCAAATCTGAAGATACATTTTGAGATTATTTCATCTAATCTTCATGTACAAGGGAAAGCTGAGGGATAGGGAAGCAAATAATTAGTCCAGAGGTACACAGATATTAAACAGTATACAGAAAATTTGAACCTAGGTCCTTTGACCCACAATCCACTGTTATTTCTACTACATTACTTCACTCTTGTTCAAAGCCTTTGTAGCTACCCCAGTCTTCTGACATGGGAGCTCCTGCTTTCCAAGTCTTCCCTAGAACAGAACACACAAAAAGTCTTGGGATTTTCTTAAAAGGACTGTCAGTTCTCTAATTGCCCAATTCCAAGCCTTCCCACCCCCTCACTTTGTCAAGCCAGGTCTTAAACAGAACAAAGAATTTCACCACCCACTGAAAATGAAATCTCTACCACAAACACCTCCTCTCATCCCCCCCAACTTTCCTTATTTCCTTGTCTTTTGCCAACAGTTTAAAAAGCCAAAAATCATATACATGCAGATCTATTCAACTGCATTAATTATAGCTTCATATTAGGATATCTAGAAATTCTCCCACTCAGATATTTCCAAAGTCTAGAAGACAATGTCACCAATTAGTTGACAATTAAATCACTATTTTCTTAACAGAGTTTAAAAGCCGTCCCCAAAGTTCTTCATTAGTACTTCTCCTTGTCAACATTGCTTAGAATCCCACTTATCAAATATGTTATTTTTTCTATGGCCAGATCCTCTGCAAGGACAAACAGATATTCCAATATATCTTCAATATATATATATATATATATTGCATTTTCTCTTTGGATGAGAGCCATTGGCCAAAAAGTCTCAACAGGCACAAAATGAAGGGCCAAGATGAAGCAGGCATCAGAATAAAAATAGATAAGTAAAGTTTGAGTTCAAAAAAAAAGAGTGACATAAGTATAGTTTGAGGGAGACAGAACTAGATTGCAGTCCATCTCTTAAATATTTTTATATATCCTATAATTATTTTGAAATGAATTTCTTTTTCTACTTCTCCTTCCTAAGTTTTGTTAGTAACATACAAAAAGGCATTTTTATGGATTCATTTTCTACCCTACTTCTTTACAGAAGTATTTGTCGTTTTTGTCCTATTGTCCCATAGGAGTTTCATAAGATGGCTTCTTTCTTTTTTGCAACCACTTTATATGATATTGAAGTTAATTGTTATTTGAATGTTGGGTACATTTACTTTTATGTCCATTACAGCAGTTCATCTAAAAATGATCTGGGCATCCTTGAGGACTACAAATTCAGTATAAATCAAGAGCATGGCATGTCAGTCAAAAGGCAAATGAGATATTAGGTTATAGAAACAGGCACAGTATACAAGAGAAAGAAGACATTAGTCCTAGTGCACATTGCTTCTTTAAGTAGATAGAGAAATAGAAAGATAGAGAAATAGATAGATAGAGAAATAGATAGATAATAAAGTGTGTGTGTTTGGATGTGTGTATATGTATATTGTATATCTGATTTTTAAGTGTCTAATATATTCCAGGCACTCTGCTAGTACTAGGGAAATAAAAAAAGACAAATACAATCTGTTCACTTCTTGCCAGAGGAGACAACATTTATATCTATAAGCATATGATCCTCAAATAGGAAGTAAATGGAGTTAGTTATTGAGCAGAAGAATGACACAGATTTTAGCTTTTCAAAAATCAAATGGCAACAATACAAGGGTTAAATTAGAAAAGGGAACAACTTGAGGGATGAAGTCCAGTAAGGACAGTGTCACATTTTGTAAAAGACATTGATGAGCTGAAATTGAGCAAGTAGGATAATGATTTGAATGAACTCCATGATTTATGAGAATCAGTTAAAAGATCTGAGAACATTTCACTTTGAGAAGAGCAAAGGGATATGGTTGCTATTCTTCTTTCCTATTTTTCCAAACCATTTTGAGTTTTACCTTTAGGAAGAAGATGTAGATTTCTTTTACTTGACCCCAGAAGGCATAACTAAGAATAATAAATGCACATTGATGAAGGCAGTTTTATTCTCATTATAAAGGTTAAAAAAAATCCCAAGAATTAGATTTATCCAGAGACAAAAAAGGTATATCTACAAAATTTTCTCGTCCTAGGGGGTCCTTCAAGCAGAGATTAGATTGATCCATTATCAGGGTTGTGATAGAGGGGGCTTCTTTGAAATTACTAATTAGATTACATAAGTTCCCAGATATTTTCCAACTCTGTGATTCTGAATTCTGGATTTCAAGAGGGTCAAGTAAATCTCAATAAATACCTACATAAAATCACCTGGTATATAACTTGAGAGGCTTTAGGGATCATTGTGAGTTTGTTGCATTCTTTTTTTACAAGGTGAAAAAAGTATATTGTCATCCACATTCAGTCCCCGCAGTACTCTTTCTGGATGCAGATGGCTTTGTCCATCTACTGGAAATGGACTGAATCCCCTCATTATTGAAAAGAGCCACACCCATCAGAATTGATCATCATGTAATATTGTTGTTACTATGTACAATGTTCTCTTGGCTCTACTCATTTCATTTAGCAAAAATTCATGTAAGTCTCTCCTGCTGATTGTTTCTTACAGAACAATAATATTCCGTAACATTCATATACCATAGCTTATTCAGCCATTCCTCAGCTAATAGGCATTTGCTCAGTTTCCAGTTCCTTGCTACTCAAAGGCTGCTACAAATATTGTTGGTCCTTTTCCTTTTTTATGATTTCTTTGGGATACAGGCAAAATAGAAACTTGGCTGGATCAAAGGGTACATTCACTTTGATAACCTTTTGGGCATGGTTCCAAATTGCTTTCCAGAATGATTGCATCAGTCCACAACTCTACCAAAAATGTATTAACATCTTAGATTTCCTATTTCCCCTCCAACATTTATCATTATCTTTTCCTGTTATCTTAGCCAATCTGAGAGGTGGGTAGTGGTGCTTCAGAGTTGTCTTAATTTATATTTCTCTGATCAAGAGTGATTTAAAGCATTTTTTCATGTGACTAGAAATAATTTTAATTTTCTTCATCTGAAAATTGTCTGTTCATATCCTTTGACCACTAATCAATTGGGGAATGGCTTATATTGTTATAAATTTCAGTCATTTTTTTATGTATTTTAGAAATAAGGACTTTATCAGAACCTTTGGATGTAAGGATTTTTTCCCAGTTTTCTACTGTTTTTCTAATCTTGTCCGCAATGGTTTTGTTTGTACAGAATCTTTCACATTTAATATAATTAAAATTATCCATTTTGCAGTTCATACTGTACTCTGGTTCTTCTTTGGCATAAATTTCTCTCTTCTCCATAAATCTGAGAAGTAAACTATCCTTTGTTCTTATAATTTACTTAAGTATCTCTTTGATTTTGACCATTTCTTAGTCAGATAGCTTCTGGCCTCAGGATAGTCCCACAGATCAAACTCCTGAGACAATAATGACTTAGACCACTTCTCAATTCATTGCTGACTGTTAATCTAGTCTGCAAGAACCAAAAAGACCACTCCTCCTGCCTACTTATGAGCAATAAAATTAGCATATCTTTGATAAAGAGCTGGATAAATGGTTCTCCTGGCTTCTGTTTCTCTGCTAATTTCTTTTGGAAATTCAGCCCACTTTTGTAATAGCATTACAAGAAGCTTTGCCCCTTAGCTAAGGAAAAAAGTTTTAAAAAATAAATATATATACATATATTGTAATGCTTAGGGAGAAACTGAGGCAGTATCACACATTGGAGATTAGATAATACTTTATTGATGTTAATTGAGAGTTCAGAATCCAAAGCTATGGATCAGGACTGCTGGAACTCTTGTCTCAAAGCACACAGTCCATTGTGAGTTTAGACTGACAGACATGTCAGCCGACTG
>JAJPUD010000120.1:944688-959131 GCA_023553655.1 Myrmecobius fasciatus | reverse complement strand
AGTATCACACATTGGAGATTAGATAATACTTTATTGATGTTAATTGAGAGTTCAGAATCCAAAGCTATGGATCAGGACTGCTGGAACTCTTGTCTCAAAGCACACAGTCCATTGTGAGTTTAGACTGACAGACATGTCAGCCGACTGGATCTTAAGCAGGTCCAGCAAATAGTAAGTGTGGTCATAACATTTTTATAGACCTGGGAACAAAGAACTCACGAGGCAAAAGTTACAAAAGGAGGGGTTTGAGAACTGGGGAGGGGAAGGAGAATTGAGTTCCAGGAAGGGCTATCAATTCAATTCTGACAGGTAGGGGTATGGAGGAAGAGATCATAAATTCTGAGAAGCTAGGAAAGGAACTAGAAGACAAAAGGTCTGAAGCCAAAAGATAAGGGGTATGTTGAGATGGACCATCTGGAGGTTTTATGATTTCCTTGGAATGTGAGTCCAATTATTTCTGATGGTCAGAAGGAAGGAGGTTGCTATTTTTGGGAAGAACAATCAAGGGAACCCTAAACAGAGCAACTGAGGGAAACTGAGACATGGGAACTGTGGCACAACAATATTGGATTTAACATATATTTTTACCATGTTTAACATATATTGAATTGCTTGCTGTCTGGGGGTGGGGAAGAAAGGAAACAATTGGAACACAAGGTTTTGCAAGGGTCAATGTTGAAAAATTGTCCATGTATATGTTTTGAAAATAAAAAGCTTTAATAAAAAAAAAAAACTTTTTTTAAAAAAGAATCTTCTAGAGCCTGACATCTCTTGGCAAAGTCTTGGAGAAGTCACTGTCACATCTGTCCTCCCATGAGATAGATACCCAAGAAAGTCCTTACTTGAGTTCCATTCTGAACTGAGGTTTTTATGTGCCAGGTTAAAAATGTAACTACCATTGATAAAGTTTTCATAGAAAAGTACCCAGAATGAGAAAATGTCACAATTGAGACATCAAAGGCTACTTAAGTTTTCCTACATCAACATAGTGGTACAATGGAAAGAGAAATGAATTTGGAACCAGAGGACCTGGGCTCAAATCTTCACTGGACCATGTACTCCTTAAAATCTTGAGAAATTCATTGAATTGTTTTGGCTTTTCCTCATCTGTTAAATGTGAGGTTTGAACTAGAAGGATTCTAAAATGCCTTTCAGCTCTAATTCTTTGATCACACAAGCAAGAGATTCCTCTAATAATATGAGTAGTTGAATTTTTAAAGAGAGATAGTATGGCATGGCAGAAAATTGAATCTGGACTCCCGAAGCACTAGGTCAAAATCTTGTCTGAGATTCTAGGAAAGTCCTTTTACTTCAGTCTCTCAGTTTCCTGCTCAGTTTCTCTGCAAAAACCACATGTAAACAAATATATACAAAGCAAACTACAGACAAGATAAATAGGAAATAATTAAAAGAAGGAAAATGTTGGAATTAAAAGAGGTTAGGGAAGGCTTCCTTTAGATGGTAGGTTTTTAAAGGAAGCCAGAGAGGTCAGTAATAGGAATGGAAGAAGGAGAGCATTCTAGCGATATTGTCTATTGTCCCCTCATTAAACTGTGGGCTCCTTGAGATTTTCTTTGCCTCTGCAGTTACTTAGCAGGATACTTGGCACATAGTAGGGACTTTGTAAAATAATTTACCGGCTCCTAGTTTTGCATTCCAACATCAAACAAACAATTGCTAATATCTTTTCCAACATGACACCTTTAATCTGAAAAACAGCAGAATTTCAAAACATAATTCATTCATAACCTAAGCATTATCTTCACTGGATTTTACAGACCAAGCTCAATAAACATCTTATGAGGGTAACCAGAGTGTGAGCAACTACAAGATCCAGATGCATCACTGAGAGAGCAGTAAATTCACAAGTACTAAATAGGATCTTTTGATTTCTCAATACACAGGAAACCAGTCTATGACCTTGTGTTATGATTTATCATCTATTATGTGAAGTCATACCTAATCCTATCAGGTAAGTGATGCAGTGGATAAACTACTGAGCCTTGAGACAGGAAGACCTAAATCCATCCCCAGCTTTAGACACTCAGTAATTGTGTCCACTTAAATTTATCTACCTCAATTTGCTCATCTCTGAAATGGGGATTATGATAACACTTCCCTTAGTTGTTGTAAGGAAGAAATGAGATGATATTTGTAAGGTTCACTACAAACCTTTAAAGCACCATGTAAATGCTAGCTCTGTGCCTAAAAGAATTGTCTCTACTTGATGGTGGCAGCAATTGTGTGAATCAGGGAGGGGATGCCAGCTGAGTAATCATTTTCTTTGATTGCATCTTTAACTAATTTTAATGGGGGCATACATGGCTAGAATGATAATATTTTACCAGCTGATATATTTTTTGTTTCCTATTGTAGAAAATAATTATACCACCTCTTGATGGGTTTTCTTGAAAAATCCATGTTGTACAAACCTATTTACATGATAGAAAAATAATTACATAGTGCCTGAGAAGAGAGGATCTGTTGCACAATATTCACAGATATCAATTTTTTACCATTAGCCTTGATCATGTTTGTAAAGCCTGTCACTGGATGCATGATTATGTAATCCCACCCCTGATTAGGTACCTGGCTAGGTGATATAGTGTCTAGAAGCCAAAGACACCAAGATAATATGAATAGATGATGCAGAATTCAAATCGAATTTTTCTTGACTACAGGTAGAGATCATTATCCACTCATCCATTCTCCCTCTGCAACAAACAGAAAAATGGTCACCCAGATTGTGCCTGAAGACCTCCATTGAAGGAAAATTCACAATCTTTGAAGACAATCAATTAACCAATTGAATTTGGGATAATTCAAAAAAGGGAGGTTCCTAGCCTGAAGTCAGAAAGACCTAAATTCAAATCCTTTCTCAGACATTTACTACTTATGTGACTCTGGACAACTTACTAACCTATTTCAATTTCCCTATCTATAAAATGGGAAGAATAAAAGCATTTTTGAGGTTGTTATCAGTATTAAGTAGTATTAATATTTGCAAATCAGTTTGCAAATCTTAAAGTACCATATAAATGTTGTTGTTGTATTTTTGTTATAAAATATCAAGATGTTAGAATATAAAGATATTCATTAAGAATACAGAATGCCCTAGTGAGCCTGGTGCTCAAATTAATTTAAAATATGCAAAAGTGAGTATTATAATCACTAGTTATGATTGGTTGTTTGTTTATTTGACTGATTAATTAATTGGTTCTTGTCCTTTGTTCTTGAAGAAGACCTACATGACATTGCTATATAAGAGCCAAGGTACTGTGAGTCTGACTGGCTGATCAGACCATACTCTACCACAGGTCAGGGAGAAGAAGTCCATGTAAACATTTGGGATGAAGTCTCTAACTTTGAATATCTCATGTTTCCTTTGAGCTACTTCAATTCTGCTTTACTCACAGAGTCCAATACCATGCTGGGAAGTCCTGTGCCATATCATTGCATCCTCTGAAACTGAGATGCAACAAGGTATGATCAATTTCTCTCCCATGTCATGCAATCAATTCCAGATTTATTCAGAGAAAACTTAAAAGCATCCTTGTATTGTTTCTTCTCACCACCATGTCAGCACTTGCCTGTATGAGTTTTCCATAAAACATCTTTTTTGACAAGTGTATGTTTGACATTTAAACAAAGTGGCCAGCCCATTGCAAATACACTCTGTGCAGTAGAATTGGTTTGTTTGGCAGCTTAGCTAGAGAAAGGACCACAATATGCTTCCTAAGACAAGTCAAATTAAAACAATTTAGTTTCCTAACATGTCCAGTTTAATAAGCATATAGGCAAAGACCTAATGTGTCTTCTCTTCCGCTCTTTCCTTTGGAGCCTCCCAAACAATGAGCAAATTCTGGTGACCTCATTATCAATGTTGACATCCCTGGAAAGTATACTGCCAAAATAAATGAACTATCCACAGTATTCAAAGCTTCTTCATTTGTTATAATTGATGGTTCCACATATGGATGGAATGGTACTGTCTGGTATTGAAAGTTTCATATATGGATGTTGTGTTACTGTCGGGTACAGTACCTATGTTTTCTTACTGTCAATTATTAGATCAAAATTAGCACAAGTAGCAGATAAATTAATTCATACTTTGTTTCATCTCAGCTTTAGAGGCTGCATTAAGTACACAATCATATGCAAACAAACAAACAAAAAAATCATGCACCAACTATCCCTTTACTTTAGTCTTGGTTTATAGCCTTTTCAAGTTAATTTACCATCAATGTAATAGCTGATCTTGATGCTGTTTATTGAAGATGTTTGACAACATTTCTGAGAACATCACTAAAAAACATGGGAGTCAACACAGGGCCTTGTTTCATTCCAGTGATGACTGGGAAGAGCATCATCCATTTATCTGTCACCTGGGCAAGCATGCAATCATGAAATTAATGTGCAATTAATGTGCAATCAATTGTACATTATTTTAATTTTTGTACTGCTATTTAATTCCTTAATTAATTATAATTTATTTAATGTATAATATTAATTAATTTCTTTGGGCAAACAAATTTTTGCATAATTTTCTATAAGCACTCATGGTTAACAGTACCAAAGGCATTGGTCAATCATAAAAACTTTGTGCAAACTTCTATTCTGCTCCTGAAATTATTCCTGGAGTTGTTGGGCAGCAAACACAATACTAACTGTCCCTCAGCTCTTTCTGCAGTCACACTGGTTCTCAGATAGATAACTATCTTCCAGTTCAAGGATTAGCCTATTGAGGTTATTAGCCAGCAATGACTAAGAGAGAAGCCCCATTGTCACATAAGGTCCAACAATAGATTGTCACAGGACAATCTATTTCCTTTACCTTTATAGAGATGGATGATGAAGGCATCCTTGAACTCCTAGAGGATAATCTCCTCTTGCCATACAACCCAGAAAAATTCAGTCAGCATTTGTTTGGAGCAATGGACTCTCCCCCATACACCTTGTATATCTCAGCTGGAATAGAATCAGCACTAGATACTAGTGCTGATTGCCTGATGGCCTTCCAAATTCCTTCTTCAATTGGATTTTTGGCTAGGGAGGGATTGATTTCAATCTGAGGAAAATGGTCAGTGACTTCAACATTGATTGATGATGGTCTGTTGAGAACACTATGCAAATGTTCAGTCAATTTCACTAGGATCATGTCCTTATTACTAACCAAAGGGACTCCATCAGCAGTGCATCATAGGACTTTGACCTACAAATAGCCTTCAGGGAATCATAAAAGCATTTTAGATTGTTACTGTCAGCATAAAACTGAATTTCATCTTCCTTCTTATAAAGCCAAGAATCCTGTATCTCTCTGTACTGTACTTTTTACAGAGTTAAGTGTTGTCTTTTTAAAGGTAGATGAACTATTCTGCTGATAAACACTATGGAGTTCTTATTTTTCATAAAAAAAAATTCTGAATTTACCCATCATTTTTGTCAAACCATTCTGGATGTTTACAAGTGTTTTGATCCACATGAGTAAATGCAGTACCAAATTTCTGAAAACTCCCAATGTCTTTTCTGTTCCGCTGTTGACAATCCTATGTAGTATCAAGTTTCCCTCCAAATTAGAAACAAATCATTCCCATTCAGAGAAGCAACTTAATCTATTGTGATTACTTTTTCTGGTAGACACCTTGCTTTGAGTTACCACTTTTGTTAAATACAAATATTTAATTTGGAGAGAATAAGTCTGTGATCAGTCCAGCACTCTGCACCACACATTGCCTTGTTATTCTCCCATTCTGTCTATCTCTTCTCCTTAAAATGACATAGTCTATTAAATGCTAATATTTGCTGCAAGGGTGTATCCACATACTTGTGTTTATTTAAATGGAATATAGTGATGGTGATGAAAAAGTCACAAAATACACACATTTCAGGTAGAAAGAAGTGCTGCTCTTTCTAAGCCTTCCTTCCAAGAACTCTGCCACGTCTGGTAATCCCAAGCCTATTCTAGCATTAAAGTCACACCGAATTTTAAGTTTTTCCTCTTTTGTCACATTGATGATGAGGGTTTCCAGATCTTCATAATATTTTTTCTTTGACCTCATCTGGGTTCTTCATCATGATAGCATAGGCAATGAAATGATGGCATGTCATTTTCTTGCAAGTGGCAATCACATTGTCGTGAGTCTCTCATTCACTGCTTTTGGAAAGCATAGAGGGTTGTTGACTAGATTAATCTTGATTACAAAATCTGTTTCCCTTCACCATGATTCCAGGGAAACATGTATTTAGTTCTGACTTCAGTAAGCTGTCCTTCTTTTGTCAGGCTTGTTTCACTCAGGGCTGCTATTTGGATGTGTTACCTGCTGAGTTCTCTCATATCAACAGCTATTTGTCTTTCAAGTCTATTTTATATTTTATATTGTCTATAAGTGTGTGCACATTTCATGTACTGATGTGAGTAAAATAATCTTTGCAGAACTTTTTGTCCATTCTTGGTGTATTTTGACTGTGGAATAGGATCCCTGCCTGGCCAGGTAATCAGACCAGGATTGAGTAAACAGTCAATTTTTAAAGCATCTTTTCTAGCTCCTTCCTCATACTAGGAATTGAGCAATGAAGTCCTTAAAGGCTGTTCAGACACCCAGGAGGCTGCTGAATCCCACGGCTGCTTCCAGGGAGAAGATGACTCTATGGTCTAGGTTACCTTGTGCAGGGTTGTGCCAAAACTCCTAGAGTATCTGTAACTGCTGCTTCATCATTTGCTTATCACTACAGGACTTTGAAGTATCTAAAATGGTGATGACTTTTGATTCTTGTATAAATTGCATTTAAGTGAGGCAGAGTTGCATTAAGTTATTAGCCTTGCTATTTCTTCAAGAGTCATCATAGTTCAATGCCAGGGCAGCGTCAAGGAATGGCTCCAAATGCAGTGGATTATCTTGTTATCCTTACTATCTAACCAAGCTCTAAGTACTCCACATCTCCTGATTCTGCTGCCTTCATAGTCATTGAAAAAAATTGTTGTCATTTGCCCTTTCCACCAGGGGAAATCTTCACATGCTTTAGAAAGACACTCTTCCCACCTTATTGATGAGTTAAAACTCCTGTTCCCCTCAACCTGGTATAGCCCATCTGCCCAAATGGTTTGCCAGTATGTGGAGCCACAGGTGAGAGTTTGGAGGATCAGGTAGACATCAAAGGTGGAAAGCAGCCTTGTAAAGGGCTCAGCAGCCCTCACCCCAGAGGTACTAGTCTTCCCTGAATACAGTGCATACCCCTAGAGTTATGAAGGCCCTCGATGAAAGAACAAGAAATGTTTAATCTGAAGAACATTTATAGGGGCATGATGGTCATCTTCAAGAACTTGGAAGGCTGGCATATGGAAAAGAATTGTCCTGCTTGGCCCCAGAGGCCAGAACTTAAAGCAATGCAGGGTAGAGAATTTAGGGCACGGGGGTGGGGGGCGGCTGTTAGATTTTATTTAAGGGGCAAATAGTGGGCAGAGGGAAATTTCTAAAAATTAGGACAATCCCCAAATAGAATGAACTTCTTAGGTTTCCCCTACAGTAGGAGTTTGATAGTAATTACCATTATTAGCAATTCTATAACACCTTAAGTACTTTACAATTGATATCTCATTTGATCTCACAACAACCTTGGCTGGTGACTGCTGTAATTGTTCCCATTATACAGCAGTTAAGTTAAAGTTAAGTCATTTTCCCAGGATCACAAAAGTAGAAAGGGTCTGAGGCCAGATTTCAACACAGATCTTCCTCAATTCAGGCTCAGAAAAGTCTAAGCTTTCTAACAACCATTATGAAGAGTGGATCAGCATTTGTCAGAATATTGAGGTAATTCTTTTAATTTATGGGAGTACCAGTGGAATCAAATTCAAATAGTCACTGATTCTTACAATGCCATGTTAACTTAGAAAATCACAAATTATCATTATCTATGTTACATTGTATTTTTATTTATTTTTTAAAAAACATTTCTCAGTTACATTTTCATCTGCTTTAGGACACAGCTTGAGGCTAGTTGGCCCTGACTTTCTTAGACTATAAGGTCAAAGACATCCTTTTGGACCTTTTCCACAAATCCTCCCCTTTATTCAATCAATCATACATGGAAGTAGCCAGAGAGCTATGATTTATTTAGAAACAAAGAACATGCCTGAGGTCTGTGCTCTATGTAGCCACTGGACCCCAAGTCCTTTAAATGTCAAGCACAGGATGGAGCTGGGACAGGACTGGCTCCTCCATTTGTTTCACTGCCCAGAGTAATCAGAAGCAGAGACTCCTGAAGGAGGGTGGCCCATCACAGGGAAACCACGTGGAGACTGTGACTGGGAAGGCTAGCCCATGTGCCATTTTGCCATGGGACACTGCCATGTACCTCATCTTCTCTCCTCCCCAGGCTTGGCTGGATTATCTCTCTTTAGATTACCCTCCTCCCACTAGAGCTCAGCTTGCTTCACACCCATGCAATTCAGCTCTGGCAATCAGCTCTCTCCAGTGAAATGATTTTCGAGTTAAAGAGCACAAGCAGTGGGTTGTACACTTGGCACCTGGGAAGAAAAACATTAAAGAATCCAAGAGTGAATTTAAACTCAATATCGAGGAAAGGATTATCAGCTTGAAGCCCTTTTCCCAACTCCCTTTTTAAGATGAATGAGGCTCTCTTGAGAGCGGGTGTTCTTAACCTGGGGTCCTTTGACTTTTTTTTTTCTTTTAACATTTTGAGAACTGTATTTCAAAATCACTAATTTGCTCCATAACCTTTTGTATTTTATTTTATGCATTTAAATGTGTCATTCTGAGAAAGGATTCATTAGATTACCCAGACTCCCAAAAGAATCCAAAACATAGAAAATCAATTAAGAATCATTGCTTTAGGACCCATCTAAGGCAAAGACAATTTCAGGAAGAGATCGACAATAAATGACTATATTAGAAATAGAGTGAAATAGGGACAACTTTGAAGGACTTAAAGGTCAGAAACATTGAGTCCAAGCCTCTTTCTACATTTACTAGACATGTCATTTAACCACATTGAGTTGTCAGCTTCCTAATGTGTAACTTGAGGAAATTCAATCAACCAAATAATATGCATTTATTAATTTCCTGTGATATGACAGGTATGGGGCTACATACTCGGAGCACAAATATAAGCAATGCAAATGCCATTAAAATAATCCAACAAGACAAATTCTAACAGACAACGATAATATATATTAGTATATGTAGGATAATTACAATTTTTTTTTAAATACTCTGTATAGTGTCTGATACATATTATGCACTCAATAAATCTGTGTTTTCCCTCCTTTTTCCCTCCCTCCTTTCTTTCTTTCCTTCCTTAATTCCCTTTTTTCTTCCTTCTTCCCTTTCTCTCTTCCTTCCTTCTTTGCTTTCTTCTTTCCTTAAATATAAGATAGTTCAAGAGGGTAGACACTAGCAATTGAAAGAATCAGGGAAGACCCCATGGAAAGCTGTTTCTCGAAGGAAGAGAGGTATAGGTTAAGAGAAAATGCAATCTAAGAATGGGGAACAAACAGTACAAAGGCTTGGAAAGAGCAGATGGCATGTTTTGTATGAATAATATTCATATTACCTAGCTAGTGGTGTACAAATACAGATTTCATATTATAATCAAGGAATCAAAAGAGAAGGACCTTTTCAGGGAAGGGGTACAATCAAAGGAATTGGGGGTAGCTAATGAAAAGGCACAGAGATAAAAGATGGACTGTTTGGTGTAAGCAATAGAGAGGACAAGTTTGTCTGAATTTCAAGATGTGGTAAGGGAAATGATTCCTTGTTCATTTCCAAGTAGCACATTTTTAAAAGGAGATTGTTAAGCCAGTAAGTACTCAGAAGTGTGCAACCAGGATGGTAAGGGAGCTAAAATTTTTGTCATATGGAGATCAATTAGAGGAACTGGGAATGTTTGAAGTGGAGAACAGAAAATTCAAAAGAAATGTGGTAACTGCCTAACAGAATTTGTGGATTTGTCATATGGAAGTAGGAGTAGGAGCAATGAGAAGTGGCAAAGAGACAGATTTAGGCTTCGTAGAAGTCCTAACAATTAGAGCTGACCATTTCTAAAGTTCTGTGATTTTGTAACAGTTGTGGGCAGGCAAAATAGGAGTCTTATTCCTCCCAACCTACAGTGTTTCTTTTTTTTATATTATTTTGAATACATTTATTTTTTTACATGTAACGTTAGCTTTCAACATTCACTTTTTATAAAATTTTGAGTTCCAAACTTTTCTTTCTCCTTCCCTCTATCCTTCTCCTTCCCTTTCCCCAAGATGGCAAGTAATTGGATATTGATACACGTTTAAGGACATTAAATATACTTCCACAAGAATGCTTATTTCCTAAAGCATCACTTTAAAAAATAAATTATTGATATCTTTAGTTTTTACACCACCTACATGTCCTTCTAAATTCCTTTCCACCTCCAAGAACCACCCTTTTTAACAGTTTTATATTTTTTTTTTGTTTTTAAAGTGGAATAAAAGGAAAAAAAATCTGAATATATAAGTATTGCTTATATCCACAAACCCTTCACTCTCTCTGCAAAGAAGAAGAGGGAGTTGTCTTCATATATATATTTGTTTATCTTCAGACTCTTTCAAACTGGCAAGGTGAGCTTCCCCAGCCAACACTTCCTTAGCCCATTTCTCTGTCTTTCCTTGTTCAAACATGAGTTCCTTTTTAATGAGAGTAAGCTGATACTTTGATGATCTAGCAGGTCTTTGTGCTTCTAGTCTTTATCATTTCCCTAAGGTCTTCTGAGTGACCTACTTAATACACTATTCACAGAACATTATTCTCCCATGAAAAACCCTCTAGTGTTCCCCATCCAGACTAGCAGATGAATTATATACTCTTCATCTTAACCTTCCAGGTCCTTCACAATTGGGGCTCAGTTTATCTATACAATCTTATCACATATCATTCACCTTCACAAAATTTATATTCCAGTCCAATTGGTCCATGATTTTTGTTCTAGTCCTTGACTTTATCCTTGACTTTACTCTTACAGCCCACCAATATCTAGAAGAAAACTACTCCTATTTTCATTTCTTGTCCTTTAAGACCCTGTCAATAGAGAATACTATATATCCCAATCTAAGTCATCCAGTACTTTATTTAATGGATGAGAAAATCAAGACTTAAGGAGAAAAAGTCATCAAGATTACACAGGGATTAAGTATCAAAGGACAGGTTTTGGACCAGGAATAAAGAAGATCTGAGACTAAATCTAGCCTCAGATACTTACTATGTATGTGATCCTGGGGAGGTCACGTAACTGTGTTTGCCTCAGTTTCCTTATCCAAAGTATGAGGGAGAGAGGGAAATGGTAAAATGTCCAGTATATATGCCAAGAAAATCCCAAATGGGGTCATGAAGAGTTGGACATGACTGAAAATGGCTGAACAACAACAACAATCTCTAACTTCAGAGCCAATTTTCTTTTCATTAATGCCATTTACTCCACCAAATTTTCCCTGAGTTGCCTTCTCACTTCTTAAACCCAAGTGAAAATGATTTTTTTATTTCATGTTTTACTTGCCTGTACCTTTGCATTTATTTCATCCTGCACACACACACACACACACACACACACACACACATACACACACACATATATGTACATAAGCACTATTGTGTAAAGCACTTCAAAAATGTGATTTCATTTTATCCTCACAAAAACCCTATAAGTTGCATACTATTATATCTTCACTTTTTAAGATAAGAAAACTGAGGCAGACAGACATTAAATACCTTGCTCAAGTTTGCAGAGCTACTAAATGCCTGAGGCTAGATTTGAACTCAGGTTCTTCTGTAAGTCTTTTTACCTGTGTTGGATTGCATGCTCCCTGAGAGAAGGGTTTCTGTCATTTAGGTAAATCCAACCCTTTGTTTGATAAATAGTGGTTGAATTAAGGTAGGTCACAATGGCCTCTCAAAAGAAAAATTACTTTATGGGGGAATGTCCCATAAAAGCAGAGGATCATAGATCATAGAAAGGGAAAAGATATTAGACATCATCAAGTTCAAAAGACCCATTTTACAGAAAAGGACAATGAGACCCAGAGAAGTTAATTAATTGGATGAGTTCAAACAACAGCAAGTGATAGATCTGGGGACCAAATACATTTCTTCCTATCCCAAATCCAGGACTTTTACCATTAAATTGAACAAGAAATAGAACTGAAATAAAACTTAAAGGTAAGTAATTATACAATTAGAGATGAAAGTGCCCTTAGAGGCAGTCTTCTGCAACCAGAATCTCAGAGATGATGTCACTTGAGTGGTGTTACATTGATGGGATTCCATGGTCCTCTGTCTTCAACCCAACTCTTTTTCTGCAGCAAACTGATTCTTGTGCTGCCCAAACTACAACTCCTTTCCTTACTTCATGCCAGAGGGAAATGGGAGAAGTTGAGGGTTCTTTCCTTCTACGTAAGTAGAATTATACTGAAGACTTTGTAAATACTTTTTTATATAAAAGTTTGCATCATAACAACATCAACATCATTTATTTTCTTGGCCCCCATCCTGACCTTCTAAAATCCAAAATCCTGATATTACTATTCCCTCATCCTGGAGCCTTTCTCAATATCTCCTCACCCTAAAACATCCAAATGCCTCTGCAGCTTACTCATCATGAAATATCCTAATGCAACGACTCCCTGCTTCTCACACCATTTTGTGAAGGTGCCCAGGTAGACCTTTCTTCCCTCCTCTCCCAGTTATAACCCTATATTTCAAAATCACCCTTTCCTTTCCTTCAATGTTTTTTATCTCCCTCTCTTAGAATATAATCCCCTTGAAGGCAGGAACAGCCTCTCTTATTTTTTTGTATCTGCATCCCTAGTCCTTTACTACATTATGAATCCTTTTTCAGTTATATCCTACTTTTTGTGACCCTTTTGAGATTTTCTTGGCAGAGATTCTGGAATGGTTTGACATTTCCTTCTCCAGCTCATTTTACATGGGAGGAAACTGAGGCAAATAGGATGAAGTATGTGCCCAGGGTCACATAGCTAATAGTTTGCCATTTTCTCCTCCAGCTCATTTTACAAATATGGAGACTGAGGCAAACAGGATTAAGTGTCTTGCCCAAAGTCACCAAGTTAGTGTTTAAGGTCAGATTTGAACTCAGGAAGACTCATCTTCCTTATTCCAAGCTTAAAACTATTGTACCAAAGCTGCCACTTTGTACAGTGCCTGGTACAAAAGATTAATAATTTTTTCCTTCATATCATTGTTTTTATCCTAGTCATTCAATTTGATTTTATACACAGAACTGTAGATTTAGAACTATTATTATTTAAAGTTTGATGAGACCTTGAAGTCCAACCCTGACATTTAAAGATAAGGAAACTGAGGTCCATAGGCTTGAATCACGAAGATAGGGTTTAAATCCAGATTTGAAGCCATGTCACCTGACCCCATTTTCAGTATGCTACCCACTGGATCACCTAATTGTTTAAACAGTTCTGCAATTAAGCAGAACACTCAGGGACTACCTATGAGTATCCCTCATAGGATGACAGTTCCAGTCTAGAATTCAACTGACCCCTGATGATATATAAACAGATGCAAAGAGCATGAAGTGCAAACTGAGGGAGGGAAGCTGAGAAAAATAAGACCAGCTTACCATCCCCCAGGCAGATATCATAAACCTCAAAAACAATCTGCTAACCTGCAGGATTCGCTTTGTTGTTCTCCTGGCAAGGGAGGCAGCTTTGTGTGTCTGCCTGAAATGTTTCCCTTAATTGAAAACACAATTCTGAGTTTGTCTTATAGACAATCGGTGTCCAAGGTTCAGTAGGTAGGAAATGGACAGATCTTTCAGCATTTTGTTTTTCTCCATTTCCTCAGGGTCCCCAGAGTCTACAGCCCTGAACAAGTGGGAAGTTAAAATAAAGGAAGAAGGAAGGAAGCAGGGAGGTGGGAAAAGCATAATAAGAGCTTTGGTGCTGTCCCTCACCATATTCATCATTTTCATCCCCTTATTTCCCCAATCTCCAGTATTAAGTAGGTGGAAATCCCAAATGACTCCAGGTCTCACTGATCTTTTCAATCTCCAAAATCCTATTACACTTCCAAATCAACCAGCATTTACTGAGCACTCATGATGTGCTGAAGGCCTGTACTAGATAGGGACTAAGGGAAATCAAGTTGTTTCCTCACTCCTTCCTTTATGTCCATCTTCAATCCAGCCCTCAAGCAATTCCCCCAATCATTCTTCATTCTGCCTTCTGGGGTTGAGCTAAATAAGGCTACTCATTTTTTTCTTTGGGCAGGGATGAAGTGTAAGGGAAAGAGTATAAAAAGCCTTGTGTTCAAATCCTGATTTAAATACAACAGCTCTATGACTCTGGGAATATCATTTAGCCTCTCTCAATGGAAAAAGATTATATAAAGTCCTGAGTTCAAATCCTTCTTTAAATACTTAAGAGCTTTGA
>JAJPUD010000120.1:921309-944678 GCA_023553655.1 Myrmecobius fasciatus | reverse complement strand
ATAAAGTCCTGAGTTCAAATCCTTCTTTAAATACTTAAGAGCTTTGAATCTGGGAAAGTCATTTACCCACTCTTAAAAGAAAAGGAGTAGTACATAAAGCCTTGAATTCAAATCCTGCTTGAGACTCTTAACAGCTCTGAAACTGGGAAAATCGTTTATCCTCTCTCAATAGAAAAGGAGCAGTATATAAAGCCTTGAGTTCAAATCCTTATTTAGACTCTTAACAATTCTTTAAATCTGGAAAAGTCAATTATCTTTTCTCAGATTCAGTTTCTTCATCTGGAAAATGAGGATAATAATACTTATTATCTCACAGAGTTGGGAAGAATAGACAAAGTGTTTTACAAATCTTTAAATACTCATCACTATTAGCTATTATTATTCCATGTGAAAATAATAATAACATTGATGGATCACTAACTATATGTCAGATATTGTACTTTACAATTATTCTCATTTGATCCTCACAATGACCCTGGGAGATGGATATAATTATTATCTCCATTTTACAGATAAGTAAACTGAGACAGAGGCTCACACAGCAAGTATTAGAGACTGGATTGAACTCATGTCTCCCTGATTATAGGCCTGGAATTCTATCCAATGAGTCATATAACTGCCCCTAATTCTTTAAATACTTAAGAGAGAGCAAGTTCCTCTTTACACTCTCCTCAACCTTATATTTTGAATCTATACGTTTTCATTTCCTCTAACCTTATATGACATAATCCTTAGTTCCCCCACCATAAAGGTTGCTTCCTTTAGACAAACTGTCCTCAACCTAGCACTTGATGCTCATTCCCTGAAGATTATGTAGCATATATGTTAAATTTACTTACATGGGCCATGTTGTTCCCAAATCCCACACCACTTAAGAGAACGTAAGCAGAGGCTGAATGGTTTTTCCTTTCATCCTCATTCCCTGGCATAATGCCTGGCATACAGTTGTTACTTAATAAATCCTCATTAAATTGAATTGGAATGATTTCATTGACAGCACCGGTGCATGTTCTCTGTGAATAAAGCAGGAGTCCATGACAGAATGTGGTAGTCTAGATGTGGACTGAGGAGAGAGCAAAAAGGAGCTTTCTTCTCCCTGGAACCCAAAATGCCACACAATGGTACAAATAGAGCTCGTTATATCATAGGAATAAACACCTAAAGGGAACAGAAAAGAAGCCCTTTGTCCAATCACTTCAATCATACCCAACACTTTGTGACTCTCTTTGGGGTTTTCCTGGCAAAAAATATCAGAATGAATTGCTATTTCCTTCCCCAGTTCTTTTTACACATGAGGAAACTGAGTCAAAAAGGGTTAAGTGACTTGCCCAGAGTCACACAGCTAGAAAGTATCTGAGTCTAGATTTGAACTCATGACGATAAGTCTTCCTAGACCCTGGGTTACACTTAACTGTCCCAGTAAAATTCCTACCCATCCTTTAAAGCCATTTCAACTGCTCTCTCCTTTAGCAAGCCTTTTCTGATTTCCCCAATAATTCCTTGCTGTCTCGCAAGCCTCCTATAGCACATTGCTTATGCCTTTTTTACATATAAATCATATATTATTTTGTATTTTATTTGTTTGCGTCCTTCTCATTTTCAACTATGAGTCCCATGGTCAAACTGAATCCTAGTGAAAATTAGATATTTGACCTATGTTTGTTGAAATGAATATGTAAAGTTATGATAGAGCAAAAAGGGGAGGAATCTCCATAAATCCAATGTTTTTTGTAGACCATATCTCTCAGTTCTCTGAAACAAGTGTCTTATCACTACCACCTGATTCACATCCTCTAATTTTAAACCACTTGCTTAAAATAGATCTATTCAATCAAAGTTCCTCCTGGCTGCCATTTCCTAGGGAAACTTAAAACAATTATAGTAAAGGTAGCATATGGCAATAATATCTTGCATTTTTATATTGATTGAAAGTTTGTGTATGCTTTACAAATATCTCATTTGACCCCCCCCCAAAAAAAAGCCTGAAAGGCAAGGGCTATTATTTTCCCATTTTATAGATCGAAGAAACTGTGACTGAGAAAGAATGATTTACCCCATCTCATAGCTCATAAGTATTTGAAGACAAATGTGAAGTCAGATCTTCTAGACCAGTGATCTAACCATAGATGAGAACAACCAGTAAGAACTATGAGATTTTGATGGGGGAGGGCAGAATAGATAGGGACTATTTTATTGTATTGGTAGAATTTGAACTCCAATTTGAAAAACTGTTTAACATTTTAAGCAGATAAAGATAGAGGTTGGATGGGCACTGCAAAACCATCCAGGATGGCATTATCTCATATATGAGTTTTGTTTCCCTAAGTGGAAACAAAGTTTAACCACTAAGTTTAACCTAAGTGGGTTAGAAACACCATAAGAATAGAGATAATTCTACATTATAGTAAATGGGCAGAGTAAACTAGCATATGATAAAATATGATAAAGATCCAAGCTTTTGGAATAAAAACTCATTATTTGACAAAAAAAAATACTGGAAAAACTGGAAAACAGTATGGCAGAAACTAGGTATAGGCTCAATTATCAGTATCTCATAATATATTAAGATAAGATTAAAATGGGTCCATGATTTCACATAAAGAGTGATTCCATAGGTAAATTAGGAGAGTGCAAAATAGTATATCTGTCAGACCTATATTGAAGGAAAGCATCTAGGACCAAAGAAAATATAAAGAGCATTATAAAGTGTAAAATAGACAATTTTGATTACATATAATTAAAGCTTTGGCATGAATAAAATGAATACAATCAAAATTATAAAGAAAACAGAAAACTGGATGGGGAATTTTGTAATAGGCATTTCTGATAAAGGCCTCATTTCTCAAATATACAGAGAACTAAGTCAAATTTATAAAAATATCAGCTATTCCCTAATTAATTCCCTAATTCCCTAGTCAAAGGATATAAACAGGCAGTTTTCAGGAAAAGAAATAAAAACTATCTTTGTCACAGGAAAAAATGCTCTAAATCACTATTGATTAGAGAAATGCATATTAAAACAATTCTGAAGCACTATCTCATACTTATTAGAATGGTTAACATTACCCCAA
This sequence comes from Myrmecobius fasciatus, assembly GCA_023553655.1. Taxonomy (NCBI): domain Eukaryota; kingdom Metazoa; phylum Chordata; class Mammalia; order Dasyuromorphia; family Myrmecobiidae; genus Myrmecobius; species Myrmecobius fasciatus. The sequence goes on along the minus strand of JAJPUD010000120.1, from coordinate 941,607 downwards.
AATTAGAAAATGATAAATGTTGGAGGGAACATGGAAAAATTGGACACTAAGGCACATTGGTAGAGTTTTTGGAACTATGCTCAAAAGACTATGAAACTCTCCATATCCTTGGATTAGCAATAACACTACTAGTTCTATATCCCACAAACATCCAAAAAGAGAAGAAAGAACTTATTTGTATAAAAATATTTTATAGCAGCACTTTTTGTGGTTGGCTGGAAATCAAGGGGATTACCCAAAAAATGGAGAATGGCAAAACAAATTGTGGTATATTTTTTCTGTTGAAGCTTTTTATTTTTCAAAACAGTGGACAATTCTTCAACATATAGCTCTTGCAAAACCCTGTGTTACAATTCCACCCCCTTCACCCCACCTCTTCCTGTACATGGCAAGTAATCCAATATATGTTAAATATGGAAAAAATATATGTTAAATCCAACATGTGTATACATGTTTATACAATTATTGTTCCACACAAGAAAAAAAAACAAAGTAAACAACAACAAGGAGTGAAAATGCTATGTGATGAACCATAGTCAGTTTCCACAGTCCTCTCTCTGGGTGTAGTTGGCTCTCTTCATCACTGAACAATTGGAACTGGTTTGAAACATTTCATTGTTGGAGAGAACCATGTCCATCAGAACCGATCATTGTATAGTGCTGTTGTTGCCATGTATAATAATCTCCTGGTTCTGCTCATTTCACTTAGCATCAGTTCATGTAGGTCTCTCCAGGCCTCTCTGAAATCATCCTGCTCGTCATTTCTTATGGAAAAATTATATTCCATAATATTCATATCCTATAACTCATTCAGCCATTCTCCGACTGATGGGCATCCTTTTAGGTTCCAGTTTCTAGCCACTACAAAAAGAGCTACCTTTTTTTTTTTTTTGCACATGTGGGTCCCTTTCCCTTCTTTAAGATCTCTTTGGGATATAAGCCCAGTAGACACACTGCTGGATCAAAGGGTATGCACAGTTTGATAACTTTTTGAGCATAATTCCAAATTGCTCTACAGAATGGTTGGATCCGTTCATAGTTCCACAACAATGTACCAGTATCCCAGTTTTCCCACATCCCCTCCAACATTCACCATTATTTTTTTCTGTCATCTTAGCCAATCTGAGAGGTGTATAGTCCTATCTCAGAGTTGTCTTAATTTGTATCTCTCTGATCAATAGTGATTTAGAGCACCTTTTCATATGACTAGAAATAGTTCCAATTTCTTCACCTGAAAATTGTTCATATCCTTTGATTATTTATCAATTGGAGAATGGTTTGAATTCTTATAAATTTGAGTCAATTCTCTATATATTTTAGAAATGAGGCCTTTATTGGGACTGAATGTAAAAATGTTTCCCAATTTATTGCTTCCCTTCTAATCTTGTCTGCATTAGTTTGGTTTGTACAGAAACTTTTTAACTTAATATAATCAAAATTATCTATTTTTGGTCAATAATGATCTCTAGTTCTTCTTTGGTCACAAATTCCTTCCTCCTCCACAGATCTGAGAGGCAAACTATCCTATGCTCTTCTAATTTGTTTATAATATCACTCTTTATGTCTACATCATAAACCCATTTCAACCTTATCTTGGTATACGGTGTCAGGTGTGGGTCAGTGCCTAGTTTCTGCCATACTAAACTATGATATATTGTTGTAATGAAATGATAAACAGGATGATTTCAGAAAAACCTGGAAAGGTATGTATGAACTGATGCAAAGTGAATTGAACAGAATGAGAACATTTTACATAAAAACAGCAGTTATTATTTGATGAAGAATTGTGAATGACTTAGTTATTATCAGCAATGCTGTTATCCAAGAAAATCTCTATAGACTAATGCTGAAGCATTAGTCTTTCCATCTCCAGGGAAAGAACTGATATTGTTTGAATATAAACTGAAGTATATATGCTACTTTTCACTTTCATTCATTTTCTTTTGAGTCTTTTAAAAATGGCTAATATGGAAATATTTCACATGCTTGCACATGTATAATCTAGATCTGAATGCTTGCCATCTCAGGGGGCTGGAGGAGAAGAGAAGTTAGAATGTGGAACTCAAAACTTTAAAAAATGTTAAAAATTATTTTACCATGTATTGGGAGGGAATTATATATATATGCATATATATGCATATATATGTATATATACATAAAATTTTCAAAAAAAAGAATAGAGGTAATTAAATTGACATCTTCTGTAATCCTAAAAACTCCAAGGGGTATATGGGGTGTTCAGGGAAGAGTAGAAAATGTAGTATGAGGGCTGTCTGAGCCCTTTTCAGAGCTGTTCATTCACGGTTGATATTGACCTGTCATCCAGCTCTCACCTGTGGTTCCAAAAAAAGTATAACACATGCAATGAACACATCTCAGTAATACCTTGGCAGAGAGGTCAAGCTGGGTAGAGGGTAACTGATAGGCTTTGAATCCATTGGTAAGCATGGAAAGTCTTCCCCCAATGGAGTAAGTAGATGAGAACATTACATCAAATCTTTCAGACTTTAGTCCCAGGCTCTATCCATAAATGAGAACAACCCAGAACTATAAAAGTTTGATGGAGGATTGGTCAGAGTAGATATGGACTATTTCACTGTTTTGGCAGAAATTGAAATCCAGCTTGGAAAACTGGTTAACATTTTAAGCAAGAACTTTTGTTCCAAAGGCCTTGAAGGTACCTGAAAAAGGTGTTTGTTCAGAAATGGAAGAAGCAAGGTAAATCCACTGCATTCTAGACCAACACCAGTCATATTGATTTTTGTCATGTCACTGAAACTTCAATGACTTTGGAGGGAAAAAATGAGACTGAGGACTTTGTGCAGCTCTGCCCCCCATAAATCCAATTCACAAGCAAGTGAAGATATCACCCTATGATGCCATTGATCCTCTTCAAAAATGAGGTATAAACAAAAACCACAATTTCTCAAGTCAAGCCAATCTACTATTAGACAGTTCTCCTTGTTAGGAAGTTCCTCACCCTAGCTGATTGATATCAAGTTTTAATTCATTTCACGCCACATTTGTAACATCCATTATAATTATTATGTATTATTCCTGGTAGTAGGTCACTAATTATGTGATTTTCAGCAAGTCATTTCCCTTTCTCTCACTCCATTTTCTTCATTTGCAAGATGAGGGATTTGAATCAGATCATCTCTAAGGGGTCTTTCAATTCTAAATGTACATAATCTGGCCCAATGGTATAATTTTTCAGATAAAGAAATTGAAGCCTAGGGAAATTAATTGCTTGAAACAGTGGCTACATGATGTATGCACTAAATATATATTTATAGAAAAGATTTTACAATAATAGCTAATGTTTTATAATAATAGCTATGTTCCAGGCACTTTATAATTATTATTTCAGTTAAAACTACAATCCTGAGAAATAGGTACTATTATTATCTCTATTTTTCAAATGAGGAAACTGAAGCAAATGAGGGCAAAATGACTTGCTTAGGGTCACTCTTGCTTAAGAGTCTGGGGTCAGACTTGAAGTCAGGTCTTCCTTACTCCAAGCCCAGTGTTTTATCTACTGTACCACTTATCTGCCTTTGAATTGAGTTGTATTCAACTGAACAAAACTGATAAACAAACTCAGGTTAGTAGAAAGGTTGAAACTAAAAACTAACTCTCCTGAATCTATCAAATTATTTCCACTATTTCTTTAGACTTTTTTCTTTAAATTAATTAGTCTAGAAGTAGGTAAAGTTGATTCATCCAAGTTTTAAATCACTGGGTAGGGGAAAATTTGAGCTTACCTTTTTCAATGACTATATTATCCTTCTCACAGGATTCTTGGACTTACCTATATTCCTTGTAGCACTATTTATAAATCAGTTTCTTCTTCTCTGAAATTTGAAATCCTCCTTCAAAAAATAAATCAATACAGGAAGCTGTCTCCATGATAATTTTGCTCTCTCCCTACGATTCAATATTTTTTCCATTTTTATTGTTTCCCAAAAGGAATCAGTAATATTTTATAAAGGGGTGGACTACTCTAGAGTGAATCAGAGTACTTGCCTGCTACAGGATGAGGTGAGTAAAATCCAAGGAATGGAAAGGTCTAGAACTCTTTCTAAAAAGAGGGATTTGAACTTTATGAAGTTTAGGCATCCTTTTTAGCTTTAATGGTTTAAGAATTATAATATAATGCTAATCCAGGGTTGGAGTTAGGCTATGATATATTTAGATAAAATCAATGAAGCTGGAACAATCCAATAAAGAGCTTTTCCTAGATATATGACCTGAAGTTCAGTGTCAACTTTAAGGAATCACCTAGGAAGGAGTCACTCCAAGAAAACATAAGGGTCACTTTATCTCTTCTTGCCAGCTTCTCAGATTCAATGGAAGCTCTAACTCTGGGTAGACTACTTTTACTCAGAGATCACCAAATGAACTTAATCAAGATTCTAGGAAGATGAAAGGAAGCTCTACTCATTATGTATTTGCATGCCCTCCTTCCAAACCATATCCCGGGTGTATTCCGCCTATTCCTTACTCAGAGAACCCTCTTTTGTGATAGATATTCTTAACATTTTGTCATGGACTGTTTAACAGTCTATTTTTGCAGACTAATGTATATAAGGATGACTAATGTATATAAGGATTTTTGCAGACTAATGTATATAAGAATATAAAATAATTATGTGAATTAATAAAGAAAATCAATTATAGATCAGGTAGATACATACATACATAGACATCTCTGTATATGTACATATAGAGACATTTTCTATTGTTTTTAAGGCATGTCTAACTCTTCCCATTTGGTGTTTTCATGGCAGAGATACTTAAGTGATTTGCCATTTCCTTCTCCAGCACATTTTACAGATTAGAAAACTGAGGTTAATTGAGGTTAAATGACTTGCCCAGGGTCACATGACCAGCAAAGTGTTCCAGGTCAGATTTATCAGATCTTGCACCACTTACAAGTTTCAAGAGCTTTATAACAAATGCTTGTTGAGTTGATGACTGAAATAGGATGTACTGTATTACCTCCTTGCTCCCAAAAGCTAGATCTTTCATAATACCATCCATGATTGTATTTTTGATACTATGTCACATTTTTGATTGGTGCCATTGTAAACCCAAACAGTCTAATCTAGGATTCTATTGGTCTTTTTAGGAAAATATTAACAGAAAACTAAGAAGGATGCACAGGAGCATAGATTCATAGATTTCAAGCTATAAGTGAACTGAGAAGACCTATGAGAAAACTCAAAGATATCTTTATACCAACCTACCTGACCAAAATATTCATCTGAACTAAGAAAGTTATAAGATGCTGGGTTCTACAAAGGAAATCCTTTTCTGACACAATATTAGAACAAGATAGGAAGCGTATTTAGGGTTAGGGTTAGAGTGAAGAGTAGGGAGTCAGAAAGCATTTAGGGTTAGAGTTGGGGTTAGACTCCAATCAATCATATTCTTTAGACCTTCCCTTGCCATGGTTTGTTGAAAAATAGTTAGGTCTATTATAAGTAATAAATAACTCTACTCCAGCGAGACCCATAACTCAGGAAAACAAAATTCCAAATGATTTATAATGGATAAGGGGCAATTAAGTGGTGCCAAAGTGCATAGTGTTGAACCTGAAGTCAGGAAGGTTCCTGAGTTTAAATTTAGCCTCAGATGCTTACAGGTTATATGACCTTGGATGAGTCATTTTACCCCATGAGCTTCAGTTTCCTCAATTGAAAGATGAGCTGAAGAAGGAAATGGGAAACCCCTCCAGTATCTTTGCCGAGAAAATCCTAAAATGGGGTCATTGGTTTGGACTGAAAAATGACCAAATCACAACAACATAAATGCCAAATAACTTGGAGGACATTGAATGAATTTATTCAGAGAAACAAATATAGAAAACATAACAGAAAAGTGTTTCTCAGGGGAGAAAGTCATGTTGTGTAAGAGAGACAAATGCTAAGGTTTGAATTATGGAGAAAAAAGACAGTGGCTCTAAAAGACATATCTTGAGGGCAATTTTTGCAATGGGTTCACTTTTCACCTCTGCCACTTACTTTTGCTGTCTCTATTCAAGTCTTAGCTTGAAATTAATGTTTTGCTTGTCATTTTCTTATAAAGGATCATGACATCAGGGAGGTGATGTTATAACATGAAATCATATTTTCATGTAACCCTTTTCTTATTATGGATCTTGTCTACATCTAGTTACTTATATGTTCTCATTAGAATAAGAGCTCCTTAAGATCAGGAGCTAGTTTTGCTTTACTTTGTATCTTCAGTAATTAGTATAGTGTTTAGCATATTATAAGCATTTAATAAGTGCTTTCTGGTTGAAGGCTGGATTGATTGTTGATTGATTGACTTATTGATTGACAAAAGAGAGAACTTCCAAAATTTTAATGTTGGTATCTGGCTAAACATTGAGAAAGCTTAGACAGAATCCAAAAATAGATTGATTATGAAAAAGAAAGTTCAGAATGCAATAATCTAATAACACTAGAAAGCAGAAAGGGTATGTGCACATAAGGAAGAGTATCATAACAAACTAAGAAGGCATAATAAATTGACATAAATGTGTGTGTTTATGTATATGAGGGATTCATAGATTGTTCCAGCTGAAAAAAACCATAGAATATCAAATCTTGGAGCATGATATAGTGCTTCAAGTTAGATTAAATGACAGTTTTTTTTAATTTTGTTTTATAAAATGACCTTAGAACAGAGGGAAGGGTCTTTAGAACAGAGAATGCCAAACAGGGAAGAATCTTTAGAACACAAAATGTCATGGGACAGGGAGTCCTCAGAATTGAAAGAAATAATTATTAAAAACCAATAATTTGAGGAGAATCAGAGTTCTCCCCTTTTTTCTAAAGTTCTTGTTTTAAGACTTAATCTCTTGAGGATAGGACTAATGATAGCAAACATAATTAATATTCTCCTCAATCTTAGGTATTACCACTACACCCAAATTTATAAGGAATTTAATCTAATTAATCTAATTTGGAACTCAGGCCCCTTGTATTCTGTTCAGGCTTAAGTGGCAGAATAGAAATTGTTTGTCTAATTAGACTGGAAGTGATTTGGAATTAAATGATATGATCAAAGTTACATCTTCTAGCTTCTTATAAGAATAGGTCTACCTCTCAGTGCAATATGCATTCTCTTTCATTATTTGTTAACTAGTCAATGTATACTGCTACCCTCAGGAACACTCACTCTTTCAAGGACATATAAGCATCAAGTAGGTTCCTTGACCATTCTTTGGTATTTAAGAGCTACTGATGCATTTTATTAGTAATATGCTAACATGATTAATTAAATGACTAATTAGCCAGCAATTATGTCTCTCGGACTTTCTATGTGTCACAGAACAAAGAATGTCAGAGTTGAGAAGGGCCTTAGAATAATGTCAGCACTAGAGAGAAACCTTTAAATAGAATATCAGAACTAAGAAGGACTTTAAATAGAGGCTATCCCAAAAGTCCAATGCAGATTTAAGATATTTAAGCTAATAAAACTTAAAATAGAACTGAATTTTGAGATATCCTGTATTTATTGGACCTGGAAGACACCTTAGAAAATAAATATCATAGTAAAAGAAAATGTACAATTCAGAGTTAGAAAAGACTATAGAACATAGAATGTCAAAATCTGTGTATATGTATATAACACATACAAATGTATTTGTATATAGCTATACATATCCATAGGTATCACATCAAGTCAGTTAAATTGTCAACTGTAATTATTATTGAAGAGACCTTAAAAAGATCAGTAGATATTGTGAACTAGAAAAGATCTCAAAGATCATGAAGTTAGATCCATTCATTTTAAAGATGAAGAAATTGAGTCCCAGAGACATTAAGTAGTTTGCCTAACGTCACAAAGAGTGAGTCCCTGAACCAAAATTCAAACCCAGTTGTAGGGAGAAAGAGAGGAGAAAAGCAAGTGGGGAAAATAGAATAAGAGAGAAAATGATGCAGGAAGAGAAAAGGAGCAGGATGAGAGTAAATGCGGGGCAAAAGACAACGAGAAGTAAGAGGGAAGAAAAGAGAAGGAAGAAAGAGAATATAAAGAGAGAATTTAAGAGATAAAAAAGGAAGAAGTGGGGGGAAGAGAGGAGGAGAAATACAGAGAGACAGACAGACAAAAAGACAAAAGAGAAAGGAGGCAAGATTTGAGTCATATGAGGAGAAAAAAATATATTATATACCAAATAAAAGATATGTAACTGGTAGATTCAGCTTATGGAAGTTTAATTACCAATAATTTATTTTTCTAAGGCAGCTAGTTGGAGGAAGATATTCAAAATATTAGTAATGACCATAAAAACCAGTTTGTTGCATTTGTGATGGACATCAACCTTGTAATCTGTCTCATTCATATTTCTAAGACTTCTGGACATCATTCTTCCCCTGCATGTTAATTTGGCATATCATATACAGAAGATGAATCCCCAATTACTACTCTCAGCTTTTCTAATAGTTGGATATTAACCCAAAGGAGTTTGATTTTCAAACTCTCTTTCATTCTACCCCAACTTGCCCTTCTCGCAATCTCTCTGTCTGTCTCTGTCTCTCTCTGTCTGTCTCTGTCTCTGTCTCTGTCTCTGTCTCTCTGTCTCTCTCTCTGTCTCTGTCTCTCCCTCTCTCTGCCAAAGTTTGGGGGATAAGAGAGGTTATTTGGCTTGATTTCTTGATTTGATAAATTATTTATGTTCCCAATTTCCTGCAGGTGAAGGGGAAGGAAATGAGCTGATGTTAGATCTCAGCCCGAAATAGAGGTTTCAAGTCTGAAGAATGATGAGGTCATGATATGACCAGGTCTGGCTGTCAAGCAAATTTCCCTCCCCACCATCCATCTCTGTCATCAAGTCCATAGAAAGGAGAAAGGGAGAGAGGGTAAAAGGGAGAGAACAGAAAACAGAAAGAGAGAGAGAGTGACAGGGAGACGAGAGAATACAACAAAGACATGGAGAAAAAGTTAGAATTGGAGAGCCTGCTTTTCTCTGGTCCTGATAAAGCTCCTTGGGGTAGAAGGACATGAAAACACACACTTTTCTTTGTCCCTGTGGCTATCTCTGTATTGGAGTACTTTACTTCTTTCTAATGAGTGGAAATGTCTGCATTGTCCCCATCACTCTGCTCTGATTAGTAGCTCCCCTAACAAAGAGAAGGTACATGCTAAGGAAAGCTAATGGGAGTAGTGCAGTGATGGCTCCCAGACTGTCCTACTCTGTTGAGGTGAAGCCTGAGTCCCTGAAGGACCCTAGAACTTTTCAGGAGTACACGCATCAAAACTCAGCTGAGACAACCTGCTGCCATTGATCCATACAAGGAGTGGAGGAATAGCAGAAGGATTATTTCTGAAGTCAGAACCTCTGGGCTCTTCTGGTTATTTTGTCTGTGACTTGGCCAAGTCTTATATTCTAAGCTACAAAATAAGAGGACTAGGTGATTACCATCAGATCTTTTTCCAATTCTAAGTATAATAGAATCTATGATCAAGATAGGTTAAACTTTCTTGCAATTTTGATGCTGTTTATGAGGTATTTTTTTAGTAGAAAACTTCAAAGAGTTGGACATGAGTGAAAAAAAAACTCAATACAAACAACAATAGATATGAATAAAGACAAGGAAAATTGTATGGAGGAGGCAGAAGGGTGGACCTCCCCCTGCTCTGCAGTCCATTCATGCACTCCCTCCCTCTTCCTTGGTTTACATCTGTTCTGAGAATATGAACTATCTTGACACCCTGGATTAGGCAAAGAAACCTAAAGAGAAAAATACAGAGAAAAGCCCCAGTAAAGTATTCCAAAATTAATCATGAATGACCTCTGGATCATTACTCCTTGGGAATATCTTCTGATTATTGTCACCTAATAGCAGTGATTTCAAAGGGCTACACAGGAGAATGCAATTATGGAGCCAGTTTGCAAACATAACTGGCTCAAGATCTTCACAAGTCTTAGTTTAGTCAGAACAGAAGTGATTTACATTCTTCAAGACTAATTCTTAGTATATTTCCTAGAAACATTCAACCCTCAGACTTTTAAGGCGCCACAAAAGCTACCTACTCCAGCTAAAGCTTAAGGAAAATTCTTTCTATATCATCCTTGACAAGAAGCCAGTCTATTTTTTTGAGAAATTCAACATATAGGGAATTCACTAACTCCCAAGGTGGCTTATTTCTACTTTGGGACATGTCTAATAGTTAAGATGATAAGTAAAAATGAACTGAACTGAACATCTTGGAGCTATTCAATAATATGTGTTAGAAGTGGCCTGTAAGGGCCTCCAGGCTAAGAGTACTAGCCAGATCAAAAACCTAAATATGTTCAGCACCTGGGACAGTGACTGCAAGTGTAGCAGAAATCCCATCTTAAATTTGCTTCAAGAATAAGTAATTAATGACTTAAGCTTTAGTTCAGATGCTGGTTGCTAGCTAGGGATTTTACCATCTGCCTATTTCTGAAATAAATGCTCTACTTATTCAGGGCGGCAGCAGCAGTTAGGAGGTAGCTAGGTAGTACAGTAGATAGCACAAGACTTTAGAGTTCAAATATGCCCTGAGTATGTGATGCTGGGATAAAATGAGATGCACTTTGTAAATCCCCAAAGTATTCCATAATTGTTATCATTCTATCCTTCCTCCTTTACTTCCTTCTTCCTCTGCCATTTCTTTCTTTTGAAAAAACATGCGACAAGAACATGAGAGATACAACATTTATGCTAAACTTGGACGTGTGATATCTCCTGGGAATGGAAAATTCAAAGTTAAAGTGGTTGTTATAAAGCATTCACCCTCAATCTAAAAGCACACATTCCCTCTGATATATACATGAGGTACAGAACTCAAAGAACAAAGATATTGTAGGACACATGTAAGGAATCCCTTGAGTACTTGCATAATTCTAGAATTTTGGTTCTAGGAGTCCATTTCTCATGTTAGGAAATCTCACCAAATTTACTTCAAGGTGAAATGTCAATAACACAAAAGTAGTCCCCTTGCTCAACTGGTATAACGCCATACAGAACATAATGTCTCAAATTATGTGGTCAAACCACTTCTGAGTTGTCAAAGAGCTTCTGAATTATGACAAAGATCACCTACTACTGATCAATATCTTCAACAATCCTGATTTCTGAGGAGGTCACTTCTATCTCTTCATATTCACGAGATCAGTAGCTATTCTGTTCCATTTCCATATATTCATCTAAGAATAGGAAAGGAAAGCATAAAAGAAACAAGTTTCATGTGTTCAGGGACACATGGTGGCTGAATGGGGAGACAAAGCAGCCATAGTTTCTTTACCTCTTCTCACCTGTAAGCTCACAGCAGTCCTCCATCAAGGGAAGAATTCTTTTCATCTTTTTTTCCCCTAGACATTGCTTCGTACTTCATCTCCCTGCCTCCGGGATCTTCCTTCTCCATTCCATTTTCTAAAAACCCAAGGAATCAATGTTCCCAAGATAGATATGACCATATCATTCATTTACTTAACAATATTCATTGCTTTCCTACTGCCTCTAGAATAAAATGTCAGAAGCCCCAACTGGCATTCAGATTCCTTCACAATCTGACAAACCTTAAGGCATTGTATAAATCAGGGCTGCTTAAACTTTTTCACTCACAACTTCTTTTCACCTAAGAAATTTTTACACAACCCTGAGTATATAGATATGTAAAATAGGGATACAAATTAAATATTACAGATAATATCATAAAGAAATTTACTTTAAAACAATTCTGTGACTATATATAATTTTATTTTTTAATGAAAACAAAAGTACATACTAATGAAATAAAATGTGCTTGTTTATTTTTACATAAAGATTTAAATATTGATGGAATATTTCATACCTTGTACTGTTGTCAAATTTTTACAACCCCCATATTCAACTATACAACCCCCACATTCAACTATACAACCCCCTGTGGGGTCATTCGACCCATAGTTTAAGAAGCTTTGATATAAATGATAGCTATCATTAGCAGTGATGATGTTAATTTCCATTTCTAATTTAATCCTCTTTCTATCATTCTATATTTCAAACAGGTCTACCAGCTCTTCCATTTGCAACCAGTGTACCTGCAGTTCCTCAGGCCTGAAATATACTTTCTCCTCACTTCCATTTCTCCTAATTCTTTGATTCCTTCAGAGTCAGCTTAGATGTCATCCCTTCTGTGAAGTTTTCTTTTGTCTCTCTCATTTGTTAGTATCCTTTTCCTCTCTTATTATCTTGTATTTACTTATCTGTGGAAAGATTTAATTTCCCTTTCTACCCCCATCCAATAGTATGTAGCTCCTTGATCATAGCAAAATATCTATGCCCTAGTCAGTGCTTAACAAATGCTTTTTGGTTGACTGATTTGATGGCAGGAAGTGACTTGTCTTGGTATCCTCAGTACTTAAAATGATGGCTTGTACATAGTAGACATTTAAAGAATATCGAATTTAAAAATAAAATTTAAAAAGGCCTAATTCTTTTCTGGCAACAGCAGAGTCTTTTTTTTATTATTATTACAAATCACAATAGAATACAGGTATGCCAGAATTTTAACTGAAGGCATTAACAGATTACAAACATTACTAGGACCTAATAAGCAAGCTGGAAGTAATGAGCAACAACATTCTGCCTGGGATAAACAAGAACATTTTCAAAGACACATGTTTATCAACATTTAAATTGTTTTCTCATTAAAATGTCTTTAATGGCTATTAAAACCTGCATTAGCCAATATATGTTCCTCATCCTAATTGAAGGGTTGGATGTTTCTCCCCCATTTAGAGGGATTTTTAAGTCTCTCTTTGGATATTATTTTTCATCCCTCCAGGAATTTGCCACTGGTTTTCTCATTATTTGTCACATAAAAACAGTGTTCCTGAGAAGTTGCCTGAAGGTAAATGCCATTCAGGCGGGCTAGCGGAGCAGGAGGCTCTCAGCAGTGCTGAGAAGCCCTACTCAGAAAGCAAATAATAGAACAGCCCTACCATCAAGACCTTGTATGCTCTGTTCCCCTAATGCCCAATTACAGACACTTTGTTGTTGTTGTTATTGTTCATTTGTGTCTGACTCTTCATGACCCCATTTGGAATTTTTGTGGCAAAGATACTAGAGTGCTCTGACATTTACTTCTCCAGATCATTTTATAAATGAGGAAATTGAAGTATATGGAGTTAAGTGACTTGCTCAGGGTCACACACTTAGTAAGTGCCTGAGGACATATTGGAACTCATAGCATTGATGAGTCTTCTCAATTTTAAGCCAGCATTCCATATGAATAGCTAGCTTTTTAAAGTTTATAAAGCATTTCATATATATTATTTCATTTGATTCTCACAACAACCCTAGGAGATTTGTTTTTTAATTGTGTCTTACTCTTCTTACCCCATTTGGAGTTTTCTTGGCAGAGATACTGGAGTAGTTTGCCCTTTCCTTTTCTAGCTCATTTTACAGAAGAGGAAACTGAGGCAAATGGCTTCCCCAGGGTCACAAAGCTACTAAGTGTCCTGGGGCTAGATTTGACTCAGGAAGATGAGTCAAATCCTAACCCTATTCCTAATTCACTGTACCACCCAGATGGTCTTGGTTTAATATATAATTTAAACTAATAGATTATGTTATCTCTATACCATTCAATAAATTCAAGGAAGGCAAAGATATAATCTCCTTCATGTCTAGATATAGACCTGAGTGCATAGAAAACTCTTAATTGGGGGGTTTGCTGTTATTTATTCCTGTTCAAGACATAAGGACACTAATTTAGAAGACATATTCCTCTGCTTGGGCTGTCCTTGGTGAAAGAAATATTTTGGGAAAGTCCCCCCCAAAATTCTCTCTTTCCCTAGGATTCATCCAAGTCTTCAGTTCTATGATTCCATCCTTCTGAAGATCATTTACCTCCTTTTCCAATCACAGAATTTTAGAATCACGAGAACCTTATCTAGCCCACACATGAGAGAAATCTGCTAAAATAAATGGTCACTCAAAAGTATTCTTTAAGACATCGGAGTTAGAAGAATTCACTATTTCCTAAGGAAGACTATTGCATTTTGGAATTTCTCTAGTAATTCAAAATCTCTCTTGTCTTCATGCTTCTTTGAAATTTCTCATCAAATCAATCATATCGGGCTCTCAGCTTTTGCTCAGAGGGCTCCTTTTCTTCCAAATGAAGTACACTCTATATCCTGGGCCACGGAATGGCTTAGCTGGGCTATGGAGCTGACCAGCCTTTCAGCCATACAGGTGACATCAGCATGAAATTCTTTAACCCACCCAGCCATTCTGGAGAATTGAAATTCAAATCAAATTTGGACAAGAGGAAGCATCTTTTATAAAATTTCTGATTGAACTGGAAAGGATTTTAGGGGCCATCTAGGCCAAATCAGAAGAATCTCCTCTCAAGATTTATTTATTTTTATTATTATAGCTTTTTATTTTTCAAAACACATGCATGGATAATTCTTCAACATTATCCCTTGCAAAACCTTGTGCTCCAATTTTCCCTCCTTCCCCCACTTTTCCCCAGATGGCAAATAGTTCAATATATGTTAAACATGGTAGAAATATATGTTAAATCTAATATATGCTACATATTTTTACAATTATCTTGTTGCACAAGAAAAATCTAATCAAACTGGAAAAAAAAAAAAAAAAAAACGTCCTCTCAAGATTTCAAGGAAGAGGAAATCTACCACCACCACCACCTGGGATGGTACCTTTTATCTTTAATCATCTCTCAATACTAAAACTGTTTTTTTCTTGTTGAAACCTAAATTTGTCCCTTTGTTCCTTTATATAATAGTAATAATATTTAACATTTTTATGTTGTTTACTATGTGCCAGGCAATGTGCTCAGGGCTTTGCAAATATTATTTTATTTGATCCTCACAAATCTCTCAGAGGTAGGACAAATTATTATTGCCATTTTATGGAGGAGCAAATACAGGTAAAGTGATCTGCCTGTTGTCACACAGCTAGTAAGTTTCTGAAGCCAGACTTGAACCTGCCACTCAGAGACCTGGCAGTCCTCCTGACTGGCCCTTGATTGCTTATACTGTGGTCCTTTCCACCTCAAAATTGGTGATCCTATGACAAATTACCCCCTTTTAATGCAATACAGATCACATTATGCTTTTTTCCAGCCAGAAGATAACAGACCTTCACATTGCAAATAGGATTTTCTACCCTGTTCCAGCTAAAGCTCAATGCCCATTTCCCTGGTACCTAGGAAGATTTATTTTTAAAATGAATTGGGTTTTGAATTTGCAGCTCTTTAAGGAAAATTGAAAAAAAAATCTGTGAAATTGCTTTAGGGTCAGGCTGGTGTGTGTGACTCAGAGGTCAGATAAGTAATGGTTATTCAATGTCTCAAGCAATTACCTACTTTCTAACTCAGTGTAAGGAAAAAAAAAATAGAGACTTGGGCAGTTCAGGAAAATTGTTAGTTAAGAAAATGGGAAGACAGAGCTGAATTATGTCTCTGTCTTGGTGATCCAGTTAGGAAGGAAACCAGAAAGCATCAAGTTGTACAGCTAGTTATCCCCTCTCCTCATCAGGTCCCATCCATCAGGAAACTGCCTCTTTAGGCAAACCCATTCAAAGCTTGGAAGGTGCTGTACAAATGAGGGACAGCCCCCAGGGGCCTGAGGTTTAAAGGCTTAATGCAAAGCAAACTTCTCTGCTAGTTGTCCTGATGGCTCACAGTTGCCAGGGGAGAAAGAATTAAAAGTCTTTTGTCTAGGACTTGACATATGACAAGTCCCTCCTATAGATTTCCAATAATCTCCTAGTTTTATTTGTACTTGCTGCAAGGAGGAGGCTCTGCTCTAAAAATCACTTTTGAACATGACCTTGTGAAAAACTCAGCATAATGTTTTGACATCTGATTCCTGGGCCTCCCAAATCCCAATCACAAGCTGGTGGCAGCTTCCTCCCTTTAGACCTTCTCGGAAGCCTATTTGGGGATTTCAGGACCAAGGTTTCCAGAGTGGGACTGCCAAGACTGAACAGCCTTTCAGGGAGATCCTGGAGCAGGAGGGGATTTCAATTGATCGGTGACTCCCTGATTTCCTCATTCCCTTTAAGGATGCAATGGGTAATCCTAGTGACCTATCCCTGACTTAACTAGCATTAAGATCATAAACTTGGAAAACTGATAGTTCAATCCATTCAGTTTACAGAGGAGGAAAGAGAATCAGATTGGTTAAGTGACTTATCCACATAGGTAACAAGTATCAGAAACTTCCTGATGGAGTCTTGCTTGATGCTGCCTCTTTATAAGTTTTTTTTTTTTCAAGTTGTTCAGTCATTTTCAGTCATATCTAACTCTCTGTGAACCCATTTGGGGTTTTCTTGGCAGAGATGCTGGAGGGGTTTGCCATTTCTTTCTCTAGCTCATATTACAGATGGGGAAACTGAGGCAAACAGGATGAAGTGACTCATGCAAGGTCACTATGCACCTCAGCACTGGTCTTGAAAATCCTATTATCAATGACTGACAGATTGTTATCTGGCAGCCATTGTTATCTGGGAAACCACAGCATTCTTAAGGCCAAGTAGCCTTAGGGTTATTGTCATATATCCCATCTCAGGGACTGTTTTTTGTTTGTTTTTTCTTATTTGTGTTCCTATTACTTGTCACAGTATCTGGCATTTAATAAATGTTTATTGACAGGAGGCATTTATAAATGTTTTTTGACTGACTTAAGTGATTTTCTTAGGTGCACATAAATAGTATAAGTTAGAATTACCACTTGAATACAGGCCTTTCTGGCTCCCAATGACTGCCTGTCATTTTAAAGAAAATCTAATATTGGGACAGCTAGGTGGTGCAATGGTTAGATCACCAGTCCTGAAGTCAGGAGGACCTGAGTTCAAATTTGGTCTCAGATACTTAACATTTCCTAGCTGTGTGACCCTAGGCAAGTCACTTAACCCCAATTGCCTCAGGAAAAAAAAATCTAATATTAATTATTTTGTTAAGTAAATAATTACTCCTAGGACCCAAATAGTTTTGATATTTCAAATATGGTGGTGATGATGACAAGGATGGACATGAAAATTCTTTTCTTATACTACTGCCTTAATTCTAGAGCCTTCCCTCTGTTCATCCTCACCTATTTAAACTTCATAAAGATTTTGCTATTTTCTCTCCCCTTAAATTATGATCTCCTTAAGAGCAGACTGTCTTTTACCTTTCTTTATATCCACAGAGCTTTGCAAAGTTCATAGCATGCAGTAGGACCTAAAGAAATGTTTATTGATTGACTGATTATACTGTTCCAGGGAAGTGAGATTTCTTTGATGAGGCAGTATTGCATAGTGTTTAGAGATCTGGCCTCCACTCAGAAGAAACCAGGTTCATGTTTCTCTTCTGACATATGAATGACTGTTCAACCTCTATGATCATAGATAATCCAATTTAGCATATCCATACCACTTGATATCTTTATAATCCAGAGCAATCACAACTTCTATGGCCAACGTTTCCTCATCCCTGAAATAAGGAGAAACAAGCATTCTCTTCTGGATCTAAATCTGTGATTCAAAAGTCCCATGAACCTATAGTACCAGTGCTAGGTTGGAGGACAATGTCAGTCTGTATTGTTGGAGAAAGTGTTCTCTCTGAAAACTCCCAATGATTATGAAGTCACAGTCTCCAGGGTTACCAAGAAGTGGTACTTAGAGAAGTGCAAAGTAATTTTCTTTATGTTATCTCAGTGTGCACAATTGTGTCAGATGGATGCTATTACCTCCATTTTATAGATGAGAAAACTGAGGCTCACAAGGGTTTTGCCTTGCCTGTTGTTAAATATTTACCCTAGGCATGATTCAGTCTCTCTTATGCCAAGTATATGCACAGTATTCCATCTATCTGTGGTACTCTCTCACCAGATGATGGTTTACTGATCTGTCACCCATCACTAGACCATTTGGGACAACCAAATGACATCTGCCATGTCCATTCCCAAGGGAGTCATCTTTTAATTGGGAGAGATGAAAATGGTCTTGGGAAGCCTGCCAAGCTTGATTCAAACCTTCCTTACATTCTCTTTTGGCTCACAGAACTCTGTCATGATATAATCTTTCCAAGCAATTAGAGCCAGCCAAAATGGGAAATAGTTTGCCTCCAGAAGTAACAGGCTAGCTATCTTAGAAGGTCTTTAAGTAAAATCTGGATGGCCCTCGGTGGAAGGATGCTTGGACAGAGAGGAATTGAACTAGGTAGTCTGGCTGTCCTTTCTGATTCTCAGATTTTATCTGATCCTCAAAGAAATTTATATCCAAATGAGCAAAGGCCTGTAATAAATTGACGATTCTGAGAATAGGTAGAACTTTCCTAGGATCTTGGAATGGCAGAGATGGCAGAGACTCAAGAATAGAGAATGTCAGAACAGAGAGTGTAAGGGTTTAAAGGGGCCTTAAAACGAAGGAGGTCAGAGCTGGGAGGGCCCTTAGAACACAGATTGTAGTTCTGGGTGGAGTCAAGATGGTGAAGTAAAGTCAGGAAGCTGCTCAAGCTCTCCTAGTTTCCCTCAATAATTTTGCATGAAATCAAGCTTCTGAACAGAGTCTGGCCATATGAAATCCCTCTCCAGCTCAAAATAGACTGAAAAAAAACTTCAAGAAAGGTCAGTCTCATTGGGATGAAAAGAGTATTCAGCCCAAGTCAGGTAGACCATGGGAAAGACAGTGAGAGGGTCTTAATCACAGCAAATCAGCAATTAAGACCCTTAGTCCTGGTTCAGTGGAGAAGCAGATCAGTAGGACAGCTTCCAGTCCTTGCTCAAAAGGCAACCTCTGGAAAACCAGGATATTTCCTGAAAAGAGCAAGAAAAGCTACAGCCTCCAAACACAAGGGGCCCTGGTGTTCAAAGCCAAGGCTCAGAGTTGCACAGGAAGCTTGGGAAAGCAATCCCTTTATCCCAGAAGCAGAGCTCAACCTTAAAAGTAAAAAAAAAAAAAAAAAAAAAAAGGAAATAACAAAAGAATAGGGAAAAAATGAACAAGAAACAGAAAAGACCCTTGACCATAGAAAGCTACTATGGTGACAGGGTAAACCAAAACACAAACTCAGAGGAGGACAGAATGTCCACAGAAGAAATCTCGAAGAGTGGGATAGATTGGTCTCAAGCCCAAAGAGGTTTCTTGGAAATTCTGATAAAAAACTTCAAAAGGCAAATAAGAGAGTTAGAAGAAAAAATGAGAAAAGAAATGAGAAGTATGCATGAGCGAGTAAACAGTTTGGAAAAAGAATAAAAAAAAAAATTGAAGAAAACAACTCCTTAAACAGTAGAATAAATCAAATAGAAAAAGAGATACAAAAGCTAACTGAAAAAAATCACACATTAAAAACTAGAACAGGGCAAATGGAAGTTAATGACTTTGTGAGAGAGCAAGAATCACTCAAACAAAACAAAAGTGGAAGGAAATGTGAAATACCTCATTGATAAAATAGCCGACCTGGAAAATAGATCCAGAAGAGACAATTTAAAAATTATTGGCCTATCTGAAGGTCACAACCAAAAAGCAAGCCTGGATAGCATTCTACAAGAGGTCATTAAGGAAAACTTCCCCAATATGCTAGAAAGAGAGGGGGAAATACTCATGGAAAGAATGCATTGATCCCTTCTGGAAAGAGATCCCACAAGGAAAACTCCAAGGAACATTGTGGCAAAAATCCAAAACTATAATCTCAAGTAAAAAATACTCCAAGCTGCCAGACAAAAATAATTCAAATATCAAAGAGCAATCATCAGGATTACTAAGGATCTGAGTGGATTAAAAAAAAAACAGAATCTTACCATATGTTGTTTATAAGAAACACAATTGACACAGAGACAGAAAAAGAATAAAGGTAAAAGGCTGGAACCTAATTTATTATGCTTCAGCTAAAGTAAAAAAAAAAAGCAGGGGTAGCAATTTTTATCTTACATAAAGCAAAAGTAAAAATACATCTTATTAAAAGAGATAAAGAAGCAAAGTTCATATTGATAAAGGGTACCATAAATAATGAAATAGTAACAATGCTAAATGTGCATGCACCAAATAGTAGAACAGGCAAATTGCTAGAGAAAATTTTAAATCACTTATAGGAAGAAATAGACAGCAAAACTATTCTAGTGGGGGACTTCAATGTTTCCCTTTCAGAATCAGAAAAATCTAACCACAAAATAAACAAAAAAGAAACTAGGAAGGTTAAAAGGATCTCAGAAAACCTATATATGATAGACCTTTGGAGAACATTGAATAGGAACAGAAAGGAATACACCTTTTTTTTTTTTTTTTTTTTTTTTTTTTTTTTTTTTTTTTTTTTTTT
>JAJPUD010000120.1:897545-921209 GCA_023553655.1 Myrmecobius fasciatus | reverse complement strand
CAAAAATGGAGCATTTATTAGGACTTAAAAACCTCACAATCAAATGTAAAAAGGGAAAAACAGTAAATGCTTCCTTTTCAGATCATGATGCAATAAAAATTATCTTCAATAAAGGGCCAGGGAAACATAGACTAAAGCCAATTGGAAATTAAATAATCTAATTCTAAAGAATGAGTGGGTCATATGACAAATCACAGAAACAATACATGATTTCATCCAAGAAAATGACAATAATGAGACAACATACTAAAACCTATGGGTTGCAGGCAAAGCAGACCATAAGAGAAATTTTATATCTTTAAATAGCTACATAAATAAAATAGAGAAAGAGGAGACCAATGAATTAGTCATGCAACTAAAAAAAAGCTAGAAAAGAACAAATTAAAAATACCCAATTAAATACCAAATTAGAAATTTTGAAACTCAAAAAAGAGATTAATAAAATAGAGACTAAGAAAACTATTAAACTAATAAACAAAACTAAGAGTTGGTTTTATGAAAAAAATTACCAAAATAGATAAACTTTTAGTTAATTTGATCAGAAAAAGGAAAGAAAAAAAAAAGAATTCACCAGCATCAAAAATGAAAGGCGTGAACTTACCACTAATGAAAAAGCAATTGAAGCAATAATTAGGAGCTATTTTGCCAACCCAATGGCAGCAATCTGACAATCTAACTGAAATGGATGAATATTTACAAAAATATAAATTGCCCAGGTTAACAGAAGAGGAAATAAAATAATTATATAGTTCCATTTTAGAAAAAGAAATTGAACAAGTCATCAACAAACTCTCTAAGAAAAAATCTCCAGGGTCAGATGGATTCAGAAGTGGATTCTACCAAACATTTAAAGAACAATTAATTCCAATACTATGTAAACTATTTGCAAAAATAGGTCAAGAAGGAGTACTGCCAAATTCCTTTTCTGGCACAAATATGGCACTGATAACTAAATCAGGAAAGGCCAAAACAGAGAAAGAAAATTACAGATCTATCTCCCTAATGAATATTGATGCAAAAATTTGAAATAAAATATTAGCAAAAAGATCACAGCAGTTCATCAGGAGGATAATATACTATGACCCAGTAGGATTTGCTCCAGGACTGCAGCACTAGTTCAATATCAGGGAAATTATTACCATAATCAATCATTATCAACAACAAAACCAAAAGAAATCATATGATAATCTCAATAGATGCAAAAAAAAGCTTTTGACAAAATACAGCACCCATTCCTATTAAAAACACTAGAGAGCATAGGGAAAGGGAACTTTCCATAAAATAATAATCAGTATCTATCTAAAACCTATAGCAAGCATTATTTGTAATGGAGAGAAGCTGGATGCATTCCCGGTAAGATAAGGGGTGAAATAAGGATGCCCATTATCACCACTATTATTCAACATTGTACTAGAAATATTGGCTTTAGTAATAAGAAAAGAAAAAAAATTAAAGAAATTAAAATAGGCAATGAATAAATAAATATTTTTAATTTAATAAAAGCTTTCATTATGTAGATGATATGATGATATACTTAGAGAATTCTAGAAAATCATCCAAAAACCTACTGGAAACAATTCACAGCTTTAGCAAAAAGCAGAATATAAAATAAACCTACACAGATCATCAGCATTTCTATATATTATTGACAAAGCCCATCAGCAAGAGATAGAGAAATCCCATTTAAAATTATTGTAGACAAAATAAAATATTTGGGGGTCTGCATGTCAAGACAAATCAAGAACTATATGAACAAAATTACAAAACACTTCTCATACAAATAAAATCAGATCTAGGCAATTGGAAAACTATCATTTGTTCATGGCTAGACCAAGCTAATATAATAAAAATGATAATTCTGCCTAAATTGGTCTACTGTTCAGTGTCATACCAAAACAATATTTTATGGAACTAGAAAAATAATAACAAAATTAATCTGTAAGAACAAAAGGTCACGAATATCAAGAGAATTAATGAAAAAAAAAAAGAATGGTGACTTAACAGTACCAAATCTAAACTATTGTAAAGCAGCAGTAATCAGAACCATTTGGTACTGGCTAAGAAATGGAGTGGTGGATCAGTTGAATAAATTAGATACATATTACACAATAATCAAGATTTATAGCAATCTAGTATTTGATAAATCCCCAAACTTCAGCTTTTGAAATAAGAACTCAGTATTTGACAAAAATTGCTAAGAAAACTGGGGAAAACATGTCAGAAAATCAACATAGACTTACATCTCATGCCCCATAACAAAATAGAGTTAAAATGAATACATGATTTGGGTAATAAAGGATGCTACCATAAACAAATTAGGAGAGCAAGGGATAATTTACCTATCAGATCTTTGGAGAAGGGTGGAATTTATGACTATAGAAGAACTAGAGAGCATTATAAAAAGCAAAATGGACAACTTTGATTACATTAAATTAAAAAGGTTTTGCATTAACAAAACCAGCAGAAACAAGATTAAAAGGAAAGTAAAAAGCTGGGAAAAATATTTACATAAAGTATTTCTGATAAAGGTCTCATTTCTAAAATATATTAGGAACTGTGTCAAATTTATAAGAATATAAGTGATATTGATAAATGATCAAAGGATATGAACAGCAAATTTTCAGATGACTAAATTAAAGCCATTTATAATTATATGAAAAATGCTCTAAATTACTCTTGATTAGAGAAATACAAATTAAAATGACTCTGAGATACCACCTCATACCTTTCAGAATGGCTAAGATGATAAGAAAAGATAATGATAAATTTTGGAGGAGATGGAGGAAAACTGGTACAGTAATGCATTGTTGGTGGAGTTGTGAAATGATTCAACCATTTTAGAGAGCAATCTGAAAATGTCTGAAGGACTATAAAACTGTGCATAGCCTTTGACCCAGCAGTGCCATTACTGGGTCTATATCCCAAAGAAATCATAAAGGAGGGAAAAGGACCCACATGTGCAAAAATATTTGTAGCAGCTCTTTTTGTGGTAGCAAAGAATTGGAAAATGAGTAAATGCCCATCAACTGGAGAATGGCTGAATATACTGTAATATATGAAAGTAGTGGAATATTATTGGTCTATAAAAATGATGATCAAGCTGATTATAGAAAGGCCTGGACTTACATGAATTGATGCTGAGCAAAACAAAGAGAACCAGGAATACTTTATATACAATAATAGCAAGAATGTGAGATGATCAGCTATGAAAGGCTTGGTTCTTCTCAACAATTCAGTGGTCCATAGCAATCCCAATAGACTTTGGACAGAAAATACCATCTGCATCCAGAGAAAGAACTAAGGAGACTGAATGTAAATCAACACATGCTATATTTACAGCTTTTTTAAAAAATCTCTCCCATGGTTTCCCCCTTTTGCTCTGATTTTTCTCCCCCAACATGATTCATAAAGTAATGTGTATTAAAAATAAATAAACTTACTACAGTTAAAAAGAAAGAACACAGAATGTCAGAGCTGGGATGGGACCTTAGAATTTAGAATGTCAGTGCTGGAAGGGCCCTTAGAACACAAGAATGTCAGAGATTGGAAGCCCTTAGAAAATAGAATGTCAGAATAAGAAGGGGCCTTAGAATAGGGAATGTTAGAGTTGGGAAGACTCTTAAAACAAGAAATATTAGAGAAGAGAAAGATCTTGGACCAAAAGTGCTTTTAGTTTCTCAAGCCCATTTCTTTTATTTGAAAATAAAGGACCATATCAGAGAAATGCCTTGACCAGGACAAATAGTTGCCCCGCTCTTCTGTCTTCCAGCCCAGTGATATTTTCATTCCTTAGAATCATGACCAGGGAGTGACACAAAAGGGGTCTTCTCCAAGCACTTACTACTGACTTCCAGCAGGCATACAAGATCATATTGAAATTAAGAGAGAGATTTTGAAAATGAATAAAAAATATTTGGTAAAATATTTCATGTTGTTACTCTTAGAACAAATTGGAGAGATGGACTCTGAAGTATTATAAAATTCACAACTGATAGGATGGCCTGAGTATCAACTTGAAGGTCTCTAGTAAAGTGACATGGAGATCTGTGCTTCATTCTGTTTTTCTTCTTCTTCTTCTTCTTCTTCTTCTTCTTCTTCTTCTTCTTCTTCTTTTCCTCCCACTTCTCTTCCTCTTCCTCCTTTTTCTATTTCTTCTCTTTTTAAAAAAATTTTAACAATGATATGCAGAAAGCGACATGACATTTTTATCAAATTCATAGCTAAGAAGCAGGAATGCTAAAACACTGAATGACAGCCAGGATTCATTTCCCACCCACCCCCAAAAAAGGGAATTTAACAAGACAGAAAATTGGGCCAAAGAAAATCAGGTAAAATTGAATATATTCAAATGTAAAGTCTTACACTTGGATTCAAAAATTGACTACAAAAATAAAAGATGAAGTTGGACAGTAATTTATCTGAAAAAAACCCAGAATTTTAACAGTTAAAATATTTTTAATATCTAAAATTTACAAATAAGGAAACTGAGGCCCAAAAAGGTGAAATTATTTGCTTAAGGTCACCCAGTAAGTGACAGAGTGGTACCCAGGTCCTTAGACTCCAAAACCAATATATGCTTTTTTTTGCTGCCTTTGGATTAACTAAACTCCTCTGACCAATCAAGAACTTTACCCTTATCCTTTCTGATATGTTTTAGAAAGTGCCCTGTAATCTCTACCATTTTCTTTGTAGAGATGGGGGTGGGGAGGACTATGGATGTAGAACACTGCATATAAATTCAAGTTTTTTGTTATGTTGTTGATATCAATATGCAAAGCTTTCCCCTCCTCCTGCCTATTCAATGGATTTTTTTATTATATGCTCTATAGGAGGGGGATGAGGTAGAATGCACTGAGAAATATAATTGATAAAAAACAAAAATTATCAATAAAAAATAATTAAGTCCCTTGTAAGCCTCTGTATTCCTGAAGCTGCTGCAGGTGCCCTTTACTCTCATCAGCTGTTCTCCCTGACTTCCAATGCCCTTCTATTCCAACCCAGTCATTTCAGATTCTATGATTAAACAAGAAGCAGCTTCCAACAAAAGTCTATCATTTGCTGCCAGTTGAGCACAGAAGTCATTCCTGCTCTTTGCAATTATTCCTGACTGCTGACTTGCTGGAGTAATTACCCTATGATTCAAAAATTAGGGGTATTTGTCTGGAGGCCTCATCTCACACACATAAACACTCCCAGAATGTGTTTGGGCAAGTGGATGGAGGGATTTGGAAAACCAAATAAAAATGCTCTTGGGAAAAATGCAAAGGAAAAGCATATAGTTCAAAAGTCCTCAAGCAGACTTGGGCCATGAAAGAAAGGAAGAAAGGTATTCTTTAAATAAACTGTAAACCCTCCAATCACAAAAAAGAGATGGCCTTGATTTTCTGGACCTCCCTCCCTCTCCTCCAGC
The DNA here is from genome assembly GCA_023553655.1 of Myrmecobius fasciatus. Taxonomy (NCBI): domain Eukaryota; kingdom Metazoa; phylum Chordata; class Mammalia; order Dasyuromorphia; family Myrmecobiidae; genus Myrmecobius; species Myrmecobius fasciatus. The sequence continues at coordinate 915,799 of JAJPUD010000120.1, read as the reverse complement.
ATCTAATTGGAGTGTCTCTGAACCTGCACCTTCATGCTTCAATCATGGTTGTTCAGCAGCCACCACCCAGTTCCTGGTAGCATCACTCAAATCCATGGCAACCTGACAGCTTAATTCATGGTCTCCTGATGTCTGTTTCTCTAGGCATTATCTGTCACAATTCTGAACAGAACTTCTCCCAGAAAGTTCTTTCCTGCCTGACTTTGGCTGAGTGAGGCTCTTTATGGGGGAGATTGGGGAGACCGTCAGTCCAGAGGTTCACAAATGAATCATCCTGAAAAAAAGACACCATCACACTACTTTTTAAAAAATGCTAAATCTGAAAGATTGATATTAAAAAAATTTGTTCATTCCTTATGATCTGTTTATAAATTAAGCACGAAAGAGAGGAAATAGGTATATGGGGGCTTGTTCCATAATGGTGGAACACTCAACAAGCAGTCATTAAAGACCTCTTTTAAGTAAGTCAGTTCAGTAAGGCAGCTGACTGGGGCAGTGGATAGTGTTAAATCTGCAGTCACCAACACCTGAGTTCAAATATGGCCTCAGACACTTACTAGATCTGTGATCCTAGATAAGTTATTTAACTAATTTTTTTTTGCCTTGGTTTTTTCACTTCAGTTTTTTTCTATCTATAAAATGAGCTAGAGAAGGAAATGGCAAACCACTCCAGTGTCTTTGCCATGAAAACCCCTAAAAAGGGGTAATAAGGAGTCAAAAGTAAGTGAACCACAAAATAAAACTTGACACTGTGCTGGGTGCTATGGGTAAGATGGATGTGAAACATCCCCTGCTTTCCAAGAGTTTACAATTCAACTGGGAGGAAGTAACAGACATACAAGTAAAAACAAAATATATACAAAGTGATGTCCAGAAGGAAGACCCTGACAGCTGGGGATAAGGGAGAAATTCTAATTAAGGATATGGCACATGACTTGAGCTTTGGAGACAGACTCTAAAATATTTAATCTAGAATATTATCTCTCAAAGCTCATAAATTCCTAGTTGTAAGAAAATTCAAAAGCCATCTAGGACCAACTTACACCTTACACAAATATTTTCTATACTCATCCGACAAGTGCTCATTCAGGTTTGATTTAAAGACTTCTGGTGAAGGAACCTCACTACTTTCAAGTCAAACCCTTTCATTTGGGGATAATTTGTGATGTTAAGGATTTGGTTTACTAAATTTGCCCCTTAGTCATTTCCCCTCCCTGCAACAAGTTCAAGACACAACAAGCTGAAAAAAAAAAAAAAAAAACAGCCAATCTCTCTTCATCACAGTATCAGTGATCTAGATTTCAGGCCTTCTTAAGCTTTTTCATTCATAGCCTCTTTTTACCCAAGAAATTTTTACATGATCCTGGGTATATAGATATATAAAATAGGTATACAAAGAAAACATTTACCGATAATAAATCATAATTTCACACCCCCCACAGTCAGTTACAAGAGGACATATGGAGTCGTTAACCACAGTTTAAAAAGTGAAGATTCAGAGGGACCTCAGGGACCATCTTGTCAAACCTCATACATCAGAAAATTGAACTCTTGATGGGGAAGTGACTTGCTTCCATATGACAGGGAAGTCACACAGGTAGCAAGTATCAGAGGTAAAATTTGAACCCAGGTCCTATAATTCCAGAGTTAGGATTCTTTTGACTATGAAGTGTCAAATAAATAAACACTTTACTAGCCATTCTGAATACTTCACATTCTAAAATTGTATTTGCTTTAAATGTTTAGTCATGTCTAACTCTTTGTGACTCCATTTGGGGTTTTTATCTTAAAGATACTATAGTAGTTTGCTATTTTCTTCTCCAGTTATTTTACAGATGAGGAAACTGAGGCAAACCAGGTTAAGTGACTTGCTCAGGGTCAGACAACATGTAAGTGTCCAAAGCTGGATTTGAACTCACAAAGATGAGTATTCCTGACTCCAAGTCTGGTGCTTTATCCACTGCATACTTACTTGCCTCATTTACTTTAAATAAATACAAGATTGCTTTAAAAATATTCTTTATTTTAAAAAAATTTAAATAATCTATTTACAAAATTAGGATAAGGATGGGGAAGGTCAAGGAGGATTTGGCAAACTATTGAATCCTCAGAAAAAGGTCAGAAAAAGTAGTCTAAGACAAATGAAAAAGATTATTGATTTGTACCCGGAAGGCAGCTCAGGCGACATTAAAGCCAACTCCTTTATTTTCTAAAAGAGGAAATCAAGCCCAGTCAAGTAGCTAGTGATGGTTGTTGCCCTTTGTTCTTGAAGAGGACCAAAATGACATCATTGTGTTACAGTCATGTTAGTGAGTACAGACAATGGCTGATAGGACCAATACAAGCTTGGAATGCTCTGCCAAAAGCAGACACAAATAGTCCTTATGAACATTTTAGGTGGATTCTCTTAATTGATGCATCTTGCATTTCTCCTGAGCCAATTCAATTCTGCTTTGCTCATAGAGCACATCATATTCTCTGATGAGGGCACACCATGCTGCCTTTGCCTCCCATGCCATGCAATCAATTCTAAATTTCTTAAAAGAGACCCTGAGAGTATCTTGCATTGCTTTTTCTGACTACCTTGTGAACAATTGTCCTGTGTGAGTTCTTTATAAAAATAGTCTTTTTGGCAAGCATACATACATTAGCCAATTCAAATTCAAACAATGTGGCAGCCTAAGGAAGTTGCACTCTCTGCAGTAGAGTTAGAATGCTTGGCGGTTTCAATTGAGAAAGGACCTCAGGTCTGGTATCTTATCCTGCCAGGTGATCTTCAGCATCTTCCTAAGACAATTCAGATAGAAACCATTCAGTTTCCCGGCATGACACAGGTAGGCTTTCCAGGTTTGACAGACACAACAATAAGGTCAGCAGGATAGCTCTGTTGACTTTCAGTTTGGTAGTCAGACTAATATTTCTCCTCTTTCACCCTTTCCTTCAGAGCCTCCTAAACACTGAGCTACCTCTGGCAATGTGTGTGTCAACCTCATTATCAATGTGTGTATTACTGGAAAGTATACTGCCAAGATAAGTGAACTTATCCACAGCATTCAAAACTATTGAACCCAAGTTTTCCTGGTTTCAAGAACAGAGTTTTATTGATTATAATATATTGCCTCTAAATTATTTTCATAGAACAGAAAAGCAAAATAGGATAGAATATTGTCATTGAGTACAGTAAAGGTTTTCAAAAAGGAAAGCACATGATATCCAAGCAATAAATGATAACCAATAGAAATGTAACTCAAATTAAGAAGAGTTTAGGTAAATTTAAAAGTGATTGATCTATGACATGCTATAAAGAGAAACCAATATTTCATGATAGGGAGGTTTGTTAACTGGCAAAATCATTCACTCCCAAAAAACCCCTCAGGATCATCATTGGTCAGTTTGGTGCTGTTCCTAAAAGATCTGAATACTGTCTTCCTGGAACATATGTTAGCCTGGTTAAATGACTATTAATAACCAATATCTTGGGGAGGTCCAAAGCTCTACTTCTCTTCCAAAGTCCTTATTTTAAAAGTTCTCTTAGAGGACATTGATGATAATGAAATTGGACTAACATTTTTGTTCAAGACCCCAACATGGTGGAAGTTATTGTGTTCTGTTCAAGATTGGGTGAGTTTTACATTCTTTGAACAGATAACCCAAAGCTGTGGGAGTTCTGAATATAGAGATAATTTCTCTTTCCAAGGATGACAATGCCACTCTCAGCTTCATTTTTAAATAGCTCAGCTTCCACTGTATTGTCCAATAAGAGTTGCTTGTCATCCCTCAGGAATATCTACTCTTTGAAGGGTATGTGAGCTATGAGTCTACCACCATGAATGTTTCTGGTCTAAGAGAGATGACCAAATGATCATCCTAATATTAACAACATGCTGGCTTTATTAATAAAATCATTAGATCCTCCAGAAACTATGTCTCTTAAAAATTTTTAATCATCACAATAAAAACCATTTTTGAGTAACAACATAAAAAAGCCTCAAGTTGCTGAGCTCCTACCATTGAAGTTTGGTGAAAGAAACTGGGACTGCTCAGCCTGGAGAATAGAAGGCTTGGGTAAGCATGATTACTTCAAGATATGTTAGAAAGTATGCTGGTTTTACAAGGGTCCAGAAGGCCATCAAGTGATGGATGGAATTTGCAAAGAGGGTAATCAGTGTCCAATGAAAACCAAAGTAGAATGGACAGACTGGAGAAAAAGAGGTTTGATATTTGCTGGAGATCTTCAAACAAATGCTAGATGATCAATAACTGTTAAGGATTTTACATAAATGATCCTTATTCTTGTCCAAGATCACCTAAAACCACTCTAACACACCTTTTGAATCTGAGATTCTGTGATATTTTTTTGTTGGAGATAAAAACATCTCCTTTAAAATTTAATGACTCTATGTTTTATCTGAGAATGCATTATTTTCCTTTTTTTCTCATTTTTCTTGTAAGCTTTGGATCTAGGAGATTTGACTTTGTTTTCTTCTTCTGAGGGTGTGTTTTGATTTTCCATGTTACCATAATAACTTTCAATAGTCAGAAACTTTTTCTGTTGTCTGCTCATTTTCCTAGCCTATTACTCAGCTTTTAATTGTTAAAATAGGAGGGTGCTTTGTTCCAAACTTCAAGAATTTTGTACAGCTGATTTCAGAGATTCTTGTAGGAATCTGACCACAAGCACTCTTTTCTGCCCTGGAATTGTTAGATTTATCCCTGCCCCACTGTAGCTGTAAGAAGTAATGTTCTAAAGCTTTGTTGATGTGGGGGCCAGGGCTAGGATGGGCTGCACTGACAGAGTGGGTGCTTGGACTGCACACCAGACTCTCACCACAGTGTTATAGAGCCTTTCAGCTGATCTTCCAAGTCCTCCCTGGTGACTCTGAGCAAACAGATCCAGAAGCCTCCAGCACTGCTGCTGATTTAGAGGTCCCACCTTGCTGATGCTGGAGTCCTGGCCAGAGCTAGGTCTGGGACCAGGGCCAGGCTGGGCTAGGGCTGCATTGATGCAGCAGCCTGCACTGGGATTGAATGCTGGGCTCCCTCACTCTGGTTCCACAGACTTTTTCTGCTGACCTTCCACATCCTCTTTGGTATCTCTAGGCTGATAGCTCTGGGAATCATCAGCATGGCTGATGATTCAAAGTTTGGGCTGGGGCTGGCTCCAGGAGTTTGGGCACTGGGACTACATGCTGGACTCCCACTCTGATGCTACCAACCATTTCTACTGACCTTCTAAGTTGTCTTCAGCTGGAAAGTGTTCTATTCTGTCTTTGGGTGTTCTGATGTTCTAAAATTTGTGTAGAGTGATTATTTAAAGGAATTTGGAACAATTTGGGGGAGAGGTTGGGAGAGTTCCTGCCTTTATTCTGCCATCTTGCCTCTGCCTCCTCCTTTTACTTTCTTCTCTGCAAAATATCCTAATAAAAGAAAACAACAGAATTTATCTTTTCAGCCTTATTTAACATAAATTCCATTCACATTTTAGCATTTCAGCCAAAATGACCTATTTATTATTTCCCCATTCTCTTCCATTTCTAATCTTCAAGTTTTTGCACAGACTGCCTGACTCCTCACCTATATCTACAATGGACTTTCTCTTTACCTCCATCTCTGAGACAAAATCTTCTTAAACTGTGAATTGCAACCCAATATGGGAATGCATAATTGAATGTGGGGGTTGTGAGAAAGTTTGGCAAAAATAAAAGATATCAATATTCTTCCAAGATTTAGTCATTCAAGTAAAAATAAAACAAGCATATCTATCTCATTAGCATGCAAATTTGCTTTCATCTTTAATAAGTGGTAAAAAAAAAGTTAGAGATATACCTAACAATTATTTTATTGTTCCTTTTTACTTCTTTTTTTTATTTTTAGGTTATACATGAACATTCATTTTTACATATTTCCACATTAATCATCAAACACAAAAATTAAAAGAAAAGAGAAAACCATAAGAGAGGGAAAAAACAAAAGAAAAAAAAGTGAAAATAGTTTGCTTCAATCTACATTCAGTATCCATAATTCTGTCTCTGAATGCAGAAGATATTTTCCATCCAAAGTTTATTGGAATTGCCTTGGATCACTGAATTTCTGAGAAGAACCAAGTCTATCATAATTGATCATCACACAATCTTGCTGTTGCTGGGTACAATGCTTTCTTAGTTCTCACTTCACTCACCATCAGTTCACGTAAATCTTTCCAGGCTTTTCTAAAATCAACCTGTTCATCATTTCTTATATAACAATAATATTCTATCACTTTCATATTCCATAACTTACAAATATTTGTTTAAAAACAGATTTCTTTATGAATTATCATCAGTAAATGTACCTATTTTGTATACCTATATACTCAGAATTGTATAAAAATTTCTCAGGTGAAATGGAATCATAAGTGGAAAAAGTTTAAACCCAGTCTTGAAGCTGAAGTCAAAGTTCCTCATATTCAGGAAGCCTCTTGGATTCCTGATCCTCATGAAGTAAAGTAAATCTCACCTATCAAAGCTTGGGGTCCCAGATACAAGGGGAAGGGGAAAGTGTTCAGTGAGAGAGAGATGAACCTGAGAATGATTATATGAAAGCAGTTCACATTAATGAAGAGACATTCAGGAAACTCAGGTCTATTGGGCTTTTTTATTATTTATAGAATGAAATGTGAATGCTTTCATATATCATCTCTTCCAATTATTTCATCTTGTATATGAAGAAAGCAAAACTCAGAGATATGAAGTCTCTTGATCATAAGTAGCTGAGCCTGGATTCAGACCCAGATCTTTGGTTCCAAATCCAAAAGTCTCTCTTATATCATACTCTCTTCCATGTATTATTCTTCTTATATTGAGTCGTTTCTAAAGAATTAGGATTTGGATACTTATTAACAGTTCTACAGCTAAAGTAATAGTAATAATAATAAGTAATTCATATTTCTATTACATTTTAAGAAAAACAATCATAAACCAATCCTGCCCTCAGCAATTTTTACATTGATAAATTTATAAATTTTTTCCTCAGATTTTATCTAAGTCTCAAGGAAAGCAACTTCTAACAAAGCTCTAATTTAACCATTGTAGAACTGTAAGGGACCTGAGAAACAATCTGATTGAAGGATCCTAGATCTGAAAGAGACTTTCTCTTTTGCATCTGAGGTTAAAGGATTAAGAAACTTGCCCAAGCATTAAGGGAGTTAAGTGGCAGTTAAAAACCATAATGCACAGAGCACTGAGCCTAGAATCAGAAAAACCTGAATTCAAATTCAACCTCAGAAACTTACTATTTCTGTAATCTTTGGCATGTAACTTGATCTGTTTACCTCCATTTCCTTAACTGTGAAATGAGGATAATAATAACATCTAATTTCTAGGGTTGGTATGAATAATAAGTGAAATATTTGTAAAGAGTTTAGCAGAGAGCCTGGAACAATAGTAGGGGCTTCAAAACTGTTAATTATTATTAATCATATTCAATTTGTCAGGTGTTTTAACATAATTAACATGTAGTGGATTTCCTGCCATCTAGGGGAGGGGTGGGGACTAGGGAGGAAAATTTGTAACAGAAAGCTTTGTAAGGGTTAATGTTGAAGAATTACCCATGTATATGTTTTACAAATAAAAAGCTTTAATAATAAAAAAAAATAAAATAAAATGAGAATTTATTGGCAGTTCTATGTCAGGTGAGGCTGTTCTCACAATGAGAATTCTTTATCTTAGAGCTGGCACCCCATATGGGTCACATAACAATGTGGGGGTCATGAAAAATTTGGCAATAGTAAAAGTTATCAAAGATTCTTCCCAGATTTAATTCTATATGTAAAAATAAGGAAGGAAGGTATCTCATTAATGTGCACATATGCCTTCATCATTAATAATGGTACAATTATATGTATACCAAAGAATTATTTTAAAATAAATTTCTCTATGAATTATTCTAAAAATTATTATTAATCATTATTGAAACTCATATTCTTTGGTTCCAAAACCATTGTATCATACTGCCTCTTATCTAAATCCCACCTGCTCCCCATTTCATAGGCCTTCTCTTAAAGCCCAGATAGTCAGTTACATATTCATCCTTTGAGTTTGCTTATACTCTTTCTCCTCCCCACCACCTTTGCCTCTTCTTTTTGGTGGGAAGGAAAGTCTGTAAAAGAAAGAGGAAGCTTTGCTGTGTCAGACAGCTCTATAGGAAATCAAGCCTCAAAGAGAGAGGTAAAAAGCTGTTGTCTGCCATACATCCAAGGTAGAAAATGAAGCAGATATTCACTTAGCAGGAGCATATTCCCCAAAGATGAAGAGATCAACTAGATAATAAAGCTGAAAGTTGGGACATGTTGGCTTCTCTTGCCCTTCTCAGTGTGGCATTTGGAGGAATTATTGCTTCAAAGCTTCTCTGATAGAATTTTGCTACATTAATTCAGTTTTTAAATTTTCTTCTTGGGAAAAGAGAAACACTATAAAATAAACACAAGCTATAGAAAAGGAACTGTAGGATAGATGGATAAAGTTCAAAAGAGATTATATCAACCCATTCCAATTTGGGTAACATTAATTAAATGACTAGCTATGTGCTAGGCCCCAGGGATATAAGGACCAGACAGAAAGACAGAAAAGAGAGAGAAAGGAAGAGAGAGGGGTGAAAGAGACAGAGACAGAGAAAGAGAGAGAGATATAGAGAAACAGAGAGAGACAGAGAGAGAGGGAGGGAAGGAAGGAGGGAGGGAGGGAGGGAGACAAGGGAGGGAAGGAGGAATGGATGAAGGCAGGGAAACAGAGGAAGAGAGGGAGGGAGTCAGTGAGGGAGGGAAGAACGAAGGGAGGGACAAACAGAGGGAAGAAAAGAGGGAGGGAAGCAGGGGAGGGAATCAAGGGAGGAAAAGAGGAAGGGAGGGAGGTAAGGGAAGAAGGGAGTTGAAGGAGGGAGATGGGGAGGGATGAAGGTAGATAGGAAGGAAGGAAGGGAGGGGAAAAAAGACAGAAGTTTAGTCCTTCAGAAGCTTACATTTAAAATTAAAACATGTACATCTTTTTCTAGATAACTATATTAGATAGATAGAAGATAGATTGATGTCTAGAGAGAATAAAATAATAGATACATACATATATAGATGTAGAGATAATTATATAGATGTACAAAAAACATATATAGATGATGGGTAGATTATATATATATACATGTATATATGTTTATATATATATGGAGAGAGAGAGAGCGAGAAAGAGACAGAGACACAGAGACAGAAAGATGTACATACAAATGCAGATATGGATAAGGGCATAGAGATGAGTAAGATGAGAAAAATCGTGACAGATAAAGAGAGAGGAATGAAATGAGAGAGAAAGTAGTGAAGGATAAAATACAAAAGAGATGGGGGGAAGGAACACAGGAAAAGAGACAGAGAGGGAGGGGAGAAAAGGAGAGAGAAAACTGACTTTTGCACAGACGGACATTCATCATTTGCCAGGCCCCATATTAGATATTGGGAGAAATAATAATAGCTACCATATTTAGTAGTAGAAAAGTCACAAAGCTCTTTACAAAATGGACCTGCAAATAACTGGGATGTTTTTATGATCATCCTGCTAAGTTTTTTAAAAGCACAAATAGTGGAGTTCATATTTTCAAGTATATTTTAAATACATTTTTGTGAATTTGAACATTTGGTTAATGATTTTCAAATAATTTTTTCAAAAGAAAGTCCTACTTCTTACATTTGACTCTTTGATTCTTAGGACTCAGGAACCATATTATATAGTTCTCATATAAATCCTCTTTTGAATATAAAAATAGAATGATACCCAGTAGGTAGTCAATTATTATTCAATCTGTTTAGCATTTCATGATTGCAAATTCATTCTCAAAAAACTTGGTGGGGTAGGTGCCATAGGTATTGTTACCTCTCCTCATCCCATTTTACAATTACAGGAACTGAGGCACTAAGAGTTTTTTTTTTTTTGTATTTTTTTCCCCACAATGATCAAATAGCTAATGAGTTTTTGAGATGTCTGCAATGCAGGTTTTGGGTTTCCAACTTCAGTATTCTCAGCATATATCCACTGTTTCTCAAGTTATATACCATTTGTGAGCATTTGCTGTGTCCTGAACCCTGCAGTGGGAAAGATTAAAGAATCTGAGGGCGGGCACTGTTCTTTCCTGTACATCAGAGAAACAGATATCTTAAAATGACAAAACTTTAAATAAATTCAGAGCAATGTATTAACATTCTTGCAATATTGCTTGTTATATTTCAGGGCAAACTTCTGTATCTTTATTTTAGGGTTTTATTTTACTTTTTTTAATTTGATATTTTTGTGGTTATTTAATGGCCCTATGATTTAACTGGTGTGAGAACAACCAGTGAAAGAACATTCTTTGAAATACAGATCTGTCATTTTCATCCTTTAGAAAATTAAGTGAGGCATTGAGTAGTTAAGTGACTTGTCCAGGGTCAGACAGTCAGTGGGTGTTCAGACATAATACTTGAACTTGGGCCTAGTGCTTTCTTGACTATACCATACTATGCAATCGCAGGTTTGGAGAGATCATACAATGTGGATGTAAATAAGTAATTCCCAAGTACCCTAGGGAGATAGTGGGATTAAATAATCGATGATATTTATATATGTATGCTCTTCTATGTACTCTAATTCACCAAACATTTATTAAATTCCTCCTATACACACAACCTTATACTAAGTACAAAGACAAAAGCTCAAATTGAGTCAATAGTGTGATGAACAGCTTTACAATATAGTGGATAAGAACATAGGGTTAGAAGTAAGGAAAACCTGAGTTCAAATAAAGTCTCAGTCACTTGCTAGTTATGCAATTCTTAAGGTAACACCTTAACTTGTAGTCTCCATTTTCTCATCTCAAAAATGGGCTTACTAAAACACCTACTTCCAAGGTTGTTGTGTAGATTAAATAAGAGAGCATATATAAAGCACTTTGCAAACCTTAAAGCACTATTTAAAGGCTAGTTAATATTATCTGGCTTCCCAAAATAAGCTAATTCAATCTTAGGCTTCATCGAGAAGCAGAACTTTAGGGAATAAAAAGATGAGAACCCCTCTGATTTGTTCCTTAATCAGCCCACATCTGACTTAACTGTTTTCATTTTTGAATGTCATAATTTAGAAAGGACATTGATTAGTTGGAGAGTAAGAGGGGAGCCCCAAGATGTTAAAGCACCCGGAAATCATACCATATGATGTTTGCTTAAAGCAGTTAAGGATGCCAAACCTGAAGAAGAAAAAACCTCGGAAGAGATATAATCACAGTTTTCAAGTGCTTCAAGTCATCATGTGAGAGAAGGATTAGACTTTCAATTTTGGAATAAATTATTGGAGTCTCTGTTTTGTTTGTTTAGTAGCCTAATCATGTATGTCAGGTTAAACTGCAATTGCAGATCAGATATCACAACTGAGGCAAAGGTAAAGGAAGAAGTATTCTGCAGAGGAGGAAAATATCTGCTTGGCAAGGTTGGCAAAAACCCCACCTCCATGCAACTTCCCCTCATCATCTATACCCTGCTTTATCCTTCTCTTTTTGAACACCAACTATCCCTTGCAGATAATAGATTTTGAGCTAGAAGTGGCAATATAGGATATCTTGTATCTCATTTTAGAGATAAGAAAACTAGGACTTAGAGAGACTCAAAGAATGTTAAAGTAGAACATGGGTTCTTGAGTTGTCTAAACACTAATTCATTCTTTAAAAAAAAATGAAGATTGGGGCAGCTAGGTGGCGCAGTGGATAGAGCACCAGCCCTGAAGTCAGGAGGACCTGGGTTCAAAATGAAGATTATTGGTCTCAGACACTTAACATGTCCTAGCTGTGTGACCTTGGGCAAGTCACTTAACCCCAATTGCCTCAGCAAAAAAGCTAAATAAAATAAAATAAAGGTTACATGTGATGCCCATAAATTGGGGAACAGACGGAACAAATTATGGTATATGATAGCCATGGAATACTATTGAAATGATGAACAGAGTTGGTTCAGAAATACCTGGACTTACGTGATCTGATGCAAGGTGAAGTGAGCATAACCAGGAGAATGTTGCAAAATAATAGCAGTATTGTGACAACTACTCTGAGGAATACAATGGTCCAAGACATTTCCAAAGTACCCATGATGTTATCAACCTCCAGAGAGAGAACTAATGAACTCTGGATGCAGATAGAACCATACTTTTTACATTTTCTTTATTTTTCTTGGTTTTTGTGTACTTTGTTTTGCAATATGACTAATATGCCTGACTTTACATATATAGTCCTTGTATTTGCATGCCTTCTCAAGTGGAGAGGGACAGGAAGGAGGGAAGAAGAGAATTTGGAACTGAATTATTTTTTCAGAACAAGATACAATTTTTCATTAAAGCTTTTTATTTTCACAACACATGCCTGGATAATTTTTCAACACTGACTTTTGCAAAACCTTGTGTTCCAATTTTCCCACCTTCCTCTCACCCCCTCCCCTAGATAACAAGTAATCCAATATAGGTTAAAATGGTAAATATATATATACGTGTGTGTGTGTGTGTGTGTGTGTGTGTATGTGTGTGTTAAATCCAATATATGCATAAATATTTATACAATTATCTTGCTGCACAAGAAAAATCAGATCAAAAAGGATAAAAAATGAGAAAGAAAACAAAATGCAAGCAAACAAGAAAGAGGGAAAATGCTATGTTGAAATCCACATTCAGTCCCTACTGTCCTCCCTCTGGGTGTAAATGGCACTCTTCATCACTAGAACTGGCCTGAATTAACAGGATAAAATTTTATTTTTACTTTTTTAAAAACTTTTTTATTTTTAAAATATATGCATGGATAATTTTCCAACATAAACCCTTGCAAAACCTCATATGGAACTCAATTTTTTAAAAGAATGTTTAAAAATTTACTGTATTTGAGAAATATTAAATAAAATGAACTATATTTAAGAAATAAGAATTCCCTCTATGACATATGAAAGCAATGGAATATGTCAATGTATGAGCTAGAAACTATAGCTTCTCAGTGTAGTCCATTGCACTTTAGACACTAAATACTAAAAAGATGGGTTTTCCCCCCGACATTAAGCTATTTTAAAACAACTTTGACTAATTACTTCTAATCCTTCCCTCTGGGATCAAACAAAACAAGACAAATCTCTTTCCCATACTCCCATACATGTCTTCAAGACAACCATCACATATTCTTCTAAGTCTTTTCTTTCCACATCAAAACTTCCCTAGCTTCAATGACTAAGGGATCCCTCCTTATTTGAGATTCAAGAATCAACAATTTAAAAAAAAAACATTTATCAGGGATAGTATGGAGAATTTTTTAGGTTCTCTAGGTATTAGGTGCCTTTTTGAGAACCAAGTTCAAGAATGAAAATATGTGATTTGAAATCCCTTTCTTCCAATGTTGTTCCTATTGAATAAATTCAAGGTATTTTATTATCTCGGTCACAGTGTTTTGGAGACTCTTTAGATTATTCATATCATTCCTAAAAATGTAGTTCCCAGTTTGAAACAGCACAATTTTATCATTCAGCCTTTTTTCTTTCTTTTCCTTCTTTCCTTTCATTTTTCTTTCCTTTATTCTTTTTTCCTTTCCTTTATTCTTTCCTTGCTTCTTGTCTTTCTTTTCTCTTTTCTTTTTTGTAATTCATCCTTCCTTTCTTCCATCTTTTTTTTCTCTTTCTCCTTTCCTTCTCTCCTTCCTTCCTTTCTTCTTTCTCTCCTTCCTTCCTTCTTTCTCTCCTTCCTTCCTTCCTTCTTTCTTCCTTCCTTCCTTCCTTCATTTCTGTAGAGCATATCTAATACAAGAACTTATTTGATATTATTATGCATATTGGTAACAGTCTTTGTTTTTCAGATCTTCTCAATGAGTTGGGAAAAAGAAAAGGAAAAAGAGAATTTAGAACTAAAAATAAAATAAAAAGTATGTTTTTAATTATGAGTTCCAGGCATGGAATATGATCTATGAAAATATGCAGAAGAAGGAAATTTGGAAGAAAGTGAGATGTTGATATTTAGGTTTAATGATTTGTTAAAGGTCTCTCACTGAGGCAATAATGTCACTTGTCCCATCAAGTCAACACATGACCTTTTGTAAGGCAATTGTTGTTTGCTGTGTGTATGCTTCTGTGTGTGTGTGTGTGTGTGTGTGTGTGTGCACGCACACATTTGTGTTGGGAGCAGAATTAGTCAAATTAACAATAATTTTTAAGCACTTACTATGTGCCAGCATTGTACTGATGTCTAAAAATACAAAAGAATACAAAAAAGTTCCTGACATCAAGAAATTTATAATCTGATGGGGGAAGCAACATGCATGTACATACATAATATACACTATGTACATACAAGATACATAAAGAATAAATATGAAGTACTCTCAGAAGGAAGATACTATTATTAAGGGGGACCAGGAAAGACTTCTTACAAAAGGTGGAACTTTATTTGAAATGTAAAGGAAGCTTTTGTAAAGCTTCTATCTATTATTTTTTTGTGCCCCATCCATTCACTTTACTCACTCAACCACAGAGGCTAGCAAAGGATCAAGAATATCTTAGATCCTGAATAAATTATTAAGAAATTTATTTACTATGTGTCTCAGCAGAAAGATAACCAGGCCTGGAGTCAGGAAGACCTGAGTTCAAATTCTCAGAAATATACTAGCTATTGTGATCTTAGACAAGTCACTTTAGGGGAAAAAAAATTTCCATTTGCCTCAGTTTCCTCAACTGTAAAATAGAGATAATAATCCCTATCTCCCAAAGTTGTTGTGAGGATCAAATGAGATAATATTTATAAAGTGCTTGGCACAGATTAAGTGTTTCATGCTTATTTCCTTCCTTCCAGCATTTTACAATTGAAGATATCAAGGCTCAGAAAAATTACAGGATTTGCCACAGCCATTGTCTAAAAAGGAAATTGGATCTGGCTCTTTCTGACCTACCATCAATCCCCTACACACACCATGCTGCCTCTCAACAACATCCTCCTCATATTGCTGAGAAAAATGTAAGATCCTAAGAAGTTGAGAAAAGAAAAACCAACAAATAATAAAAGGAAATAAGGAAAAATTGCTTCCTTATAGTGTCCTTGCCTATGATATTGTCCACAATTTTAATCTGAAGAAATAATTTTACACAGATATACCTATTTGAGGGCAACCATCTCTAGGGTAGGGCAGAGAGGAGGAAAAAGAAATTTACATGGTAGCTTTATTATATATTTAAAAGAAATAGTAAGTTGTACACAATAGATTTGCAGTTTCATGTGCAATCATTTTTATCATATTTATATTAATTTTATATTTGTATTTTATGTTATGAAAATGTTTGTTATATTCCATAAATTAAAATAAATAAATTGGGCAGGGAAGTAAGGCTCAGTGAACATGCCAAAGATTCCGTGTCTTAACACTTGATTTTTGCACCCCATGCAAGAAGTCTCAAAAGTCTTAGTGTCATTTTAACCTTTAATACCTTAAATAATGTTAATAGTTTAAAACTGCACTAAGACTTTGGGACACCCTGCACAGAGGGAAGAGATTAAAATAGAAGGTAGAGATGACATTATTAAGACATCTGTATCTTTATAGGCTTTCTATAATGCCAGAGCATCCTTGTATCTGGAACTGTTTTTTCTTATATGTGATTCTGAGCCCTCAACAGCTGGGCCTGGATACTAATGAAAAGAAAGACTATTTAATTGTTCCCAAGTCAGGAGCAATGGACTGAATTGCATCTCTCCTAATTGCCTGTCTATCTCTCACCTCCTGGCTGACCAACGATGGTGGTTCAGATGTCTTGAATTGGAATAGGTCCTCGTGGCTGGTTAATTATGCAATAAGACTCTAGTTTTTAAGCCCTCCCAGTTTGACAGTTTTTGTTTGGATGAAATTCTCAAGCTGTATACAAATAATTCACATTAAAATATAACTGCCATCGATTTACTGTTCAACTGCTAAATACAGGCTGGGTGGGTGCCAGGAGTAGTTATTTCTGACTATGGCAAGTTAATCATTTGATGAGAGTAAACTGTTTTAATTTGTATTAAACCATGATTACCTTGTTTGGCTTTTCCCGACAGAGGATGATTTGTGTAATTGGTGGTGCATACTGTATGATTTCATAATGAAAGGAGACGTCAGTTTCGCTTTATTCATGAGACAGAGGCCTGTGATTTCATGCTTCCCTCTGCTTTTTCCCGCTTTGTACTTTGCTTCTCTCAGAGAACTCTATTCAAAATCCAAGCTGAGCATTCAGACATGGGTGCTGTCTACACACAGGTTGGAAGGGTCAACAAAATGGTTCCAAATACTGACTTAAAGCAAGAATTGGCAACATTTTCCCAGCTTCCTGGGATGGGAGACTGAATGATCATGTCCTATTACATGTCCTATCATGTCCTAATACACTTAATACTAGTTACTTTTTTCCAACAACTAAGTAGCCAAAAAAGCATTTTTTTCTTTTTTGCTTGTTTAGATTTTCATGAAATTTGGATACATATTAATGGTTTAGCTCAAATATTTTTTCCCAAACTTTGTCATTTGTTTCCTCATCCCTAAAATAAAGATTAAAGATGGCAGCTACTACAATCAAAGTCAAATGAAATATTAAGTTCTTCATAAACTTTCAAGTTCTATCTTAAATGGGATTTTTTTTGGTTTTTATTCATTAATTCATCCATTTCTTTATTTGTTTTGTAATTATTTATCCATATACATATTTTTTTTCCTCCTAGTATAGAAATTCTTAACCTTTTGGGTTGGGGGAATGGACTACTTTTGGAACTCTGGTAAAATTTTTTTTTTGGATTTTTTTAAATTTAATTTTATTTGCATAACTTATGTGTGGGTAATTCTTCAACAATAACCCTTACATAGCTTTCCGTTACAAATTTTTCCCCCCAACTCCCCACCCCTCCCCTAGATGGCAGGATATCCACTACATGTTAATTATGTTAAAATATTGGCAAATCGAATATATGTATACATATTTCCAAACTTATCATTGGTGTGCAAGAAAAATCTTACCTACACAAACGATATATCAGATAAAGGAAACACAATGTAAGCAAACATCAATCAAGGAGTATGAGAATGTTATGTTGTGGTCCACATTTCGCATCCCTCTCTCTGGGTGTATATGGCTTTCTTCAGTGAACAATTGGAGGTGGTTTGAAACATTTCATTGTTGATGAGAGCCATGTCCATCAGAATTGATCGTCATATAGTACTGTTGTTGCTGTGTATAATGATCTCCTGGTTCTGCTCATTTCACTCAGCATCAGTTCATGTAAGTCTCTCCAGGCCTCTCTGAAATCATCTTGGTGGTCATTTCTTACAGAACAATAATATTCCATAATATTCATATAACTCTGGTAAAATTTTAATGGACCATTTCTTTTTTTTTTTGTTTTTTTTTTAAAGCTTTTTATTTGTATGACATGTATATGGGTAGTTTCCCAACATTGATCTTTACAGAGCTTTCCATTACAAATTTTACCCCCAGTCCCCTCCCCTCCCCTAGATGGCAGGAAGTCCACTACATATTAATAATGTTGAAATGCTTGAGAAGTTATGCAAGAAAAATCCTATCTACAAGAAAAAAAAAAGAATCAGAGAAAGGCAACACAATGCAAGCAAATGTCAATAGAGATCATGAAAATGTTATGTTGTGGTCCATATTTCATATCCCTCTCTCTGGGTGTATATGGTTTTCTTCATTGAACAATTTAAACTGGTTTGAGACAATTCTTTGTTGCAGAGAGCCATGTCCATCAGAATTGATCATCATGTAATACTGTTGTTGTCGTGTATGATGATCTCCTGGTTCTGCTCGTTTCACTCAGCATCAGTTCATGCAAGTCCCTCCAGGCCTCTCTGAAATCATCCTGCTGGTCATTTCTTACAGAGCAATAATATTCCATAACATTCATATAACATAATTTATTCAGCCACTCTCCAATTGATGGGCATCCCTTCAGTTTCCAGTTTCTAGCCACTACAAAAAGGGCTGCCACAAACATTCTTGCACAGGTGGGTCCCTTTCCCTCTCCTAAGATCTCTTTGGGATATAAGCCCAGTAGAAACACTGCTGGGTCAAAGGGTATGCACAGTTTGACAACTTTTTGAGCATAGCTCCAAATTGCTCTCCAGAATGGTTGGATCCGTTCACAGTTCCACCAACAATGTATTAGTGTCCCAGTTTTCCCACATCCCCTCCAACATTCATCGTTATCTTTTCCTGTCAT
>JAJPUD010000120.1:853976-886928 GCA_023553655.1 Myrmecobius fasciatus | reverse complement strand
ATTTTTTTTAATTTAGCAAATAAAACATTTCTATAAAATAATATAGCTTTATTTTATTTTTAATTAAGTTTATGTATTTAAAACTTAAATACAAAATAGAAAAATAAAAATAAGCCATACCTATGTGCACAATAGAACATGAGAGGATTTAAAATATAAAATAATATATTTTCATTTCAAGGAAGCTTGTATAATAAATACTAGACATTGTCTTTGAAGCTGTCCCAAGGCATAGTTTTTTAATTGAACATGAAACAGTAAATCTGTTATATACACTTTACTATTTCTTTCAAATAAAGTTGTGACTTTCTTCTTTTTTCCTTTTTTTATTCTCTCCTATACTAAAAATGGCTACTGTTACACACAAATGTGTGCGTGTTTGTGTGTGGGGGGGGTATGTGTGTGAAATCATTCTACACATACTTTTATTTATCACTTTACTCTCTCGATGCAGATAGCATTTTTCCTCATGTGTCCTTTGTAGTTAATTTGGGTATTTATAACAGTCAAAATGATTCATTCATTGAAAGTTGTTCCTAAAACAATATTGCAGTTACTTTACCCAATGTTTCCTTGGTTTTTCTCGTTCCACTTTTCATTATTTTGTGCAAGTCTATCCATGTTTTCCTAAGGTCGAGTTCATCATTTCTTATAGCACAATAATATTCCATCACAATTATATATTGTAACTTGTCCAGTTATTCCCCAATTGACAGGTATTTCCAAAATTTCCATTTCTTTAACACCACGAAAAGAGCTGCTATAAATATTTTAGGACACATATTTTTTTTCTTTTGCCCTAATCATCTTAAGAAAAGATTTTGTAGTGGTCAAAGGGTATGAGCAATTTAATAACTTCTACGGCATAATTCCAGATTACTTTCCAGAATAATCTGATCAGTTCATAATTCCACCAATAATGAATCGGGGTTCCAATTTTCCCACATCCCCTCCAGCATTTGTTGCTTTTCCCTTCAACCATTTTAGCCAATCTGACAGATATAAAATGATATCTCAAGTTTATTTTAATTTGCATTTCTCTAATCAATAATGATTTAGAGGATTTTTCATATGACAATAAATTGTTTTGATTTCTTCATTGGAAAAATGTTTGTTCATATCTTTTGACCATTTATCAACTGAGGAATGATATTCTTATAGATTTTACAAAGCTCTATATTTGAAATATGAGACCACTATCTGAGAAACTGTCTATAAAAATTCATTCATTTAGTCAACCAGACAGCCATGGCGCCTTCCATCCAATAAGTCTCTGTTGATTTCACATCAGTAGATAGCCCAATTCTGGGCAGTATGGAAGGCACAAAGAAGAACATAGTCCTTGTTCTCAAAGGGCTTACAGACTAGTAACAAAAGAAAACATTGAAAAATAAGAGTTAAAATGTCAGTGGTAAAAAAGAAATGTCTCACATAGAATAACAATATTTTGAACATAGCAAAGAACTGGAAACAAAGTTTGTGCCCTTCAAATGTGAAATAGCTAAACAATTTGTAGTATTTTCAAGTTAAAATTATGATGAATATGATGAAGACCAGGAAATACCAAAGGATTTGCATAAACAATTACAAATTGGTGAATAAGAACTGGAAAATGGCATATATACACATACACACACACTCAGAGGTTTTTGTTTGTCCTTCCTTCTCAAAGAGGCCCCTTACATCAGAGAGGTGATGCCATGAAATGCAAGTGATTTGGATTTAAGTGAGGGAGGACTAACCAAGATCACCTGTCTCATTTTCCCCTCCAAAGCCATCTGGATCCAGTGACAAGGTAAGATCAAGAGGACTGGAGATGGTCCTGGATGAAATGGGAGACCTCGACCTTTTTAAGCTAAGTTTGACTGAGACTGCACCCTTTCAGTGATTAAAGCTACACACACACACACACACACACACACAACCACACACACATACACACATTACAATAATCTATTGTGAAATGAACAACAAAAATCAGAATTGAATATTCTAAAATTAATCTATAGTTTCTCATGCTTATTATTTGTGGCCACATTGGCATGAGAAACTATTCTCTTCCCTTCTTGGTATAAGAAGGGAACAATGGGGAGTAGAATATAGCATATAACATCAGATTATTTAATGCTGATTAGTTTTGATGAACTCTTTTGATATCTTTTTAAAAAACATTTTTATAAAGAATGACCATGTGGATTTGAAAGGGAAAGGGGCTGTAGTGACAAAAATAAGTGATACAAAAATAAAAGATATCTATCTTTTTAAAAAAATGTAAACATTAAAAATTAATATAAGCCACCAATGCAAAATGTCCCAAAGAAGTTTGTGATTATGTGTTTGCCATGTGAATAACACTCTGGGACAGCAGAATGGAAGAGGCAGGGCTTGACTTGAACCCTGAAGAGAAGAGAAGATTTGAATATGTGAGGAAGAATTGAGAAGGCAGCCTATACTAGTGAAATGGTAAGAACAAAGACCTGTAGGCAAGAATGAATATGTCAGGTGTCCATAGACAGAAACCAGTCTCATAATTACCCCCTATCAAATCAGCTCCCTGTTCTTCTCCAATGATCTCCTTGAAGTCCATCTGTTCCACTGGGCTTCCCAGCTGCAATGGCCCTGGGGCTAAATTCACATCAGTGCAATTAAGCAGACAATCCCTCTAATGGCTTCACAGTGTGATTCAGTAGGACTAGGTTCACACTGGAAAAGTTATCTGGCTAATTGCCCAAGTGTGACTGTGCAGTGGATGACTCCCAGCATCATCTAATATGCTCCAACAGGGCTTGCTTTGGAAGATTTGGCTTTCTTTAGGAAAGTATCTGGTGTGTTGAAAGTGAATAATGATATACTAGGAAACACAATGGAGAATATTTTATCCATATTTTAACAAATGGCAAATCCTGTCCATTTTCACTCCACAATATAAAATCATAGATCTAGAACTAGAAAAGATCTTTAAAAGGTTATCTTCCTCCCATCTTATAGATAAGGAAACTGAGGCTCAAGGATGTTAGTTGATTTACTCAGAATCACAATTTTTGGCGGCAGAACAGAAATTTGAACCCAGGTCCTCTAACTCTAAATCCAGATGACTTTCTTGTACCACATTTATTCTATCCATTCAATGACTATCTCACTAGTCTAAATGCTCATTATCTCTCACATGGTTAATGGCAATAGCTCTCTAATTGTTCTTCCAATCTTCAGTCTCTTCCCTATCTAATCAAGCTGTTAAACAAATAATTCCACTAAAGCATATGTCTTACCATCAAGAGACCATTAGATCATAAATTTAGACCCTAAAGGGACCCAAAAGTCTTCTAGCCCAATCACCTCTTTTTACAGTTAAGGAACTGAGGAATAGAGAGGTTAAGAGATTTGCCAAATGTCCAAAGTTAATGTCAAAATCTAAATTGAAACCTTCTGGTTCCAACTCTAGTACTCTTTCCACCATGTTTCACCTCAAACAAAGTTACAAACAAAAAAGAATGGGTAATCCCTATTAACTTGTAATAATTGCCTTAAAGAGTTGTTGTTCATGGGACACCTAGGTAGCACAGTGGATAGAGCACCAGCCCTGAAATCAGGAGGACCTGAGTTCAAATCTGGTTTCAGACCCTTAACACTTCCTAGCTGTGTGACTCTTGGCAAGTCACTTAACCCCAATTGCCTCAGCAAAAAGCAAAAAATAAATAAATAAAAAGAGTTTTTGTTCAATCATTACAGTCACATGTGACTTCTTGTGACTTTATTTGGGATTTTCTTTACAAAGATACCAGAGGGTTTTGCCATTTCCTTCTCCATAATGAGGCAAACTGAGGCAAACAGGATGAAGTGATTTGCCCAAGGTTACTCAGCTAGATGAGTCTTCTTGATTCAGGCTTGGTGGTCTATCCACTATAATGCCACCTAGCTCTCTGTCTTATAGAATGACTAAAACCAATATTTATTGATAAGAAAATCCCTTTACCAATGAACACAGGCAATCTGTGCAAATTCTGCTTGGGATACTGAGATGGCAAGTAATTTGCTCAGTCACAAAGTCAATTTGTATAAGAGGTAAGATTTGAATCCAAATAGCCCACCTCAATACCCACTAGTCAAAACTGCCTTTCAACTGACATTTTTATGGCCCTTTAACAATTACAGGGTCCATTGCTTACATATGTCATAGATATTATTGTTCCCATTTTACAAATTAAAACAACTGAGGTAAACAAAAGTCAAATAACTTGCCAACTACCATACAAGTAGTAAGTGTCTGAGGTGGGATACGAATGCAGAGGTTCCCAATTACAATTCAATCTTGTATCCACTCTGCCAAGCTTCATCTCTTTTGACTAAAATTTAATATTTTCTATAATCTGACTCTACTTCATCTTTATACATACATTTCAAAATATTTATTTTCATAGACTTTGTATTTTAAGTAAAGTAGGGGACTGTTTCCTAACTCGCTGTTCTTTCTTCTTTTTCCAGCCATTTCCCCAACCAATCTGCATGTCTCTGGGGCAATTCCTGTCATATATACCTGTGTATTCATCATCCTCCACCAGTCTTCATCACCATCCCAGCAAAATGTGAGCTGCTAAAGGGCAAGGACAATTTTCAATTCAATCAAGACTGCACGTAAATCGATCCAGAAGCTTGTGAGTAATAGGAAAGTGGGATATCATCATAGACAAGACCAGCACGAACAAACAACCAAAACTGAGCCAAAGTAGTAGCCTGAAAGGCTTATTAGCCTAAAGCACTGAGGATCCCTGAGAAAGCACTAAGGTGATCTCAAATTCCACAGGAAGGATCTTGGAAAAAATATGGTGCAGTCGTTCCCAATAAAGCAGGAATTTGCCTATTTCCAATGGCACTGAAGTTCCTGGAACTCTCTCCTGAGATGCTATAACAGGTGGTTTTAAAGGATTTATGAAGACTTAACCCCAAAAAATAGAAGTTAGTGTAAGAATCTAGGTGACCTAGATTGAGACCAAACAAGACTGACTATCCCACCCAAAGTACAGAAGCATAGCCTGGTCATGGCACAATTCATGAACAAAGACTTGCAGTGAGATGTGAAGACCGATCACTATAAGAAATTATAATAGATCCAAAGACACCTAAAAATACAACACAGAAAAAGAGAATCACACCAGAAAAGCAAGCAGAACCTCAAAAGAAAAAGGGGGGATTGTTCACATTTTTCATTTTTCAATGAAGCAAGGAACAGAAGATAAAATAAAAAGTCCTTTAGTAAAGACCTAAAAGAAGAAATAGTTTAAAACAGAAAGTTGTAAGCCTAACTCAAGAAACAGACTTTCCTCAAATTGTACTAAACAGAAATCAATGACTTCATGGATCAGAAAGAAATATCAGAATAAAATAAAAAGACTGAAAAAATAGAAAATACCCACTATCAAACAAACTCAGCTGGAAATCAGATCAAGGAGTGATAATTTAAGGATCCTCAAACTCCCTGAAAAACATGCTTTAAAATAAAGCTAGACATATTCTTTGATCCAATGACACTAACCTCCTGGATGTTCCACAAGAAAACCACTCCATCTCCCAACCCTGGGAATCACTTCTGGCTGTCTCCAATGCCTGAAAAATTTTCCCCTCTTCCATTCTACCTTAAGTTCCAGTTAAAATCTCATCTTTTGCTGAAAGCCTTCCCCAATCTCTCTTAATCCCCATGCCTTCCCTCTATTAATAATTCCTCAGTTATCCTCTATATAGCGTGCTTTACAACTTGTTTTTCATCTTGTCTCCTCCATTGGATTATAAGTTTCTTGAGGGTGAGGATTGTAATTTGCCCCTTTTAAATCCCTAGCACCTGGCACAGTGCATGGCACATGTTAGATACTTAATAAATCTCTACTGCTGATCGATTGATTTATGAGTTCCTTGGGATATAGACCCACTAGAAACACTGCTAGTTTAAAGGGTATGCACAGTTTGCTAGCCGTTTGGGCATAGTTCCAAATTGCTCTCCAGAATGGATGAATCAGTTCACAACTCCACCAGCAATGCATTAGTGTCCCAGTTTTCCTACATCCCTGCCCACATTCTTAGTTATCTTTTCCTTTCATCTAAGCAGATCTGAGAGGTGTTATAGTGGAACCTCAAATGAGGGACAGCAGGCTCAGAGAGGTTATGTTGTTTTCCTGAGGTGACTCTGCTCATCAATTTCCAAAGTCAAGTTTGAATTTAGGACTTCCCTCCTTCAAGTCTGACACTCCGTCCATGACATCATGAAGACTCTGAGTAGGTGATGAATAAATATTTATTGATATATTGACTGAGTGAATGATTACTTGTGAGATATATTTAAAGGGGGATTTTTTCATATAAAGATTATATTAGATCATTTGCTGAAGTCCTCTTTAGGAAGGAAAGAGAGGGAAGTTGTAAGGACAATTCTTATTCAATAATGGATAAGAAGAGAAAGCCTCTGGCTTCTTCTACCTCTAGAGTTCTGATTTTGATTCTGAAGAAATTTATTTTTCTACCTAGTAATTGTCCCAAGCAAGATAAGATCTGCTCTCTCCCTACCTCTTCCATCTTCTTAAAACTTATCCTTATTATCTAGTAGCAGCTTGGAAAACCTCCTTGTTTTCTTTGTTACTTGTTACTGATGCATTTTGAAATCAAAATATATGACATGTGTATGTACATATGTATATATATATGTATTGTATATATGTACATTTACATCCTTAAACACATGCAAACTATGAGTGTGTGTATATCTCCTTAAACACACATAAACCAAATCCAAAAATTGTAATCACATAGAAATAAAGTCTGGCTATTTTAGGGCTGCTCAGCGTTATAATTTGAGTAAAGAATTCAATTTCTATCATGACAAGACAAGGCAGCCTGTTTAGTATGTAAGAGCCTCCAAATAAAGTATTATTCACACAAATGCTCGGCTCAACAATGAG
Organism: Myrmecobius fasciatus; assembly: GCA_023553655.1. Lineage (NCBI taxonomy): Eukaryota > Metazoa > Chordata > Mammalia > Dasyuromorphia > Myrmecobiidae > Myrmecobius > Myrmecobius fasciatus. Next base: position 879,984 of record JAJPUD010000120.1, on the reverse strand, counting down.
TTACATTTTGATGAGCGAGATCATCTGTTTTTATTCTCTGGGACTTCCAAGAATAATATTACAATTCTTTAAGCATTTGGTAATACTCTAGGAGAGCCAAGTAATATGTTACTTCCATCCTAAGTTTCTGTAATAATACACTTGAATGTTAATACTTTTAAGTCAGGAAGGAAACTTCAGCAATTACAGAGAAGAAAACAGCGGCAATTTCTGTTGGGACCACAGCTGTCACGTACGAGGGAGTGTTTCGGAACATCTTTTGCAACACCTGTGTTTATTTTTAAATGCATATATGTTTTCACTGAGAGTTAGGGGAATGCAGGAAAAACATCAGACAAAGTTAGCTTGCCTAGAATGTGAATCAATAAACCCCTCCGCAACTGTGCACCTCCCCAAAGAAGGCTAGCAAAAATCAATGAAGGGTGACATTTACCTCAGCAGATATTAACAATCAACATCCCCACCATCACAATGATGTAGGTGTACAAAAGTGAAGGTGTGCCCACAAGGAAATCCTCCCCATGCACTGGTAACCAGAGAGAGATTGTTGAGATTCAATTGACCCACATTGAGCACAAGGACAAGAAGGCGAATCAGAACAGATGTGGGCCCCATCTGGTCATCTGATGTTTGGTCTTCCCAGGAGAGCTGGTTCAATTATTGCTGTCTTCCAAAGAATTCTAAAGCTTTCTTGTTTGTCATTTCAACATAATAGGGAAGGAGTATTAATCACTGTCTGAGGTGATGAGTTATGAGCTCCTCTGATTATCTGGCTGATTTTGCAACAAAACCCCTTTATTTCTTTCTATCATATATTTATTTACTTTTAATTAAGATGAAGTCATTAATGTGCCACAAAGGATGCCCATAGCAGAGTCCAGACAGAAAACAAACTACTGATGATAAAGTCTTCCAGATGTTTCTATTAGCAAATGAAGAATTAGTAAAAAGCACAAATAATGATGATGGTAATGATGAACATGAACATGAGGACACTACCAAATTCAAGTTCTGAAATACTACAAAGTGAAATCCATAATTAATTCAGGAGAGTCAAAGTATCAATTTAACCATCCACACTGAAGAAACAACGTGGATAAAAATGCATATTGGTAAGATTATAAACATAGACACATATAATTGGATTATGGCTAGGGACTAGACCTGTGATTTCATTAACATAGGAAACTTGTAGAAGAGGAAATTCAAATATTTATTGGGTTACCTTCTAGAAATACAGATATTTATTGGGTTACCTAGCACAGGGATTCTTTGTTTTTGTTTGTTGGTTGGTTGGTTTTTATTATTTATTTATTTATTAAAAGCTTTTTATTTACAAAACATATGAGTGATTTTTCTACATTGACCTTTGCAAAACTTTTTTTTTGATTCCAAGATTTTCCCCTCCTTCCCCTCACCCCCACCCCTAGATGACAGGTAATCTAATACATGCTAAATATGTTAAATTATATGACAAATCCAATATATATATACATATCTATACAGTTATCTTACTGCACAAGAAACATCACATCTAGAAAGAGAGAGAGAAAAAAAACCTAAGAAGGAAAACAAAATTCAGGGAAATATTCACAGAAAGCGTTAAAATGTTGTGTTGTGGTTCACACTCAGTTCCCTCAGGCCTCTCTCTGGATGTATATGACTATCTTCATCTCTGAACAATAGGAACTGGTTTGAATCACATCACTGTTGAAGAGAACCATGTCCATTGGAATTGATCATCATATAGTCTTGTTGCTGTGTATAATGTTCTCCTGGTTCTGCTGATTTCACTCAGCATCAGTTCATGCAAGTCTCTCCAGACCTCTCTGAAATCATCCTGCTGGCCGTTTCTTACTGAACAATAATATTCCATGACATTCATATGCCATAATTTATTCAGCCATTCTCCAATTGATGGGCATCCAGTTTCTTGGCACTACAAAAAGGGCTGCCACAAACATTTTTGCACATGTGGGTCCCTTTCCCTCCTTTAAAATCTCTTTGGGATATAGGCCCAGTAGAAACACTGCTGGGTCAAATGGTATGCACAATTTGATAACTTTTTGAGCATAGTTCCAGATTGCTCTCCAGAATGGTTGGATCCGTTCACAGTTCCACCAACCATGTGTCAGTGTCCCACTTTTCCCACATCCCCTCCAACATTTGGCATTATCTTTTCCTGTCATTTTAGCCAATCTGACAGGTGTGTAGTGGTATCTCAGAGTTGTCTTAATTTGCATTTCTCTGATCAATAGTGATTTGGAGCACCTTTTCATGTGACTTTTCAATTTCTTCATCTGACAATTGTCTGTTCATATCTTTTTGACCATTTTATCAATTGGAGAATGGCTTGAATTCTTATATATTTGAGTCAATTCTCTATATATTTTAGAAATGAGGCCTTTATCAGAACCTTTGAATGTCAAAATATTTTCCCAGTTTATTGCTACCCTTCTAATCTTGTCTGCATTCATTTTGTTTGTACAAAAACTTTTTAACTTGATATAGTCAAACTTATCTATTTTGTGATTAATGATGATCTCTAGTTCTTCTTTGGTCACAAATTCTTCCTCCTCTACAGCTCTGAGAGGTAAACCATCCCACATTCTTTTAATTTGTTTATAATATCATTTTTATGTCTAGATCATGAATCCATTTTGACCTTATCTTGGTATATGGTGTTAGGTGTGGGTCAATGCCTAGTTTCTTCCATACTAGTTTCCAATTTTCCCAGTAGTTTTTGTCAAATAGTGAGTTTTTATCCCAAAAGCTGAAGTCTTCAGGTTTATCAAACATTAGATTACTGCTGTCATTGAGCATTTTGTCCTGTGAACCTAACCTATTCCACTGATCCACTACTCTTTTTCTTAGCCAGTACCAAATGGTTTTGATAACCACTGCTTTATAATATAGTTTTAGATCTGGTACAGCTAGGCCACCCTCATTAGCACAGGGATTCTTAAACTTTTCCCATTTGAAACCCCTTTTAACCCCAAAAATTTTTACACAAATCAGGATGTATAGGTATACATACATACATATATAACTGGATATATAGGTATAGAAATAGAAATGCAAATAAAAGATTTAATGATAACAAATCATAATTTTGTGATTCCTGCATTTGGTTATGAGACCGCATATGGGGTTGCAAATCACAGTTTAAGAAGCAGAGCCTGCTACAGCACTAAAGAGTCAAGTGATTTGCCGAGGAAGTCCTAAAAAACCCAAAAGTTTTGCCTCTTACGTATACTGTTGTACAGTCTTAACTAATTCACTTAGCTTTTCAGAGATCTAAGCAACTCTTTGAGATTTTAAGTTGCACAAAATGATTTGAAATGACATGAAGTGATTTGTTACTTAGAAGTTGTTTCAGTTGTGTCCTGGAATGATTTGCTATTGTTTCAGTTGTGTCAAACTCTCCATGACCTGTTTAAGAGTTTTTTGTTTTGGGGGGATTTTTTTGGTTTTTATCAGAGATACTGGAGTGGTTTGACAATTCCTTCTCTAGCATATTTCATCGATAAGAAAATTGAGGCAAAAAGAGTTAAGTGACTTGCCCAGGGTCACATATCTGGTAAGAGTCTGAGGCCAGATTTGAATTCAGGATGCAAGCCCTCTTGTCTCAGGCTCACACCAGGAATATTTCAGTAGCCTCCTAATCAGTCTCTCTGACTCAAATCTCTCCCCCTTCCAATCCATCATTCATTCAGTTGCTTCTGTGATTTTCCTAATGTTGTCAGCCTATCAATACATATTTATTAAGTGCCTACTATGTGTCAGGCACTGCATTAATCTTTGTTCTGACCATATTAACCCCCAAATCAATAATTAGATGTGTACACAATAAGCATTGTATACATGTTAATTATTTTTAGCACATGCCCAATAACCTTTAAAATTAATATAAAATTCACTGTTTGGCTTTTAAATCCCTTCATAACCTCACCCTTTCTAACCTTTCCAATATTCAGACACGTCATTCCCTTCTAATACTCAGCAATCCAGTGATGCTGTTTTTCTTTGTTAATCCTGGAACACAATATTTCAACTCTCAACTCCAAACATTTTCATTGGCTGTCTCACATGGCCAGAAGTAACAATATTAATGCTATAACAATTATTATTGTTATCATTATAATATCATTTATAACTTTAAGATTTGAAAATTACTTTATAAATATTATTTCATTTCATCCTAATAGGAATAATAGCATATATATGAATATATACATAGATGGATCTACAGATATAAATATGTAATGTGTCTATGTATATACATATGTATGATATATATATATATATATATATAATATAGGAGGTAGATATATAGATAAATGGATATATCAAAGCCATGCTTCCTCTTCCCAAAATATTAATACTACTTTGACTATACTGGATCTCTACTGGGAAAACCTTTCACATATTTCATTTCATTAGCTGATTGGGTGAGGGTCTGGCTCTATGATTTCTTTACTGTGGGGCTCTCCCAGTGTGGGTGCTCCCTCCACTAAATTAAATCAGGATATGCTAACAATAAATAATTAACATATATACAATGCTTACTGTGTACACATCTAATATAGTTTTTAGAGGGAGAGTTCGTTCTTTTTTGTGTATACTGTCTTCTTTGGCCAACTAGTGAAGCCTATGAACTCCTTTCTTGTAAAAATTACTTGAAAAAATAACATACATAGGATTACAAAGGAAACATATTATATTGAAATTAGTAAAAGATTAACACACATATGCAAGTACATACACGCAGAGAGATTTCACCAATGCCAAGTTACTAATCTCTGTGTAAAAGAGCTTTTTGGCATTTTCAGAGGACAAGTGATTAGCTTCTATTCACATATCTACTATTTTGAAAGGCAGAACTAATAATAATAATAATAATAATAGCATTTAAACAGTATTTTAAAATTGGTAAAACACTTTATAAAGATTATCTTGGGAGCCAAGATGGTGGAGTGAAAATGTGACTCTCTGCATCCTCCTCCGATCTTCTCTCAAATCAACAATAAAATAAGCCTCTGAACTGATCTTCAAGTCAACGAATTCAGAAATACTTGGACACTGCTTGCAGATATCTCTGAAGAACTTCATATCAGGTTTGTTTAACTCGGACAGAGGGATAAACAGTGGACTCCGGGCAGGCCAGAAGTGAGGGTGGGACTCAGCTCACCATGGCAGAAATTCCAAAGTCCAAACTCCAAACACCTGGAGTTTATCTGAGGTACTCGGGACACTCTGCCCGGATTGGGGGCAGGGGTTCTGGCAGACTTGCCTTGTTTAAGTAGTAATTTGGACTTAGTCCTGGCCTCCAACATCCCAGCATCTTAAATTGATTCGGCGAATTGTCCCAGGGCAAAGAACTTCAGCCACCGTTTTTCCAAGCCTTAAAGAGACATCCATGATGTCTTAAAAAAATGAGGAAGTAAAAGAGAGCTCTCACCATGGACAGCATCTGTCGAGAGAAAGAAGGGCTGACCCCAGATCATGAGGTTCCTTTAGACAAAACTCCAGAGGAAGTTATTAAGGACCATCACTGGTCCCATTTTCAAAAGGCCTTTCTGGAAGATTGCATAAAGAACCTCAAAAGAGAGCTGGAAGATAAATAGGAAAATAAGCTGAAATCAGTGCAAGAAGCCCTCCAAAACAGATATGATAAAGATACCAATTTATTGAAAAATAAAATTAATGAAGTGGAAAAAGAGTGCAATGAACAAATTAGCCAGTTACAAAAGGAGCTTAACAAGGTAACTGAAGAAAACAACACTTTAAAAATAATAATTGAACAAATTCAAGCCAATGACTCAATAAGACTTCAAGAATCAGTCAAACAAAAACAAAAAAAATGAAAAATTAGAAGAAAATATGAAATATCTCCTAGGAAAAGCAACTGACTTGGAAAATAGATCTAGGAGAGACAATCTAAGGATTATTGGACTTCCTGAAAGTCATGATGAAAAAAAGAATTTAAACACTACCTTCCAGGAAATCCTGAAAGAAAACTGCCCTGAGATTGTAGAATCAGAAGGCAAAATCACCATTGAAAGAATTCACCGATCACTTCCTGAAAGAGACCCCCAAATTAAAACCCCAAGGAATATTGTGGCTAAATTTCAGGACTATCGCACCAAGGAAAAGATTCTGCTAGCAGCTAGAAAGAAACAATTTAAATACCGAGTATCAATCATTAGAATCACACACAATCTGTCAGCCTCCACATTGAAGGATCGAAGGGCCTGGAACCAGATATTCCAAAAGGCAAAGGAACTTGGATTACAGCCAAGAATATCCTATCCAGATAGGATGAGCATTATCCTCCAGGGAAGAAGATGGTCATTCAATGATATAGGTGAATTTCACCTATTTCTAATGAAAAGACCAGATCTGAACAAAAAATTTGACCTCCAAACACAGAACTCAAGAGAAGCATAAAAAGGTAAAAAGGAAAGGACTCTTGAGAACTTTATTTCTACTATGGAGATACTTAAAGTTTGGGGGTATAAATAACTAGATATTACTTTGATAATAAGAAAAAGAAAACTAGAGGGGGAAAGGTTGTCATACTGGGGAAAAGAGGGAAAAAGTGGTAAAAATAAGATCTAAAAAAAAGAAGGAGGTAAAAACAAGGTAAAATTTCTTGAAGAGGCAAAGAAAATCTAATATAATTGAGAGAAAGAATGGAGGGAGATTAGCATTGTGTAAATCTTACTTTCATCAGGTTGGGCTCTAAAAGTGTATATCAGACACCTGATTTCACATAGAAACTTGTCTGTTTCTAGAGGGAAGTGGGAGGGAAAGGAGGAAAAGAAAGGGATAAACTAATAGAAGGGAAAATAGAAGAATCAGGGGAAAGGAGTTAAAAAAGGGGGAGAGGATCTAAAGGGTGGTTGATTGTTTGGAGGAGGGGGTCATCAAAAGCAAAGTACTGAGGTGGGGGGAAGGGAGAAAGGGGAAAGGAAAGGGAAAAACGTAACTTGAGTAAATAAGATGGCAGGAAATAAAGAATTAGTTATTCTAACTGTGAATGTGAATGCCATAAAGCAGAAGCAGATAGCAGACTGGATCAAAAACCAGAATCCCACAATATGTTGTCTACAAGAAACACATCTAAAACATAGTGACACATATAGGATGAAGGTAAAAGGCTGGAGCAGAACCTATTATGCTTCAGGTGAACAAAAAAAAAGCAGGGGTAGCAATCCTAATCTCAGATCAAGTAAAAGCCAAGATAGATCTAATCAAAAGAGATAAGGAAAGAAACTATATTTTATTAAAGGGTACCATAGATAATGTAGCAATATAAATACTAAATATATATGCACCAAGTGCAATAGCATCCAAATTCCTAGGGGAGAAATTAAGAGAGATGCAAGAAGAAATAGACAGCCAAACTATAGTTTTTGGGGGATCTCAACCTTGCTCTCTCAGAATTAGATAAATCAAACCACAAAATAAACAAGAAAGAAACTAGGGAGATAAACCAATTGTTAGAAAAGTTAGGTATGATAGATTTATGGAGAAAGTTAAATGGAGACAGTAGGGAGTTTACTTTTTTCTCAGCATCCATGGAACTTGTACAAAAATTGACCATGTGTTAGGTCATAAAAACCTCAAAATCAAATGCAGAAAGGCAGAAATAGTAAATGCATCTTTTTCAGATCATGATGCGATAAAAATCACATGCAATATAAGGCCAGGAGAAAATAGACCAAAAGTTAATTGGAAATTAAATAATCTAATCCTGAAGAATGAATGGGTGAAAGACCAAATCATAGACACAATCAATAATTTCATCCAGGAGAATGACAATAATGAGACAACATACCAAAATTTGTGGGATATGGCCAAAGCGGTTATAAGGGGCAATTTTATATCTCTAGATGCTTACTTGCATAAAATAGAGAAAGAAAAGATCAATGAATTGGGCTTATTATTAAAAAAAACTAGAAAAAGAACAAATTAAAAACCTTCAATTAAATACCAAATTGGAAATTCTAAAAATAAAAGGGGAAATTAATAAAATTGAAAATAAGAAAACTATTGAATTAATAAATAAAACTAAGAGTTGGTTCTATGAAAAAACCAACAAAATTGATAAGCCTTTAGTTAATTTGATAAGAAAAAGGAAAGAGGAAAATCAAATTATTAGTCTCAAAAATGATAAGGGAGAACTTTCCTCCAATGAAGAGGAAATTAGAGCAATAATTGGGAGTTACTTTGCCCAACTTTATGCCAGTAAGTTTGATAACCTAAATGAAATGGAGGAATATCTACAAAAATATAGATTGCCCAGGTTAACAGAAGAGGATATAAATTATTTAAATAGCCCCATATTAGAAAAAGAAATAAAACAAGCTATTAACCAACTCCCTAAGAAAAAATCTCCAGGGCCAGATGGATTGATATGTGAATTCACCCAAACATTCAAAGAACAATTAATTCCAATACTATACAAACTATTTGAGAAAATAGGGACAGAATGTATACTACCAAATTCCTTCTATGAGACCGATATGGTGCTGATAGCTAAACCAGGTAGGGTGAAAACAGAGAAAGAAACTATAGACCAATTTCCCTAATGAATATTGATGCAAAACTTTTAAATAAGATATTAGCAATGAGAGTACAGGAAGTTATCCCCAGGAGAGTACATTATGACCAATTAGGATTTATACCAGGGATGCAGGGCTGGTTCAATATTAGGAAAACTATCAGCATAATTAATTATATTAATAACCAAACTAACAAAAACCATATGATTATCTCAATAGATGCAGAAAAAGCATTTGATAAAATCCAACACCCTTTCCTATTAAAAACACTAGAGAGTATAGGAATAAATGGGCTTTTCCTTAAAATGATCAGTAGCATCTATTTAAAACCATCAGCAATCATCATATGTAATGGAGACAAACTAAAACTATTCCCAATAAGATCAGGAGTGAAACAAGCCTGCCCACTCTCACCATTAGTATTTAATATTGTATTAGAAATGTTAGCTTTAGCAATAAGAGAAGAAAAAGAGATAAAAGGAAGTAGAGTAGGTAATGAAGAAACCAAATTATCACTCTTTGCAGATGACATGATGATATACTTACAGAACCCTAGAGACTGAACCAAAAAACTATTAGAAACAATTCACAACTTTAGCAAAGTTGCATGATTCAAAATTAATCCACATAAATCATCCGCATTTTTATATATTACCAACAATGTTCAGGAGCAAGAGATACAAAAAGAAATTACATTCCAAATAACAGATGATAGGATAAGATATTTGGGAATCTATCTGCCAAGGAAAAGTCAGAAACTATATGAACTAAACTACAAAACATTTTCCACACAAACATAATCAGACCTAATCAATTGGTAAAATATTAAGTGCTCATGGGTAGGCAGAGCGAATATAATAAAAATGACAATACTACCCAAACTAATCTACATATTTAGTGCCATACCAATCAAACTCCCAAGAAATTATTTTACAGGTCTAGAAAAAATAGTAGCAAAGTTCATTTGGAAGAACAAAAGGTCAAGAATTTCAAGGAGATTAATAAAAAAAAGGCAGATGAAGGTGGCTTTGCTGTACCAGATCTAATACTATATTATACAGCAGCAGTCATCAAAACCATTTGGTACTGGCTAAGAAACAGAGCAGTTGATCAGTGGCATAGGATAAGTTATCAGGACAATCTAGGCAACAACTTTTACAATTTAGTCTTTGATAAATCCAAAGACCCCAGCTTCTGGGATAAGTACTCACTATTCGGCAAAAACTGCTGGGAAAATTGGAAACTAGTGCGGAAGAAATTAGGGCTTGACCCATACCTAACACCACATACCAAGATAAGATCTAAATGGGTTCATGATCTAGATATAAAGAGTGATATTGTAAGCAAATTAGAGGAACATAGTATAGTTTACCTCTCAGACCTGTGGAGATGGAATAAATTTATGTCCAAAGAAGATCTGGAACTTCTAATTGAACACCAGATAGATAATTTTGATTATATTAAGTTAAAAAGTTTCTGTACAAATAAAACTAATGCAGACAAGATTAGGAGGGAAACATCAAATTGGGAAATCATCTTTACATTTAATGGTTCTGATAAAGGCCTCATTTCTAAAATATATAGAGAATTGTCTCTCATATATAAGAATTCAAGCCACCATTCAATAGATAAGTGGTCAAGGGATATGAACAGACAATTTTCAGATGATGAAATTAAAACCATCTCTAGTCATATGAAAAGTTGCTCCAAATCACTATTGATCAGAGAAATGCAAATTAAGACAACTCTGAGGTACCACTACACACCTGACAGATTGGCTAAAATGACAGGAAAAGATAACGATGAATGTTGGAGGGGATATGGGAAAACTGGGACACTGATACATTGTTGGTGGAACTGTGAACAGATCCAACCATCCTGGAGAGTAATTTGGAGCTATGCTCAAAAAGTTATCAAACTGTGCATACCCTTTGACCCAGCAGTGTTTCTATTGGGCCTATATCCCAAAGAGATCTTAGAAGAGGGAAAGGGACCCACATGTGCAAGAATGTTTGTGGCAGCCCTTTTTGTAGTGGCTAGAAACTGGAAACTGAATGGATGCCCATCAATTAGAGAGTGGCTGAATAAATTATGGTATATGAATATTATGGAATATTATTGCTCTGTAAGAAACGACCAGCAGGACGATTTCAGAGAGGCCTAGAGAGACTTGCATGAACTGATGCTGAGTGAAACGAGCAGAACTAGGAGATCATTATACACAGTAACAACAATATTACATGATGATCAATTCTGATGGACATGGATCTCTTCAAGAAAGAATTGTCTCAAACAAGTTCCAATTGTTCCTTGAAGAAGACCATATACACCCAGAGAGGGGGATATGAAATATGGACCACAACATAACATTTTCATGCTCTCTATTGAGGTTTGCTTGCATTGTGTTACCTTTCTCTGATTTTTTTTTCTTGTAGATAGGATTTTTCTTGTACAACTTGTCAAGTATTTCAACATTATTAACATGTAGTGGACTTCCTGCCATCTAGGGGAGGGGAGGGGACTGGGGGTAAAATTTGTAATGGAAGGCTTTGTAAAGACAAAAAATAAAAAAAAAATATCAGATTATCTCATTGGATTTTCACAACAACCTTGAGAGATTGGAGCTATTATTTTCCCCATTTCACAAATAAGGAAACCAAGACATAGAGAAGTTAAGTGACTTGCCCAGAATCTCACAGCTAACAAATACCAGGCAAAATTTGAATTGGGTTCTTTTTGACTCCAAGCTGAACTCTCTATCCACTGCACTACCTAGATGCCTCCAGACTAGAATACAAATTTATTCACCAATTCATTTTGCTTCTCCAATCCCGCAATTTCCTCATCTTTCAAATGGGAACAATAATAGCATAAGAGAGATATAGTAAGAATCAACTACGAAATAAAAGAGAGAGATAACTTTCAACCTGCTCTGTAAAAGTAAGTTTTGATAATTAATCCTGAGGTCATAGATTTAGGATGATAAGAGATCTCAGAAGTCATTTAATTCAGTTCTTTAATTCTATCTCCAAATAAATTAAGACTCAGAGAGGGGCCAAATGCCTCTGCAGAGCTGAATGTCAGGTCTAGGAGACTCCAATATCAGCCACTATATCACACTGCCTCCAAGGCAAGCTTTGCTGAACTTCCAATTAAAAAAATTTAGTTAAAATCACAGACACACATTAATTCCCAAACACAAACCCACTTTGTAAGGCCATCATTAGTGTGTGTGTGTGTGTGTGTGTGTGTGTGTGTGTATGATTGTGTATGAAATGTGTTTCCATTTTCAACCTGTTGAGCTCAGGCTTGCCTGCTGGTCTGCATTATCCTATTGGACAGAGGGGCTATCTGCACCTCTGGCCCTTTAGAAACCAACATAGTGAAAGACCCAGTTTAGCTGAGCAAGACTTTTGCAGCACCAGAGTATATTCCAATCTTGATTCATTAACTTCCAACCTCAAAGTCCTTCCAGGCTCAGTTCTTTCTTGTCATTCCCCATCTAACATCTCTATTTGTGGGAACTGGAGACACGAAGAGTCCACAGCAAAGAAAGTCAGAGGTGGAGGGGACAGAATAGCAATGTCTGAACTCAAGGAATCGATGCTAGAGATAAAATTAACAATCATCTCTGGGGTATTTTCTTACCCAGCAATTCCAGTAGTAATTAACAAAGCTAAGGTCCCAGCTCTGTGAGACCTTTCAACAGTATTTATTAATGGACTAATGAATTCAAATTATCTCTAATTCTAAGCCAACTTTCGAACACAAGGAGTCCTTAATCATATATTTTCAAAGAAACTACTGAATATAGATTTTTTTCTTTACAAACGGAATTGATAAAGGCTACCCTAAGGATACATAACCAGAAGGGAATGCTCTCAAAATCATCCTGGGGTATTTTCAGTTTTATCCACTAGATAATTAAACTAATTAATGTACCACAAATGCTTTATCTCTGGAGTCATCCCTTAAGTAAAAGACAAAAATTGTTTTCACAAATTTATAACATTCCCTTGAGAAGCACCCATTAAAAATGGGATGGTTTATTTCTCCAACTGAGCTTTGAAATGATCCTGGGGAATTTGGCATTTGTGGAGAAATGGCACTAAGTCATTGCTATTCTATGATCCAGACCATTCGTGCATCCATGAGCATTTGCCTCCAAGAGGTCAAGGACAGAAAGAAAAATCCTATACACAACAAAATATAATTAGTAGCATTTTTTGTTGTGGTAAAACAAAAAGGAGAAAACTTAAGGAATGGTGGAATAAGTATTCAGATTTCCAGGACAGCTCCACCTCATGCTGCGTAATGACCATCATTTCCATCCACTTACTACCAAGAACCACTTCTGACTATGACAGGTAAACTTCCACTTTCTCCTGTCCAGAACCAGGCCTCTACTCTACTTCCAGACCATTTCTACATCTTACTCTAGCAGTGCAACTCCCCTAACTCAATTCTCAAGCTCACCTATATATGCTATTAAAACGTGAACTCCTTGAGGAAAAGGCTAAAGGATTATCTTGTTTGTGCCTGATACATGGTAAGCTCTTAGTAATTAGTAAATGTTCTGTCTCCTCTCTGCTCCATACTTTTCTTCTTCTTTCTTTCTTTCTCTTTATCTGTATCTCTCTGTCTCAGTCTCTCTCTTGCTCTACTGTGTGTGTCTCTCCGTTTGTGTGTTTCTCTGACGTTCTCTTTTTCTGTGTTTCTCTCTCCTTTTTCTGACACACACTCTCTCTTTATTTGAGTCTCCTTTTTCTCTATTTCTCTCTCTCTTTCTGTGTGTGTGTGTGTGTGTGTCTGTCTGTCTGTCTCTCTCTCTGTGTCTCTATTTCTGTCTCCCTCTCTTTCTCTCTGTCTCTCCCTCCTTCTCATTCTGTCTCTCTCCTGGTAGCACAGCAGATGGAATATTGTTCAGTCATTCAGTCATGTCTGACTCTTCATGACCCCCATATGGGTTTTTCAATATCAGAATGCTTTACCATTTCCTTCTCCAATGGATCAAATACTTGAGTATTGAGTTCATATCCAGTCTTAGACATTTACTAGCTATATAACTCAAGTAAGTCACTTAACCTCTATTTGCCTCAGTTTCTTCAACTGTAAAGTGGGGATCATAATTTCCTACCGCACAGAGTCATTCTCCAAATCAAATGAGATAATATTTGTCAAATGCTTAGCAGACTGTCTGGCACAGAGGAGACTTTATATTAATGCTAATTCCCTCTGTTCTCCCCACTTTTTCTTTGGCTTTCCCAATAATATCCACTTTTCAATATAGAACTTAATTATCTATGTACATGATATGTGCTATACACCCTGCTCTCACCCCAGTAAAACCAATGAAATGCAATCCCCATGAACAGTGATAACTTCATGTTTGTCTTACATTTTGAGAGGTAGCCTAATGGAATGGATAGAACACTGACCTTAGAACCTTCAGAAACCCAGGAACAAGACGTCTCTTCTAACATATATTGGCTGTGTGACCCTGTACAATTCAATTAACTTCTCAATACTCAAGGTTCTCTAAGTTATAGAGAAGGTGTCAACCTTCATTGGACAAAAAAAAAATGTCCTCCTCAGGGAGGTCCATATACCAATGAAATCAAAGGTTCGGTTCCTATCCTTTGTGTCTAGAACAAGACCTAGTCCACACGACTCTGTTCTTGTTGCTCAATCATTTTTCAGTTGTGTCAAATCCTTCATCACCCCATTTAGAATTTTCTTGGCAAAAATTCTGGAATGGTTTGCCATTCCTTCTCCAGATTTGAACTCAGGTTTTCCTGACTCCAGGCCTGGCTCTTCATCTACGTACCATCTAGCTACCCAGAATGTGTGAGGAATAGAATTTGAATCTTGATCTTCCTGAACCCAAGGCCAGAACTCTAGTCATTTATCTCATGCTATATCCCAGGTAACACAGCTGAGATACTGATGCACATCTATTAAAGCTAAACCCTTTCCTTTGCATGTCATCTATCCATTCACTAGTCTTAAGAATACTTACAATGCAAGCTGATAAAATACAAAGGCCTTTGGCTATATTTCCATAGTCTGCAAAATCTTGCAACTTCTTTCTAGAACCCATCTATCAAGATAATGAAGAAAATTTATACCCCATATTCAGGAAAAGGTGGCTAAGTCCTCTGAGTAGACAGGCAAACTGCATGTTTCCCTTGTGTTTGCTTTAAGTTTTATAAAATACACATGAATTTATCCATTGATGAATATATACATTGAAGTATTCTTAGCATTCAAATGGTGTTTTATACATAACAGCAATACCTTTTAGAAATTCAAGATACCTACTCCATGGGGTCCTTTTCTCTCCTACACATCAACCAATTTTGAATGCAAGAAACTCTCTATTATTCAAGGACTGATTATCCAATTTGTCTGGCTTTGCCTTCCCCACTGGTATTCTTAAAGTTATAAAGATATCTAAATATATTATTGTAAAACACTGGTGAATAAAAAGAATCATTAATTTTTTTTCTTTCTTAGCAATTCCCTTATTCAAAATAGTAAGAATGTTGCTTGTGTGATGATAAATTTTGGTCAACCAGATTGTAAAATCTTAGAATGAGATGAGACTTTAAGAGTTCATCTAATATAATTTCCAGAGACTGGTCAGGGACTTACTTATCCATGATCATGTATCTTTTTTTATTTTATTAAAGCTTTTTATTTACAAAACATATGCATGGGTAATTTTTCAACATTTTAGATGGCAGGTTATTAGTAAATGTTCTGTCCAATACATGTTAAATATGTTAAAAATATATGTTAAATCTAATACATGTATACATATTTGTACAGTTATCTTGCTGAACAAGAAAAATCGGATCAAGAAAGAAAAAAAAACTGAGAAAGAAAACAAAATGCAAGCAAACATCAACCGAAAGAGTGAAAATGCTATGTGGTGGTCCACACTCAGATCCCACAGGCCTCTCTCTGGGTGTATATGGCTTTCTTCATCACTGGACAATTGGAACAGATTTGAATCATCTCATTGTTGAAGAGAGCCATGTCCATCAGAATTGATCATCATATAGTCTTGTTGTTACTGTGTATAATGATATGATCATGTACTTTAAAAAAATAGATACATGGAGTAAGATTTGAAATTCTGTCTTCTAATTGCAAACCTATAAGTCAAGCTGTGGACTCATTCTCCCAGAAATGTTGGATCTCTGGAAAGTGAGTAGTTACTTCAAACTCTCAGTGTACAAGAGGTATCCCTGAGGGAGTTCCTGTATTATCATTCATGAATCCCCATCTAGTATGCTTGCAAATTATCTATTTAATATCTCCAAAATATTAATCAATTAATATCTATTAGTTTCAACAAAGAGATATTTTCTAAGCATAACAAGGATCAATGTATAAAAACACCAAAACACATCTCCCCAAACAAGGAGACAAATTCTCCTATCTCTCTACCCTTTCAGTCATTAGGGATAATATGCCTTAAACTTAAAGTGGTTGGTAAAGTACTTCCAATGATACTTCCTGGAACTAGGAACTTTTCTTTCTCTACAAAATTCTGATAGGCTTCATTTCTAGTTGAAGTAAAGCTAACAAACAAATATGTCTCCTTCTCAATTTGTTTTGATCAAGCAATTTTATTGATTGCAATATGATCAATCAGCAGCATTGTTTAAAGCTAGATTGCTGTCAACTCAAGTGGAATGTGTGATGACTCTTCTGACCTTCTGAAGCTCACAAGATCATAGTAGGTCAATTTCCCCTCCAAATGTTCAATCATCTGTGGTCAGATGGAAGAAAAAAACTCAAGAGAAACCCAAAAAAATGGTGCTATACATTCATAGCCACATGGCAATCCAGTAAGGAGAGAAGGCAGCCACAGCAATGGCCATGATCCTCTTCCTACCTGAAAAATGCATAGTATTTTCTACTCCTAACTCTAAAACTACTAGGGAATAAAGTGAGATACTGATCAGACTTTATTTATTGAATTATCCATTCATTTATTTATTTTTATGCATATTGAACTCCAGTTTGGGAGTCAATTAAAATGTTTTTTTCATCACTACACAATAATGCAATAAGAAAAGTCAGAAGGTACCTATGCATGTCCTGAAGTAGGGTGGGCAGTGGATGGGTAGGTAGACATGGTCTCCATTATAAGACCAGAAACAACTCACAAAACCTCCATGTGGTTTGATACCAGGCAACACATATTACACAAAAATTGGGATATCATTGGTCAGTCCTGTCATTTCATGAATGAATTCACCACTTAAACTTACCTTTTCAGCATGTCTATCTATTAATGTCTGCAGTAATTTCTGAAGAAGTGATTGATTTTAATGCAACTTGTCACCCTATTTAACACTGTCAAGGTTAACCAATCTTCCATGTAGTTGTTGCTGTTCACCCAACTATTTTGAAACAAAATGGCAGAAATAGCTAAGAGGTACAGTGGAAAAATCACTGGACCTGTAGTATAAAAAAAACCTGAGTTCAAATATGGGACTAGATATTTATTAGCTATGTGACCCTAGGTAAGTCATTTAACCCTGTTTGCTTCCATTTTCTCTGTAAAATGAACTAGAGAAGAATAAGGCAAACTTCTCCAGTACCTTTGTCAAGGAAATCCTCGGATAGGTCATGGAGAGTTTGATGTAACTGAAAACAACTCAAAAACAACAAAAATTATAAAATTGAAGATACAAAAAAATATTATACTAGCAGTGTGACTGCAGAAAAATCACTTAACCTTGATTGCCTCACATAAACAAAATATAGCCCCCCCCAAAAAAAATGGACTCATCTTAGAGTCTGAAAGGGAATGTCTTCTACTATTTCAAATAAATTCTATTTTTAAGTTTAAGTTCTTGGCACATGTGATTTAGTATGAGATTTATAACTACTGGTTGGCTCTCTCAAGTTGCTTGTTGAGTGTCAACAAAATACATACTCAAATACATGAATGGCTCATCATTTGGACGTCCTGGAAATTCCCTCCACAAATGTAGATTGCTTTCTTTGACTTAGTAGACATCACAGGATCAAAAAACTTGAAAGGTACTTTATAAGTAATCAATCATAATCCCTTATTTGCACAATAAAAGAAAGAGGCCATGAAATATCAAAGGATTGACCTGAGGAATTCAGGTTTTAATGATAAAGGAACATCCCAGGTTATCCCAAACTAGTAAAGTAGGATTGGACATCAGGTTCTTCCAGACTTCTTAATCAGCACCATATTCATTAAAGCTAAACTCCTATAATGAAATGGATGGGGATTGGGACTAGATTTGCAATTTCAACATTGCAGGGAGCTCTTAGATGAAGGAACTTTTTCTACCCCAGAAGAATAGGACTTTCCCTCTGTGACTTATAGTCAGAAGTTCCCTAGAGTGCTGAGAAGTTAGGGCACTTGCCAAGGACAGCTTAGCCAATATGTATCAGAGATGGTTCTCCCTATTTCCAAGGCTACCTCTCTATTTCTCACCTGGCTACAATATTTTAAGATCTGCTCTGACAGACTTTCCTCTCCACCATGCCCCAGGAAGTTCATTAGAGAAATAACCTCATCATCTTGTAAGAACTCATCAGCCTTGGTGCCATATCTCATCACTACCTCTGTCTCTTTGATTGGAAGATGGAGCCATGAATGTCACACTTCCATTGATGAGATCTCCAGTTCAGATATGTCATTTCTCATCTAGATGAAATATTTTGGGACTACAATGACTGACATTGCTACCATACAATTCCTATAAATAATTCTTCATCCCTCCTCCTTTGAATCATCTTCCCCCTTTAGATTACCTTAAGGACAAGTTCTATCTATGTTTTATTTGTAACTCCAATGCTTAATTAGTTGGTTAGTTATTGTCCTTCATTCTTGAAGAGAACCAAAATGTCATCACTATATTAGAGTCTAATTATAGTGTGTCTGACTCTGGCTGAACAGACTAATACAACCTCAGAATGCTCTGTTACAGGTCAAACACGAATAGTCCATATGAACATTTGGGGTGATTTCTCTATCTTTGAGCATCTTGAATTTCTTCTGAGCTAATTCAATTCTGTTTTGCTCTTGGAGCATAACACCTTCTCCAATGAAAGTACGCTATGCTGGGTGGTCCTAGTACAATGCACAGAACATAGCACATAGTAGGCTCTAAATAAATGCATTTATTTATTATTTCTTTTTATGACATTGTTTCTCTAATGACGTGAGTATTTCAAGAAAAACACCTAGTCTCAATTTTCAAGTTTCAATAAGCTAAGTTGACCAGGTTATAAAGTAATTTTCGTGGACTGTGAATTTTCTTTATGATTTTAGAATACTGACACTATCCTTATCCCAAAAAAAACCTTGCTGGCAATTTTTTCTCTATTTAAAGTACAATGGAGTGACAAAAACAGACCTGAACTTTAGCTGGCATTCATCAGTAGCTAAGGTTTTTGAATTGCATTATCACATTCGGGAAAATATGCAAATGGACTATATTTTCATTGCTGAATACTCTCATTATGCTTCCTGAGCACTGTTAACCCAGCAATTGGTTTAGAAAATTTTCTCTTACACAAGCTTTCTGTAAACATACTTACTCATAATTAGTATGAGAATAACTTCCCTCCATGCCGCCAACATGCCTTTGATTGGACTTTTCCAAATGATCATTGAGAGAAAATAGCCAGCAATTGGCTGAAGAGTCTTAAGCCCCTTTATTTCTGAGTAATACTTGATGATATATAAAGTGGTAAATAAATTCAGACTCATTTCAGTGTGGCCCATCATGAAATGGCTCTTTAAGCAGGCTATTCCATTCCATCACTCCCAAGGTTAAGTGCAGTGCCTCATATTGATGTTACCTGTTAGAATACACACATGAATTCATCAGGACAAGAATCTTCCCCAATCAGTGCTTGCCTCTGTAAGTTAGAAGATCAATCCCAGGGAATTTCTTAAAACACCAAAAGATTAATATCCAGATATTGCCAAAAGGTAAATACCTAGGGTTATCCAGATAATAATGGATTAAGATTTAAACATATTTCTTCTCATTTCAAGTTTCAATTTGATATACTATGGTTCTTCCATACTAACAAAAAAAACAGAAAACACAAATTTGATATCTTGAAAGAGAGAATCTTACAAAGTGCAAGATCCACAATTTTGATGACTGAAAATTGCCAATTGTTTTGCAGTGCTCTATTATATCGAGAATGTTGTCTTCCTTGGGTTATTAGTTAACTCCTGAATGAATGTGAATGAATACATTAGACACATTTTGATTTTAGTTGGGATTTTATATAGCTTGCATTTTAATTCTTTGATTCTTTGCTGTTTCTATTAACCCATAGCATTATTTTCATAAATGTATTAACAACCTAAAAAGAGAGACAGAGAGACAGAGAGGGAAGGAGGGAAGGAGAGAGGGAAGGAAAGAAGGTGAGAAGGAGGGAGAGAGAGGGGGAAAGGAGAGGAAGAGGGACAGAAGGAGAAAGAGGAGAGAAGGAGAAGGAGAGGGAGGAGAGAGAGAATAAGAATCTCTAGAGGGTTTTTTTTCCCAAATTCAGCCCAAATATCACATTCTTCATGAAGCCTTTCCTGAACCATCCTACTTCTCATGTGGCCCCAGAACTATTTTGTGTTCATATATTTTTTTCATATATGTGTACATACACACATGTGTGTCCATGTCTCCCTCAATATATTAATATGTTGAGATCAGAGACTTTTTCACACTCATGTTTTTATGTTCAAGTATAGTGACAGTGACATAGCAATTAATTAATTGTATATAGACACCTCTACAAAGACAGCTTAGCATAATTAGACACACAAGAGGTGGTTAAAGAACATGTGAAAGATGAAAAGATATCCATGGATGCAGAAAAAAAATAAAAGATGCTACCTTTGGTCCTTTAATTCCTTACCTTAATCACACATCTGGAGTACTATGTTAAGTTCCTAGCTTCATCATTGAAAAAGAATGCTGCTAAGCTCGAAGGCATTCAGAAGACAGTAAACAGAATGATGAATTGGCTTGAATTCATCTGAAGATAAATTGAAGAAAATGAGACTTTCTAACCTGGGAAGAAAATGTTCAGGAGTACATAATAGATTCTAATGTTTTGACAAAATTGACCATTCAAATTAATTAATCTTGAAGATGTTGGCAAATTGTTTCCATCTACAATTAAAAATAAAAAGATGCTTTTATTGTTTTTTTTTTCAATTATTTTTCTTCTGAATTAAAAAAAAAACAGAAAAAGGGGAGAAAAAGAAAAACAGAAACTAAGACCAATTCAGCCAGAGGCATAATCAGAGACTAAAGAAAATGCCTCCCTATACAAAGTTGGACCAAAAAAAAAAAAAAAGAGAGAGAGAATTTATATGTGAAACCACGAATCACTTTTATTTACAGCTTGTTTTTGTTGTTAAATGTAATAAATTCTACATGTTGCTTTCAAATCTGTACTCAAATTTGTGTTTCCCTTTAAATTTTATTCCTTTCCCTTCTGTTCATTTTAATATGCTTGAACAACAATTTTCTTTTTTTTAAATATTTTCCTCTGTTGTTAGGAATACTCTTACTAGCTCCCTCATCTTCCCTGGCACCAAAAAAAAGAAAGAGGGAGAGAAAATACAATACTTCTAACTGTGCATAGTTAAACAAAGCAAATCTACACATTTTCTAAGTCCAAAAATTTATTTTTTATTCTGCAGCTTGCATCCATCATACTTATATCAAGGGCTAGATAGCATGCCTCATCACTGGTCCTCTTAAGTTGTGGTTGGTCATTGCACTGAATAGATTCTTATGTCTTTTCCAAGTTTTTCTTTACAATATTTTACAATGTGATTACTATATAAATTGATTTTTTAGGTTCTGCTCATTTAACTCCGTCATTTTATGCAAGTCTTCCAAGGTTTGTCCAAAAAACCATCCTTTCATCACTTTTTCACAAAACAATAATATTCCATTATATTTCCAAATCATCATTTGTTCCATTATTACCCACATGATGAGAATATCTTTTGTTTTTAATTCTTTGCCAAACAAAAAAGTCACTGTATTTTGTATATATATGCTTTTTTTCCCTTTTTCTTTTTTTCTTTTTGTGCATAGTCCCAGTCATGGTATTTCTGGGTCAAAGTGAATGCACAATTTAATAACTTTGGGGGAATACTTCCAAACATATTTCCAGAAATACCATTTTTCTTTTTTTTGTCATATTTTCCAACTTAGTGGTTATGAAGTGGAGTCTCACAATTTTATTTTGTATAACTATAATTCCTGATATTTGGAACATTTTTTCCCATATGTCTACTGATAGCTTGTGCTTCCTTCATTGAGAATTGTCTTATAGCTTTTTTTCCCTCATCTGTATTTTCACTTCAGAGTGTTAACATAGGTCTGGTCTTCAAATGGGAATATTTGGAAGTTCTCTCTTTCATTAAACAAGCTTTTTTAACCATTTAAGATACTACTCAGTTTCAATGGATAAATTATTGATGTATATAAGCCTTTTTGGCTTTTTGGAATATATTCTAAACTTTCCTCTCTTTTATACTGTGAGTTGGATGTCATGTGATTCTCACTATGGTTCCATGGTACTTGATTCTTTCTTTCTTGATGCTGACACTATTTTGTTAAAACCTCTTATAATGGGGTTTATTTCAGAAGACAAATAGTAAATTATTTCTTTTCATTTTACCCTCTAGTTACAACAGTTCTGGAAATTTTTCATTTATAAATCTTTGAAATATGGTTCAACAATTTCAAGTAGCATGATGATTTCTGGATTATGTGTCTTGTCTGTTGTCATTTTTTTATTAGATGGCACCTTAATTTTTTTTGGTATTTCATTTTAATTGTCTTTCAATTTAATTGTAGTATTTCTTGTATTTATTGGTCCTTGCTCTGCCAATCTAAATGTGAGGTAGGTTGGTACTTGAGTAAAGTTCCATGTCCCTTTATTAAATTGTTTAATCTCCTTTCAATTCTTCTTTCTAGAGCTCTCATTTATCCCAAGATATTTCCATTTAATCCTTTTTTTTCATTTATTCCAAGAATTCCAGTAGAGCTTATGGCAAAACAAAGTTTTCTTTCAGATTTTTACATGAAGGTGATGTGCGATTGTTCTCTTTAGAGTTTATGTTTTAAATATCTCTGGCTCCATAATATTTATCATTGATTTTTAAAATTTTTATTCATTTTTCCTTATTTCCTGAATTTGGATTTAATTCCATCGAGAGTCAGACTCTGCTTTACCCCATTCTTTTGCATAAAATGGTCAGCGTTTCTTTGGTCCTGAGTTCTCTTTCCTTTTGTCCCTTCCATTGACTTTCAGTTGCTAGGTCTATGCTCAAGCATTAGTGGGCAATATTTCTAGGATGATTCTCCAGGATGAGGAGAATGGAAGATCTCTGACTCCCCTTAAGTATTTCTTAATCATTATGCTTGAGTGTCTTCTGCATCTCTAAACCTTTTTTTTGATCAGGAATCAAGGTTATCTTTTAACCACATCTCAGACCTTCCTTGACCCTCTGTCCTCCCAGCAACTCCTTTATTCAGGGTCCTAAGTACTCTATACCCTCTTGGGATTTCTTTGATTATGGCACTGTTATATTTACCTTGAAGCTTCCTTAATTAAGGTGCTGGGATTTCTGTGTTCTCCTCAGGGATTATGTGATAAAGATAAGTATATTCAAAAATCCCTGGAGTTTGCTCTGTGGTTGTTGTCCTTCATTCATGAAGAGCACCAAAATGACATTACTATGTTAGAGTTGAGTTATGGTGTGTCCAGATGTGGCTGATCAGACTATTACAAGCTCTGAATGTTCTACCATAGATCAGACACAAATATTGCCATTCGGGGTGGCTTCTCTAATTATGCATGTCACATTTCTTCTGAGCTAATTCAAATTTGCTTTACTCATACACCACAGCACCTTCTCTGATGAGGGCATACTATGCTGGGCAGTCCTGTACCAGTGTCCCCCTTGTCATACAATTAATTCTAAATTTTTCTATGAAAAGGCTAAAGGATCTTCCATTCCCCCCAGTACCTTCACATTGGATTTTCCCCTTTTGAGTTTCTCCAGTAATGGTGATGGATGACCTTCTTTCATCTTTGAGGCTTCCTTGATCAGAGTTCAAAGTGTTTTTACATGCCACCTATAGGACTTCCCAAATTAAGGCTGGACCCACACCTAACACCACACACCAAGATAAGATCTAAATGGATGACCTAGATGACCTAGATATAAAGAGTGATATTATAACCAAATTAGAGGAACATAGGATAGTTTACCTCTCAGACCAGTGGAGATGGAATAAATTTATGTCCAGAGAAGATCTGGAACTCTTAATTGAACACCAGATAGATAATTTTGATTATATTAAGTTAAAAAGTTTCTGTACAAACAAAACTAATGCAGACAAGATTAGGAGGGAAGCATCAAATTGGGAAATCATCTTTACATTTAAGGGTTCTGATAAAGGTCTCATTTCTAAGATATATAGAGAATTGTCTAATATTTATAAGAATTCAAGCCATTCTCCAATTGATAAATGATCAAAGGATATGAACAGACAATTTTCAGATGATGAAATTAAAACTATTTATAATCATATGAAAAGGTGCTCCAAATCACTATTGATCAGAGCAATGCAAATTAAGACAATTCTGAGGTACCACTACACACCTGTCAGATTGGCCAAAATGACATGAAAAGATAAAGATAAATGTTGGAGGGGATGTGAGAAGACTGGGACACTGATGCATTGTTGGTGGAGCTGTGAACGGATCCAGCCATTCTGGAGAGCAATTTGGAGCTATGCTAAAAGTTATCAAACTATGCATACCCTTTGACCCAGCAGCATTTCTATTGGGCTTATATCCCAAAGAAATCATAAGAGAAGGAAAGGGCCCCACATGTGCAAGAATGTTTGTGGCAGCTCTTTTTGTAGTGGCTAGAAACTGAAAACTGAATGGATGCCCATCAATTGGAGAGTGGCTGAATAAATTATGGTATATGAATGTTATGAAATATTATTGTTCTGTAAGAAACGACCAGCAGGACAATTTCAGAGAGACCTGGAGAGACTTGCATGAACTAATGCTCAGTGAAGTGAGCAGAACCAAGAGATCATTATTCACGGCAACAACAATACTATATGAGGATCAGTTCTAATGGACATCACTCTCTTCAACAATGAAATGCTTCAAACC
The DNA here is from genome assembly GCA_023553655.1 of Myrmecobius fasciatus. Lineage (NCBI taxonomy): Eukaryota > Metazoa > Chordata > Mammalia > Dasyuromorphia > Myrmecobiidae > Myrmecobius > Myrmecobius fasciatus. Next base: position 855,175 of record JAJPUD010000120.1, on the reverse strand, counting down.
AGTTCCAATTGTTCGGTGAAGAAAGCCATATACACCCAGAGAGAGGGATGTGAAATGTGGACCACAACATAACATTTTCATGTTCTCTATTGAGGTTTGCTTGCATTGTATTTCCTTTATCAGATTATTCTTTCTTGTAGATATGATTTCTCCTGCACAAAAAATGATGCAATAACTATACATATATTCGATTTCTTAAGTATTCTAACATAATTATCATGTAGTGGATATCCTGCCATCTAGGGGAGAGGTGGGGAGTAGGGGGGAAAGTTTGTAACAGAAAGCTTTGTAAGGGTTAATGTTTAAGAATTAACCATACATGTGTTTTGCAAATAAAAAGTATTAATAAAAATAAATAAATAAATAAGAAATAAAATATTTAAATAGCCCCATTTTGGAAAAAGAAATAGAACAAGCTATTAATCAACTCCCTAAGAAAAAATCTCCAGGGCCAGATGGATTTACATGTGAATTTCACCAAACATTCAAAGAACAATTAATCCCAATACTATATAAACTATTTGAAAAAATAGGGAAAGAAGGTGTACTACCATATTCCTTCTATGACACAGATATGGTGCTGATAGCTAAACCAGGTAGGGAGAAAACTGAGAAAGAAAACTATAGACCCATTTCCCTAATGAATATTGATGCAAAAATTTTAAATAAGATTCTAGCAATGAGATTACAGAAAGTCATCCCCAGGATAATACACCATGACCAAATAGGGTTTATACCAGGAATGCAGGGCTGCTTCAATATTAAAAAAAACTATTAGCATAATCAATTATATTAATAACCAAAGTAATAAAAACCATATGATTATCTCAATAGATACAGAAAAAGCCTTTGATAAAATCCAACACCTATTCCTATTAAAAACACAGGAGAGTATAGGAATAAATGGGCTTTTCTTTAAAATGATTAGTAGTATCTACTTAAAACCTTCAGCAAGCATCATATGTAATGGAGTCAAACTAGAACCATTCCCAATAAGATCAGTAGTGAAACAAGGCTGCCCACTGTCACCATTATTACTTAATATTGTGTTAGAAATGTTAGCTTTGGCAGTAAGAGAAGAAAAAGAGATTAAAGGAATTAGAGTAGGTAATGAGGAAATCCAATTATCACTCTTTGCAGATGACATGATGATATACTTAGAGAACCCTAAAGACTCAACTAAAAAACTCCTAGAAACA
>JAJPUD010000120.1:796338-824555 GCA_023553655.1 Myrmecobius fasciatus | reverse complement strand
TTTTTTTTTTTTTTTTTTTTTTTTTTTTTTGCTGAGGCATTTGGGGTTTAGTGACTTGCCCAGGGTCACACAGCTAGGAAGTATTAAGTGTCTAAGATCAGATTTGAACTCAGGTCCTCCTGACTTCAAGGCTGATGCTCTATCCACTATACCACCAAGCTGTCCCAGCCATTATCTCTTTCCTTGAGTAATCAGGGGCCTCTAGGTGGCGCTGTAGTGGATAGAGCATAGGGTTTTACAATCAGGAAAATTCACCTTCCTGAATTCAAATCCAGCCTCAGACATTCATAAGTTGTGTGACACTTGGCAAGTCACTTTAACCCTGTTTGCCTCAGTTTTCTCATCTGTATGATTAGCTAGAGAAGAAAATGGCAGACCACTCCAGTATCTTTGCCAAGACCAAATGGGATGGTCAAAAAGCATCCAGTACAACTAAAATGACTGAACAATAACCATAATAAGGAAATGAGTGACACGTGGAACTCTGGAAGATAGTATTCATTCATTCAACCTCCCCCCCCCATTCTCATTTTGTATTAACCTCCTTTCCATATTTTACAATCCAAAAACATTTTTACAGAGGGAACTTCATCTCCGGTCACCATGTTTTTGCACTAGCTGTACCAGACACCTGGAATATATCACTTTCTCAGCTCTACCTCCCAGAACTCCTCCCTTCCTTCGAAGCAAAATTCAAACATTACATGATGTCTTCTCTGATCCTGGCAAATGCTAATGTCCTCCTTCCCTAATCATCTTGTATTTAGCATTTTTGTTTTTATTGCACATGTATTATGTCATGTATATTCTCTGCACATGCTTACATAGGTATCTGTTATCTCTCCTGGTAGAAAGCAAAAGACAGAGATTATTCATTTTTTTGTCTTTGTCTCTCCACTACCTAGCATACAACAGGTACTCAATAAAGACTTTTTAAACAATTGATTGAGCAACAAAGATAGAGAAGATTCAATCTTTGCCCTCAGGGAGGCTGGAGAAGGTTAGGGCAGCAACAAAACTTGATTTGCAGTCAGAAAAACTATGAGATGTTAGGGAACTGACTTCATTTCTCTGAGCCTCAGTATTTCCATATGTAAAATGGGAATAGCAAAATGCACACAACTTCCCTCACAAGTTTGTCATTAGGAAAGTCTTGCATATATTAAAACTCTACTGAGAAGTGAGTTATTATAGCCTTTATGTCAGCAAGATGTGCCTTGAAGGGGAATTTTTTCACTCTCTTGGTTTCCTATCTGTATTGGGAAGATGCTGGATTCTAAACTTTGGGGAAGTCAACTATCTATCTTAGGGGTATGCTTTCTTCATTCCCTTAGGCACCAAGTTACTTTGCATTTGCTTTGTATGTTACCCATTTAGTTGATTCCATGTTTTGAACAACTCCCACTGAAGCTATTTGACTACAGAGATTCTCAGTTTTGTCTTCTTAATCCCCAAAACTTATTTGTGTAGCAGTGGTTACTCTAGCACCAAGTGCCTAAAGACAAAGTACATTATATTTGGCCACTTGTTCAGGGATTTCTGGCATCCTTGTGGAGGTTTGAAGTGTTCAGGTTCTCTGTCATTGGCTTCAACCCCCCACCAATGGTATCTCCCACTTCCAAGTTGCAGGAAGGGCACCCTGCACTTCAGTTCCATTTAGCCATTTAACCATCTAATTAGATCTTACAATGAAATATGCAAACATATCCCCAACACGTGGCACATAACTACCACCATCACAACCATCACCTCCTATTCTGGAAAGAAAAGGAGATTAGGCTCATGATTTGACTCAACTCCTATATAGCCTCAAAATCCAAGTCCAAATCTCTTGGGCTTGAGTCCCAGATATCCTGACTTCAGGGCTACCCTACTGGGTTGGTGGAAACATCTAATCTATAATACTTGCATCAAAATGTCTTAAGACTTGGTTCCAGGTCCAGTGGGAATTCTACCTCCTTCACTTGGACTTGTAAAGGACAAGTAGAGCAAAATAAACAGACACCACAGGATTATCTATTGGGGCCACTGGAACTAAAATGGGAAGGAGAATGTACCCCTTCTCTCTTCCCAAATTCAGTTCATGTTGCCTACAATATACCTTTTCTGAAATACACTCAGGGAATATCCAGTGTAGAAAATGTTTAAAGATGCAGTCTGTACAAGTGATATAGGCTACTGAAAAAGTCTACTCTTACCCAAGTGGTGGGGGGAAATGCTTCCGTGTTAGTTAATCTAAGCATGTTCCAAATCTCATTATACTTAGCACAGTCTGGTGTATAGAAGACAACTTAACCCATACTTGTAAAATTAAAGAGAAATGAAGTGAAATTAAAGTGCAATGAATTTAAAGGGTTTAAAGAAAGAAAGGCAGATCCAGAAAATAAACAGCTGATTAAGTAGGTCGTAGCTAGGAAAGGAATTTGGATTTCTGGGCCATAATTTAAAATATAGAAATGATGGGCTCATGTCCAGGTAAAATATATTTGCCTGGAGCCTTGCAAATCTAATTAAAAAGATAAATGTAAAAGAAAGAGGAGAGAAAATAATTACTTATGCACTCCCATGAAATGGAATATGATAGTGAATAGCTATTATATAAGCAGGAAGAGCTACCTATAGAGACATTCAGGAGTTTAAAGAGTATCAAATCTAAGCAAGGATGCTACAGTATAATTCAAGTGGTACTTTTATATTATATTATATTATATTAATTATATTTATTACATTCTATTATATGTGATACTCCATAAATGAATGAATGAATCAGTGAATCAATAAATTAATCAGTGAATCAGAATGAATATCATTTCTTTTATGTCAGTTTAAATTTATATCATATTACAATCACATTTATAGACCATTTGGCTACAAATAGAAAGGTAAGACCAGCTCTGCTCTGAACTCCCATTTCAAATCCCCTGAATAACTAGGTGACTCAGCAGATAGAGCACTGGGCCAAAAGTCAGGAAGACTCAAATCTGACCTCAGATATTAACTAGTTATGAGACCCTGGGCAAGGTTCTTAACCTTGTTTGCCTTAGTTTCCTCAATTATAAAATAGCTAGTGAAGGAAATGGCAATATATTCCAATATCTTTGCTAAGAAAACCTCAAGCAGGGTCAGAAAGTGCCAGACATGACCGAAAAAGGACAAAAAAAATAAAATTCTGATATTTATTGCCACAGCAGCCTCCTCTATCTCTGAACACCTCAATGTGGTCATGTACTCTGATCTTGCAGGCTGCTTCCTCTGATTGTTTGTTTTTTCCCAGAACCTCCATTTTAAAGAACACTCCCAGTCCAGCCATATCTTTATTCCTCTGTAGACTGCACTCCAAACCTTCTACACCTTCGCTTCCATGATCCAGTGTGGGTACCTTCTCCCTAGGCTCCTTTTTTATGATTCTCCCCCTCATTGAAGTGAAAACTCTTTGAAGGCAAATTTATCTTTCTTTTTGCTTCTACTTGTATTCTTAGGGTTTAGCAATCTAGGACATACTAAGTGCTTAATAAACATTTATTGACTTGACTTATTGGACCTGTTTCCAAGAATTCCCATTTTAATAGAGAAAGAACACTTAACAAGAGGTTTCAATTGTAAGTCAGAAGGCAATCATAGATGCTTAGGGTGATTTGGTCCAATCTCCTTGCAACCTGGTGATCCAAGCTGGAAGCAAGGCAAATAGCTTTGAGTGGAGGAAAGGAATAGAGAGAGAGTACTACCATTTTCAGGGCTCAATGGCTCAATGTATAGGATGCTGAATTGTCACCACTAAGATCTAAGGAGAGGTGGTAGTAGTAATCTTTCATGTACAAAGAATGAATAACAGATTCCATTAGGGGTCCCAAAATAAAGAAGTATATCTAAAATATATCTAAAATAAAAAATAAAAAAAACGATTGGGAGAGAATAGGATAGGATAAGTGAAAGGAGCAATTAGGTAGTACAACAGATAGAGTGCCCAGTCCTAAATCAAGAAGACATCTTCCTAAATTCACATCCAATCTCAGATATTTATTAGCTGTGTGAACCTGGGAAAGTCATTTAACTCTGTCTGCCTCAGTTTCCTCATCTGCAAAAATGAACTGGAAAAGAAAATAGCAGTATCTTTGCCAAGAAAATCCCAAAAGGGATCATGAAGAGTTGTGAATGAAAAGCATTCATAAGTGATATTTGACCCTAAAAAGTTATGTCCATTATTTAAAAGGATTGATACAGTGATCCCAATATTGGGCACATACAGTAAGAAAGTCAAAGACAAAGAAAATTCAATCTTTAACAAAATAGTCATAGAAGGATTCATTGTGATAGTAAAAAAATAAATAAATAGAAACAAATTGGATGTCCATCGAGTAGGGAATGTATGAAAGAATTGTGGCTTATAAATTCAATGGAATATTACTGCATAGTAAGAAATGACAAGACATTCCAAGGAATATGGGAGGAGGGATTTAGAGAAATTCACATAGGATGAAATGAGTAGAAACAAGAAAATAAGTATAATGATCACAAATAAAAGGAAAGGTTGCTGCAAAAATGTTTAACTCTGAGTAACTTTTAAAAAATGAAAATCCTATTCCCCTGATAATGAAACATAGTTAATACTTTAGAGCAGAGACCTGAGGGATTGGAGAGAAGAAGAAGGAGGGGCTAGAAAGATAGAACATGGAATACATTGTCAGAGACAATTACAATTCTGAATCATAGTATTTATGAGCTCTAGAACTGAAAAGGATCTTGGAGGCCATCAAATCTGTTTTATAGAGGAAAAAATTGAAAGAAACATGACAGATGAATGCAGAGCTGTGTTTATAGGTTAAGAAAATATATTCATGTAAGGAAACAAGGCAATAACATAAATCTAGAAGTAGTAAGAACCTCAAGAGCCATCTATTCCAATCCCATCCTTTTACAAATAGGGAAACTGAGGCCCAGGATGGTTAAGTGATTTGACCAAGGCACACAAGAAGTAAGTCTCAGTAGCAGAAGTTGAATCCACGTCTTCTGACTTCAAAGTCAACGCTTTTTCTATTTTATAAGGCTCACATGTTGGAGGTTATGTATTTGAAGATCAATGAAAGCAGACAGAGGACTAATATTGTCATTGAACTAGACCACCAGCCATTAATAAAGAAATCAGAATAGATAAGAAATTGGGGTAGGAGAGAATTATGAACCTGACACAGAGGCATTTATTACCCATTGCCCGATCAATGGATACCCACGTTGATCCTAAGTCTGCTATTACAAAACATGTGCAATTGATCAACAAGGATGTTGGGAACATTCCTGTTACAAGAGAAACTCCATCAGGGACATCAGTAGACCTTGCTGACTCCCTTCACCCACCTTTCCCCAGTTAAAGCTTTTTGGGTTAATCACAAAGATGGGAGGGAAAAGGCTACACTAAGAGATGACTCTACCAAGGGGATGGAGTACCCCCTAAACAATTAGCTTTCTGGGCCGGGTTCTGACTTTTCTCCCTATCCCTAGCACAGGTCGTATTTTGGGCATTATCTGCCCTATGTTTCCTCTTTCACAAGGAAGTCCAGAGTCAGCAGAACTGATGGTGGAACTGGTGACAAAATGGTAAGAGTGATTATAGCTCTACCTTGGTACCAATCTCCACTTCCATTCAGATGTTATGGAAAGAAAACTGATGCTGTAGTCACAAAACATGCCTCTTAGTACATGTACCACCTTGGACAAGTCACTTAACTGAGCCTCAGTTTCCACATTTGTAAAATAAGAGTAGACTAGATTATCTCAAAGGAACTCTCTAAGCACTAAATATGAGCTCATATGACTATCTTCTAATTAAGACTTGCCTTTAGAAAAATATATGCCTGTAAAATGCTCCTTAAATTTCCAGCCTGAGCAAATTTTCAACTTTGGGGAATCACCTTGCCAATCCCAAATGGGGATAAGTTACAGTCACTTGGAATCAGGAGCATCTCAGTTTGAATCCAAAGGCAACATGACTTCTGAGTTGCAATGAGGAAAGAACCTCTTAAACCTTAAATAGCTATACCAACTTGGGTTACAATCATTCATGGAGAAAGTGGGATTTAAGCTAAAATTAAATATGATATTTGAGCAAAAGGAAAAGAGCCATAAAATCCCCACTAATTCCATTTGCTGTGCCTTTTTCCTCATTTATTAAATGTTAACTTTTTCCTCAATTATTAAGTGTTAACTCTACAGGCCAATTACATTTGTGTTTAAAAAAACCTTATTTTTGATCCAGTGGGAAGAGTTAAGTATCTCCATGTAGTTGCTATTTGGTTGCCCATGTGTGATGCTTTACCTGCTGTCTTTTCTTAATTAAACTCCAAGGTGAAAACTCCATGTATTCCCTGCTTGCTATATGGAGTAAGTTCTGTAGAGGAAGAAAAACATTTGATAAATGGAGGATAAAACTAAACTAAAAATTTCTGTTATTTTACAACTCTTATGTCTCCTCAAATTAGACTTATGTTGGTAAGAATCATGCATTCATTCAGCCATGGGATGTCAAAACTGCAAGAGACCATAGACCATGGAATGTCAGAGTCAGAACAGACTTTTAGAACATAGAATACAAAAACTGAGAGGGCCATTAAAATGTAAAATGCAGAATGAGGTACCTTGTACCACATTGTTAAGAGTTTAAAAGAACCTTTGAAATTGTCTAGCCTAACTTTCCCTTTTATTAAGAGAACCAAAGAGGAAACAAGGCTTGTTCAAATTGGGTAATGTTGGATCTAGGAATAGAAATCAGTTTTCTTCCTTAAAACTGTCCTTTCAACTACAACACCTTGCTTCCAGTTCATGGAAGAAAAAAACAGAAATAAAAGATCAAGACTAAAAGGTGACAGGAAAGGTTGACCAAAAGAGTTTTCTGCCTCCCGCAGTTTTCTGCCCCGCTTTGACTCTTGTGATTATAAGATGCTGATTTCCTAACTCTCATGTCCCACTCCTCTCCCATTTTCTTTAAGACCTCACCTAACTGTTTTCCATTGGTAAATAACTTTTTTTTTAAATCAAGGCAATTGATTACAGATATGATGTGAATCAAGAAAACAAATTAAGTCTAACATTTGGCTGGTGACAGTTGACCTTTACATGATTAAAATGAATGGCTGTGAAATGAGCCAGATTAAAAACATTTAACCTAATAGACCAATCTTGGTTGCCTGGAGAAGCTTCAGATGAAACCCCATTTTGGCCAAGTTGAAGTAGACAAATGATGTTCCCCCCAACCCAGACAGAGAGCCGTGCCACCTTGCTGGCACACAGAGAGGCTGCTGGCCAGCCGGACAGATTTATGGGATGGACCTTGTTACCAGAAGGAAATCTAATTAACTCTTATTTGACATTTAATGGAAACAGGCTGACGAGCCATAAACAAAAGACTCCCCTGGCCCTCTCATAAAGAGGAGAAGGAGGAGGAAGGGGGGGGCCTCATTTTAATGATGGACTCAGGGGCTTGTCACTCTCTTGAGATGATAACTGAATCCAGGGAAAGTATAAATCCTCAACATTAGAGCCCCATTGGCAGAGCAGACCACTGCAATGACCTAAGCAAAGATGGATGATTATAATGGTACTGGACATTAATGCAGTTTCACCTTTCTCTCTCAGAGCTCAATGGTTTATGCAGACAGACTCGTTCATCTTTGCTGAGTCCCTTTCAGCTAAAATCTTGGTTTTGAAAGCCAGATGTTTCCTTTTCTTCAAAGAAGTTCTTTCTCTAATTTAGTAGTTTAGCAGGGATTTAAGGTGTAAATCAGAAAGGTATCAGTCTAAGATCCAGACCAAGGCTGATCCTTGGGCCTTTGGGGGGGTGGGCTGTTTAGCCTGCTTGATAATACTGATAGCTGATGCCTAGTTACTTTCTAATTATGGGGAATAGAAGGATGGAATTCAACAGTATTCTCTAAATTCTGTGCTAAGCTTCCAATTGTCCCTAGAATAAAATATGAATTCCTTTATTTGTTATTTGGGACCCTTCACAATCAAGTGTTGGTCTACCAATCCAAATATATGTATACCACTCCCCCAACAAACTCTGTGTTCCAGTCAAAGTGGTCTATTTGTGGTTCTTATTTGTGGTTTCAGGCCCCTATCTCATGCCTTTGGATCAGCTGTCCTTCATGTATGAAATGTGATTCCTCCTTATGTCTATTCTTTGGAATTCTTCACAGAAACCCAGAGACCATTTCTAGTCTCCTACCTCCAAGAATTAGTATATACAACCTCTTAAAATTATTTTGAATTACATACTTTGTACTTATATGTATTCATATCACACTTCAGTCTAGTACAATATAAGCCCCTTGAAGACAGAAACTCATTTATTTTTTTTTCTTTTCACTTCTCCATAACTAGCACAGTAGGCCAAATGCAGTAGATATTTAATGTGCTAATTGAATTGAATTGAACCAAATTAAATTAATATGAATTCTTAAACTCAACTCCAGTCAGGAAGTGGTCCCCAACAAGTCAGCTTTCTATTATGAAAAGGGCAAGTACCTTTTGATTCTAAGTGGATTTATCCTTTGGGAAAAGTAGGTAAGATTCCTATTTAGCTTCAAATCTGATATAACTTGGGCATAGAAGATAATGACCTCTAATTCTTAAAATGGAGGAAATGAGCAGATGTGGGTTCTCAAATGCAACTTGATTTTTGTTGGAAGTATTTTGTGGGACTTCATGATACAGTTTTTTCCTTGTTTTGTTTTATATTTTCTGGAGTAACTTTGGCTCTTTCTCTTGTGGTTGAACAAAAAAAAATAAAAATCCTGGCTCTTCTCATCTCTTCATGGTAGCAGTCTAAGAAACATTCAATTCTATCCTTCTCGGGGGACTACATGGAGAATACCACTGAGCAAAAAGCAAATATAATTTTATAATCATTTCCGTGTTCTTTGGGGGAATAACTATGCTTTTTATAGTTTAAGATTATTGTTGAAAATTTTAATTTAATTACATAGAAGTCATTTTTATAAATTTTTGTTTGTATAAAAGTTAGGAATTTTTTCATGTAGTTCCTGGGCTTCTCTAAATATCAAAAAATCATGAGGGAGACAAATAGGGAGGGAGACAGACACACAGAAGGAGAGAGAGAGGGAAAGAGAAACAGAAACAGAGAGAAAGAGAGACAGACAGAGAAACAAAAAGATGAGAGGCAGACACAGACAGAGGCAGAAGCAGAGAGAGACAGACAGAGAGACAGAGAGCTACAGAGAAAGAGAGAAACCGAGAGAGAGACAGAGAGACAGAGAAACAGAAAGGTGAGAGGCAGACATAGACAAAGGCAGAAACAGAGAGAAACAGACAGACAGAGAGCTACAGAGAAAGAGAGAAACAGAGACAGACAGAAATAGATAAACAGAGAGTCAGAAAGACAGACATACAGAGAGAGACAGAGACAAAGAAAGAGAGAGGGTAAAGATGGAAGAAGAGGGAGAAAGAGACTCAAAACTATCTGTTCATTCAGTGACAATACTCTATAAGCCAATACCTCACAAGCCCTACTTCTCAACAGATTTGAAGTATGGCAGACTCATTAATAATTTTCCTGCCATACCATGGATGGGCAGAACTAAGAAAAAATGGCTATTGCTTTCCTGTAAGAATTTAGTATTCAAAACCATCCAATAAGCATTTATTACAGTATCTATGAGCCAGATACTTGGGATGCAGAGACAAAAATGAATCAGTATCTGTCCCTGAGGAACTTTGGTTGTACCAAAGGAAGCTGTGAGAAAAGAGAAATAAATTTAAAATGTACTCCAATTCTCCAATCCTCAACTTGCCATTGCATCTTTAACTCACTTGATATGTCCATTCCTACTACCTTTCATCCTATATCTCTTCTCCTTTCTCAGTCAGTCTGTCAATAAAGATTTATTAAGTTAACTAGGGGCAGCTAAATGGCACAGAACATAGAGTGCAGGGCCAGGAGTCAGGTAGAACTCAATTCAAATCCAGATGTAGACATTTCCTAGCTAGTGATCCTGACTAAGTGTCATTCTTCACCTGTACGGTGGAGGTATTAATAGCACCTTCCTACCAGGGTTGTTGTGAGAATCAAAATGAGATAATAATTGCAAAGTGCTTTGCACAGCACTTGGCATATACTAAGTAATCCATAAATGTTTTTATTATTTTTTTATTATGTGCCAGGTACTGTGCTAAGTTCTAGAATACAAATTAGAAAGGCACAATTCTGCAAATGAGGAGCCTACAATCTAAGTAGAGAAGACAATATACAAAAGAGAGTTAAAAAGGGAAAGGAAAGGGAGCCCCTTCCTTCCTACCAGAGGATACACTATGTTGGGGGAAAAGCTGGGGGGGTGACATGATGATATTTGCAATGTTGAAACTAAGCAGAGCAACTGATGGTGAATAATTTCAACTGGAAAATTCTGAATTCTCTAAAATGGGAGGTCTTGGAAATAATACATAGCTGCACTCTCCAGCTTTCCAGTCAGAACTGAGAGGCAACTGAGAGGTGTTGACTATCAAAGCTGAATCAATCTTCCAGATGATAAATTGAAGGTGATGAGATCATCCCTTTTTTTGGCTAAAATCTTTAAGAAGGCCATATATAATTGATGACTCCATTTCCTTTCCTCTCATTCTCTTCTGAATTCTCTACAATTCTCTAACTTCATTCAACAGAAATTTTGTTGTTGTAGTGGTTCAGTAATTTCATTCAGGTCTGACACTCCTTGATAAAAATACTGGAGTACTTTGCAAATTTTTTTCTCCAGTTCACTTTACAGATGAGGAAACTGAGGCAAACAGGGTGAAGTGATTTGACCAGGGTCACACGATATATAAGCGTCAGAGGCCAGATTTGAACTAGGGAAGATTAGTCCTCTTGCCTCTAGACTCCACAGGTTATGCACTATGACACCATCTAGCTGCCCTCAATTGAAACTACTTTCTCCATAATTACTAATGATCTCTTTACCAAATCTAGAGGACTTTCTCAATTCTCACCTTTCTTTACTTCTCTGTAAGTAAAGAAACTTTGAAACCTTTGGTCACCCTGTTGTTGATAATTTCTTCTCTCTAGGTTTCTGTGATATTTCTCTTTTCTGCTTCTTCTTTTTCCTGTCTGGCCACTTCTGCTCAGCCTTTATTGCTGAGCACTCATCCAGGTTATATTAAATAATAGCAAGGGTTTCCCCCTGGGCTATGCTCTAGGCTCTCTCTCTTCTCCCTCTATACTTTTCATTTGGAGATAGCATCAACTCCCATTGATTCAATTATAACCTTTATGCTGTTGATTCTCAAATTTACTTATATAGTTCTTAGCTTCTAAACTTTAGACTTGTCATTTCCAACTGGATATCCCACAAACATGTTAAATTCAACATGTCAACAACTGAACTCATTATCTTACCCACCCTGACTCGGTTTACTTCCTAACTTTTTTTTTTTTTTTTTTTTGCTGAGGCAATTGGGGTTAAGTGACTTGCCCAGGATCACACAGCTAGGGAATGTTAAGTGTCTGAGACCAGATTTGAACTCAGGTACTCCTGACTTCAGGGCTGGTGCTCTATCTACTGCGCCACCTAGCTGCCCCACTTCCTAACTTCCTTAACTTTCGTTTTCTGAGCTTCTTAGTCAAACGCAGCATCATCCTCCCAGTCACCCAGACTGGCAACCTAGACGGCATTCTCAACTTTTCACGTTCTCATACACACAGACTCACATCCAATCTGCTGACAAGTCTTGTCAATTTTGTCTTCAAAACAACTCTTTTACATGCCCGTCGTCTAAAATTATAACTACCCAGGTCAAAGACTTGCATACAATTATTTTGCACCCAGATCATGTTTTTTCTACCCTAAAATTGCCCATTTCCTACAACCAATGCTCTGCTCATATGACAGAGACTCAAACCCTTCTCTATTGTGGATTTCCTCTACTAGATATGTTATAGCTTATCAGTGTCCTTAAATCATGACACCCAAAACTGATCTTCATATCATATTCAGCTGAAGACTGATAAGAGCATAAGAGAACAGGATTATTGACTATCTATTTCCTAATCTTAACCCTAATTCTTCATTCCCTTGTTAATGCTACTATTACCTTCCCTTCAAAATGGACATGTATGTTTCTTGTGTACATTTTGTATCTAGTTGCATATGTATATATTGTCTTCCTTTCTATCTTTTTTTTTTGTATTTGTATCTCTACCACTTAACACAGTGCCTGGCACATAATAAATATTTAATAAATGCTTGTTGTTAAATTGATTGATGGGTTTATTGAAACAGAAGAATGATGTAATTAAAATTGCATGTTAGGAATATATTTAGCAATATATACAATGAGTATAATATGTTGGCAAGGAGCTAGGCTGGTGGTAGGAAGACCAGTTAATAAGTTGTAGCAATCTAGTTCAGGTAATATTCTTACTATCAAGGCAACTAGGTAGCGGATAGAGCTTAAGAAAGAGCAACGATCAAATCTGGATTGCAAGCTATGTGACCCTGGTCAAGTCACTTCACATCTGCTCATCTCACTTTCCTGATCTGTAAAATAAGCAAATGACAACACTTACCTCCTGCTGGTGTTATGAGGATCATGTTGGATAATAATTGGAAAGTTCTTGGTGCAGTGCCTGGCACACAGTCAATGTCATATGAATGCTGCCTATTATTATTATTATTATCATTATTATTATAGATCTCTCTTACAGAAATAGTTAAATCCTCCAAATCAGTCTATATTCCATTTATTCATTCCAATGAGGATTAAAAGACTATCATGTGTCAAACACTGAACTTGGCATGGGGGGTAATGGCATTGAAATAAAAACCAAAAAAATTAGCCTCAGCCTTTAAGAAGTTCACAAACTATTGTTAGAGAGAAAACAATACATACAAAGAAAAAAGACATAAACTATAATATAAAAGGTAGTTTGTTATTAATAGAACAGGAGTTCCAAAGGGCACAGTGGAGGAGTGGAATAGAGTGGAATAGGGACCCTGAAGAAAAGAGGCTGACATAAATGGGTATGAGGAAGCAATAAGAAGTGATTAGAGAAAAGAACCACATCTGATGAGACTAAGCAGCCAACACTTCTGAATCATAGCCTATTTTGATCAGTTATAGGACAATGAACTATTGTACTCTTTCAGAAACAAAAGTAATGTTGAGTTCATTGATTTAATTTATGGTTGGAAGTGAAATATGCTCAGGAGCAAAGCAGTGAATTTTGCACCTCAGCTGGACTTCAGCAGCCATTTAGTCTAACTCATACCCAGAAAGCAGGATTTCTTCACAGTTTTTTATGTTATTGACTCCTTTGGCAATTTGATGCAACTGATGGGCTCCTTCTTAGAAGAACCTTTTTAAATGCATAAAATAAAAATGCATCTAATGAGAAATTAAATCCAAAATATTGAAATGCATTTATAAAAATATTTTTAAAAGGTTCACAAACCCCAGGTTGAATAAAAAGGAACTTCCAGCACAACATGACTGACTTTATTCATATTTGGACTTTGCTTGAAGACTCCCATGTGTCCTATGGGATCCCATTCCAATACAATTCTCATTCTTAGGAAATCTCATATCAAAGTTAAATATGCCTCTTTGAAGTTTCTACCACCTATTCCTGGTTTTGCCCTCTAGGGCCAAACAGAATAAGACTCATTCCTATTCCACATGATAGATTAAATATTTACACAGACACTATCATATCTCCCACCCACAGATTAGTCAGTTCCTGTGATTGTTAAGTTCCTATGATGTACCATTGTACTAATTGCTAGAGATACAAAAAGAAGCCAAAGACAGTCCCTATCTTAAAGGAGCTTATGATCTAATGGGAGACAACATGCAAGCAAATATATAGAAAGTAAACTGTATGCAGGGTAAATAGCAACTAATAATAGGAAACCACTACAATCAAGAGGAGTTGAGGAAAGCTTCCTGTTAAAGATGTGAAGGCAATCATAAAGGAAAGATAAGGAGAGAGACCATTCCAGACTTGAAGCACGGCCCAGAGCTGAGAGATGGAGTATCTACTTTGTGGTACAGAAAAGGAATTATTATCACAGAGAGAAGAGTATGTGGTAGGAATGAGGTATACATGAAAACTAAAGGTGGGATGGAGCTAGGTTTTCAAGGACTTTAAACATTAAAAAGGGGATTTTGTATTTGATGCTGGAGGCTACAAACCACCCTCTCGCTTGAACATAACCAGTTTCTTCAACCAATACTCATGTTATGCGCATTTAAGACATTTCTCTCAAAAAAAAGTGTGAGCAACACAGTTTTAAGTTTTATGTGTTAATATTTTCTCTATCACTTTCTTAAATCTAGACAGTAGACAAAACAATAAATCAAGCCCTACTTCATAGCATTTACCAATTTCTAAGGTGCAAATGTTCACAGTGAAAATTTAACATTGATTCTTTTGAGTTGGTTCATACTGGCTCCAATCCACCCTTGCGTTCATTCTTATTGTCATCTTTTGGATTGCCATTAGTCTATCACAATACTGAACTGAATATACCACAAGACTTTGGATATACTATAGCCAGGGCAAAAAAGCGTGGTACTATTACTTCCTCTTAAAGTAGTCCAAAACTCTTGTTAGTGTGAGGGGAGGAATATGGAAGGAAAACAGAAATATTCACATACTTAAAACAGATTTTGTTTTCACCTGACCAAGGATGTTTTTATATTAGGATAAAAATGTTCTAGCTTAGGCATATTCATACCTGTCAACCTAAATTTCCATAAGATTTCAGGGCTTTTGAGCCAGAATGGAAAATCATTCTATTTTCATTGATCAGAGGGGTGGGTTCTGCCACACTGTATTACCTAGATGTTGTTAACCAGTCACACAAGAGCTGACCTTCTATATAAACAGTCACTTGTAATAATATTTCATATTCCAGAATGTGAAGGGTATATGGAAGAATTAAACTCTTCATTTTTGTCCTAGAGAGAACTAGGAAAAACATGTGGAAGTTTCAGAAATAAATTCAGATTTTAAGAAAAGTTACCGATCATAAGAATCATCTGAAAGTATAATGGGCTGTCTTGAGGGATGATGGATTCCCATAGCAGAGGCTAAATAACCATTAATCAAAACTAGTGCTCTAGCTTCATTTTACCAATTAAATTTAATTACATTTTACAAAGATATATTTACATCAGTGATATAGGAATCAAGAATAAATACACAAATATTTTCCTCCAGTCAGCGTAGGTGCCATGTTGTCCCCTACAACATCTTGGTCTCTTATCAAACTTAACTCAGTTCCTAGATAGCATTGGCCCAAGAAAGTCATGTCCAGATGTGATATGCATACCAGATTGATTCTTGTCTCAGTTTTCCTTAGCCTGGGATTAGAAGTTCATTCCTAAAGGTCACTATTTGCTCTTCAGAGCATCTTTGTTGGGTTAGAGATAAAATTCCGCTTGGATATGATTCTTGGATCCTTGTAACTTGTTTTCTTGACCTTTAAAAATTCACAGTGTCAAAGACTCCACTCCATCCACTTAGAAAGTATAGACCATTTCTCAAGGTCTTAATGGGGAGAAGGTCCTAAGACCTTTTCCTTGTTAACTATATGTTACCAGAGACTTCTAGTGAAGGAATCCAACTAAGAACAAAGTGGCCAAAAAGTCTATGACAAGAAAGACATTATGGAAACCAACAAAGACCTTTGAAATGTCTCTATGAGCAATTAGAGTCTTTCACTCTTCATATGATTAGGAAATTAGAAGGAGGTGAAGAATATTTCCACATGTTCTATGGTTTCTCCTCTTCGACTTTATCAGGTCTTCCGAACTAGAACTCAGCAGCTTTTCCACATAGGCAATTTAAATCAGCTAAGCAAAAATATGGACTCAGCATCTAGCCAGACCTTATTATACCTATACAATTAATCAATCAATAAGCAATTATTATAACTTAATTTATGCTAGGTATTGATAATATAGCAACAAAGACAAAATAATCAGTAAACTCAAAGAGCTGATATTTTATTGAGATTAGAGTTGGTGATTCCTAGAGAGCCTTGGCAGCTAGGTGATGCCATAGTGTGGAGTGCTGGGCTTGGAGTCAGGGAGCTTCATCTTCATGAGTTCAAATACAGCCTAAACACTTCCTAGCTTTGTGACTCTGAGCAAGTCACTTAACCCTGTTTATCTCAATTTCCCCATCTGTAAAATGAGCTGAAGGAAAAATGGCAAACTACTCCATTGTCTTTGTCAAGAAAATCCCAAATGGAAAATTGGACATGACTGAAACAACTCAATGATAAAAAGAACCATGGTCTTAATGCAAAGAATGGATCTTTAATGATTCCATTTATCATTCTAGGTGAGTAGGGAAGATATTTTCCCCATGGAAGGAGGATCTGTCTGAAATCATATCACATGGAAAACAGTTGGATGGATATGACCTTTGATTTGATCATCTTGGATGTTTGTTCTAGCTTTGGCACTTAACATCTATGTGACCATGAGAAAGTTTGTATCCCAATTTGCTCATCTGTAAAACAAATTTGTCAAGTTATTTTACTTCCTAATTCACAGTAAGAAAATCATCTTGTAAATTTAAAAATTGTATAAAAATTGTATAGAGGAAGATATATCTGATAGCAATAAAGAAAATGGATGGTTCACAAATCATTGAGTACTATGACCCCCTGGGGATAACTGTAGCCTTCCTGAATCTCGAAGTATAGGTCAAAGTCTATTTGGTACACAAATACCTCTGAGAGAAATAAATCATTAGTCTATTATTAAAACATTAAGCTATATTGATTGGGCTTCAAATAACCTCTTCATTTTGTTCTAGGGGAACTGTGACCTAGACTAGTTTTGTGACTAATGACAGAAATAGGAGCCAGATGCCAAATCCAGCTGATTCTTCCTTCTTGGTATCTTTCATACCTCTCACTTCCTTTTCACTCCTATTTTGAAATCCTATATTCAACTTATAACACCTCCTGGACAAATTGACATAACTTACTATAAATGACTTCCCAAATCCAGTTGTTCACTCTCCAAATCATATTGCACATTACTAACATCCTAATCTTCTTAAGGCAGCTTTAGAAAGTTTAGAACCTTCCTTCCTTACATACATTTCATAGCACCCCTTTGCCTAGAATATGGAAGTCCAAATTCTTCCTCTTGGAATTCAAGGCTATAGAAGGCTTGCAGGCTATTCTAGTCTATTTTTCCAACCATTTCCATTTTTAAGCTTTATTGATGTGCTGGTGTTTTTACATTACATTTATAGATTAATCGCACTTTGTGAGGTTCTCTTGTAACAAAGCAAAACAATTAAGTAAAATTAATGAAACCGTGACCTCATCTGAAATCTGTAGCTGTACCTCCTCTATGTCTCCATTAAAAAAAAAAAACAACAGAAATCTATTTTTTTCTGTACCATCCCTCACCCAATTGGAAAAAGAAAAGAAAAATAAAACTCTTGTAACAAATATGCTTAGTCAAGCAAAACAAATTCCCTCAGTGGCTGTGTAAAAAAAAATATATCTCAATCACTATTCCCTATACTAACTCTGATCCAGCCATGCTGGTCAACTCAAAGCTATTGGATTTTCTGGCTCTCTGTCTTCATTCATATTCTTCTCCTCCCCTTAGAACAATCTGAAATCCAACTCCGCAGTTGACCTAGACCAACTCCTCAATAATATCATTTTCAAGAATCTCTTCTCCCTCAAAAGCCATGATTTACCCCATCTATCTCCTTCAATTGGCACTCTAGCATCATGACTTCCTGTTGGTTCTCAAGAATTGTCATTGATGTTGATGTGCATATATGTGTATGTTTATGCATGCGTTCTTTCTACAAAGGGGTTTTAAATTTTTTAAGAGCAGAGTGTATTACTGTGTATTACAAATCCCTTTATTCCCTGACATCCTCAGCACCCAGAGTCAGTCATTAAACATTAAGTGCCTAATGCGCCAGGCACAGTGAAACATAAGGGACATAAATAAAGGCAAAAAAAATCCTTGATCTTAAGGAGCTCACAGTCTATTAGGGGAGACAACATGCAAATTACTAGGTCCAAACAGATACAGAATAAATTAAGAGGGATTGGGAAAGGTTACCTGTAGGAGGTGACATTTTAGCGGAGAATGAAATGCAAAGAATGCTGGCTGTGGAGTCAGGGGACCTGAGTTTAAGTGTTGGCTGTATGGCCTTTTACCTGTATGGCAACACTTATAGCTAACATTTATATAGCACCTACTATGTGCCAGGTGTACTAAACACTACAATTATCACTTCAATTAACAATAGTCAATATTTATATCATGCCCACTATGTACCAGGCGTTTTTCCAAGTACCTTACAATTATGATTTCATTTAATAATAGTTAATATGTATATAGTACCTACTATGTGCCAGGCACACTAAACACTTTATAATTATTACCTCATTTAACAAGAGCCAATATTTATATCATGCCCACTATGTACCAGGCATTTTTCCAAGTACCTTACAATTGTTATTTCATTTAATAATAGTTAACATTTATATAGCACCTACTATGTGGCAGGCACACTAAACACCTTATAATTATTACCTCATTTAATAATAGTTAATATTTATATCATACCTACTATGCACTAGGCATTCTTCCAAGTACTTTACAATTATGATTTCATTTAATAATAGTTAACATTTATATAGCACCCACTATGTGCTAGGCACTTTGCTAAGCATTTTGTAACTATTATGTCATTTAATAAGTTAACATTTATATCACACCTACAATATGCTAGGCACTCTACAAGCACTCTGATTATCTTATTTAATAATAGTTAGCATTTATATGGCACTAACTGTGTGCCAGGCACTCTGTTAAGCACTTTACATTTATTTCGTTTGATTTTCACAATAAAGCTGGGAACCAAATTTTACAGATGAGGAAACTGAAGTAAAAGGTAATTTAGTGACATCCATGACTAAATAGCTAGTAAGTGTCTGAGGCTGGATTTGAATTCAGGTCTTTCTAACTCTGGGCTTAGGTTCTGTACATAGTGGTTCCTCTAGATGCCTCTTATTAAGTCATTTAATTTTTCTGGAACTCTGTCTCTTCAGCCATAGATGAGGAGAGTTGGACAAAAGGCATTTAATAGTGGATGGGGTCATGGTCTGGAGGCAAGAAGACTAAAGTTCAAGTTCTCTCCTGCTTCACCTATAAAATGAAGGTGGTACCCATAGCATTTATATCACAAATTTAAGGGAGATATTATGTCAGGATGAAAAGAGCCATGAAGTCCAAAACCCCAGGTTTAAATCCCAATTCTTCCACTTTCTACTAGTGTATCTTGAGCAAATCATTTAAATCCATACTCAGTTGTATTTTTGTATTTATTCTATAAAATGAGAAGGGTTGGAAAAATGAACCTTTCCAGTTCTGGATCTATAAACTTATGACTTGATGCTTTAAGACTCCTCCTAGTTTTAATCTATAATCACAGTATTCATATAAAACATGTGCTAACTTCCAGATCACGGGTTCTAAAGCCCTTAGGCAGCCTGCTGAAACCAATGGACCCTTCCTTCATTATAATAAATTTAATATGAATAAATTTAAATGCATTAAATAAAATATATGAGATGGCAAAGGAAACCAATTCTATTGAAATGAAGTCATCAAATATTTTAAAAAATAAAACAAGCTCACAAAGCCAGACCTAGACCATGGAGTAGGGGGATGGGGAGAAGAACTGAGTGTTTTAGTAGATAAAAAGGTTCACTTAGAGGACAGAGATAGGCTGAAATGGTAAGTGAGAGGACACTGAAGGAGCATCATTCTAATTTTAACTGTGTCAGGGGCCATCTAAATAATATAACCTTTAAAAACAATTCCAAAAGGATTAGAGATTAAGAACTGAAAGGGACCCATGGGTCCATCTAGCCTGATGCTCTCATTTTTCAAATGAGAAAACTGAGACCCAGAGTTCACCATGTTCATGACTACCAGCTAATAAACAGCAGAGCTGAGGTTATAAGCCATGTGTGACTCCAGACCCAGGGTCCCTTTCACTCTGCTCATAAATGCTTCCCAACTCCCTGTCCATGATAGGGTATACACGAGAGCACCCATCACAGTGACTAATGCTTGATCCCATAAAACCCTGATAACATTTCAAGTGGGGTGCAGCAGGTGACTTTATCAATGTTCCTTCCCTCAGTCTGAAAGACATTCCTAGTTTCTGCCCATTCAATTCAACATATTCAAGTCTGGTAATTATTATTATTGTTATAATCATTGTATAGTTTGTGTATAACATTATCATTTCTGTATGTCACTGTTCAATACTTTGGAGGTACAAAGATTAAAAGGAATATAGTCCCTTCCCACAAGAAGTTTCCATTCTACTAGAAAGGTAGGATAAAACAGATACTCAGCAAGTATATACATAATGTATTTTACAAAGCATAAGAAAAAACTGTGGGAGAATTGAACGAAGGCTAAAGGGCTTGAGTTTATATCCTGGTTCTGGCATTACTGTGTGATCTTGGCCAAGACCCGTCTGAGTCTCTAATGCTTCTTCTGGAAAATGAAAGGGTCAGACAAGATGATCTCTAAGATCCCTTCCAATTCTAAATTTATAAATCTGTGATCCCAATGCAAAATTAGTTCAAATGGTAAAGAGCATTAGCAGAGCAGAGAAGTAAGAGTAGAAATAAATTGCACTTTCTGTCCCTCTAAAAATATGAAAATACAAAGTTTCTTCCACTTAGATTTAAAAGACAGTAAGAGACAGGAGAACATAGGTGATATTATATTCTATTTAGAAATACACTACAAAACATAAAAAGGACTCAGGAGTGTTTGAAGTAAGTTGGTTTATTTATGGTTCTTGCAAAAAACAGGTGATCTACCTTGGGCTGATTCATGCTTAAAGTCCCAGGAATGAGCCTTTTTTTCCTATCTTGAAGCACAAGATCCCTCCCTCTTCACCCCAGTTGATTGGGGATGACTGTGTTAAAAGACTTCCTAGTCCTCCCATTGCATGTTCCTCCTTAACATGTCCCCTCTTCCTCATCATACAACTCAATTTCAAAAATGGCAGAAAACTCCTCTTTTTTGGGGGTGGGGGGACAAGATAATATTAATTAAGTCATTAAGTATGGAGACTCAGCCCCACTTCTTTTTTGATGATTTTTTTATCAGTTTATCAGTGCAGTGGCTTTATATCTTGTTCTATATAACTAACTCAGTCAGTTGATGTGACCTTTCCTAAGACTTTGTCCCTATATGGAAGAGGTTGCTCACATTCTAAAATCAGAGAACCATTTAAATCATACCTCTGATGACTACCACTAACTAATGAGATCTTGAGCATTTTCATTTAAATTCAATTTACTTTAAAATGAGGCAATTATTATTCACAACCATGTGAAAAAAATGCTCAAATCACTAGCAATAAGAAAACTGTAAATCAAAACAACTCAGAGGTTTTATCTCACATCTAGCAAATTGGCAGAAATGACCAGAAAAATGCCAATAATCAATTTTGGGATGTTTGTGTAATGATAGATACACTAATACATTGTTGGTAGAGCTTTGAGATGTATAACCATTTTAAAGAGCAATTGGAATTATGCAAATAAAATGACCTTTGAACCAGGGACTCTATTGCTAGGCTTCTACCTCCAAGATAGTCATCAATAAGAAAATCTCCACATATTCTGAAATATTTGTAACAGAGCTTTTTGTGATAGTTAAGAATTGGAAATAAAGTAAATGCCCATTGACTGGGGAATGGTTAAACAAATTGTAGTACATGAATGTCAAAGAATATTACTGTACTACAAGAAATAATGTGCATAATGAATAAAGATGAAATCTATATGAACTAATATAAAGTGAATTAAGCTGAGTCGAGAAAATAATATATACAATAGTTACAACAATCTAAATGGAAAGAACAACCACAAACTAAAAAACCAAAAGTAAATATAACAAAATTATAAAGATTCAGCGGGACTCAAATGAAAAGATATTAGAAGACAACCTCAACCTAATCCTTTGTGGAGGTGGGAGGTTGACAATGTATATGTGTTTTCAGATGTTTTCAATGTATTAAAAATTGTGTTTAATTTTTCTCTAAAAATGCCTTTAGTTCTATGTAATGGTTCTCTGGAAAGGGATGTGGAGGAATACTTGGAATAACTATGTTGATAGAAGAAACAGACAAGAAAGGAAGAAAGAAAGAAAGAAAGAGAGAGAGGGAGAGAGGAAAGGAGGGAGGAAGGGAAGAAGGAAAGAAAAAAGGAAGCAAAGAAAGAAGGAGAGAGAAAGATATGGAAAGAAGGAAAAAAGGGAAGAAGGAAATAAAGGAAGGAAGGAAGAAGGAGAGAGAGAAAAAGAAACAAGCAAATAAAGAGAGAAAGAATGAGAGAAAAAAGAAAATAAGAAAAAGAGAAAGAATGAGAGAGAGAAAGATAAGGAAAGAAAGAAGCAAGGGAAGAAGGAAAGAAAAAGAAAGAAACAGACAAGCAAATAGAGAGAGAATGAGAGAAAAAAGAAAGTGAGAAAAAGAGAAAGAAAGAGAATGAGAGAGAAAGAAAGAGAAAGATACAGAGAGAAAGAAGGGAAGAAGGAAAGAAAAAGAGAAAGATAAGGAAATAAAGAAAGAAGGAAAGAATGATAGGAAGAAGGAAAAAAGAGGAAGAAGGAAAAAAGAGAAGGAAAGAAAGAAGAAAGTGAAGAAGGAAAGAAAGAGAAAGAGAAAAAAAGAAATCTTTCTTTCTAGTCGTAGGGGGAATGAAGGATATCAAGACTGGTGGTCAAAGTAAGCATAAGGATGGGCAGCTAGGTGGCGCGGTGAATAGAGCACCAGTCAGGAGGACCTGAGTTCAAATATGATCTCAGACGCTTCACACTTCCTGACTGTGTAACCCTGGGCAAGGTCTTAACTCCAATTGCCTCCGCAAAAAAAAAAAAAAAAATCAAAATAAGCATAATGAATAATGGTTGTGAGACAGAAGACAGAAAAATTAAAGAATATGCTCAGATAAAATATTACAGAGTTCTTGAACATAGAAGTGGTATTATTGTGGAAGATTACAAAATCAAGGGTTTGCCCATGTCTGTGTCATATAGAAAATAGGGTAAAATCATAGAGACTTTGTAATTGAGGATCTATGTGGTTAGGATACTTGTGGGAACACTACTTTGGATGTTTAATTGTCCTACTATGACAAGAACTGAAGAGAAAGGAAAGACTATGATCTGGATTGGTTGATAAATTTGGAGACCATGAGCCTCAAAAGAGAAGAAATTGCTAAATAATGGTGGTAGAGAAAGAGCCTAGTACTGAGGAACAGAGTATGTTACCTCCTCCACCATGATAGGTGAGATGAAGAATATGAATATAATTGTAAACAATATCAGAAGGGGTAGCCAGTGATACCATGTAATTAGGAGGAAGCCAAGTCTCAATGAATACCAGAAGATGGATGGAGTTAAAAAAAGAAGTTTTTTTAAGATTAAAAATAAGTGTATTCAATACAGCAGATATTCTGAGGAGAACAGGAATGGTTAGCTCCGGGGTAGTACATTGAGGAAGGAAAAGAGGGTTGAAAAAAGAGGGGAATGAGGGAGCAGGCAGTTGGGATAAACAATTGGCACACAGGAGTTCTGAGTCACTAGAAAGGGGGGATTTCAAGGGAATCTAAGATCACTTCCTTCTCTAGAAAGATGCCACTTTGCTTTGTGATCGTCAGTATGAAGCCCCTTACTCCGCACCCTGCTTGCAAGATTTTCTTTATTGTCTATGACTCAAGAAGGCATGATATTCACTGCCTCCTTTACCAGGATAAACAGAGTTAGTGTCAAGAGTAACACCACTTGGTATGGATATGAATTTTAAAAAAAGCTGCTAAAGCAACTGACGTTGACATTGGTTATTTGCTTTCCAAAGATACTCTCCTGCCATGAATAATTCAGTCTGTAATTCTAGGATAAATACAGACTTTTGTTGACTTTCCCTTGACCCAGTTAAAGGTATGAATCTGCCTGGGAACGTATTAGAGAAAAGGAAGAAAAAAGGTGATACTGGCAGAAAACTCGAGTTCACAGTACTCTAAGCTGAGAAGTTGCCAGAAGGCTTCTGTCCTGTTTAGTGTCATCAACAGCTTTCATCTGTCTTGAAATGTTCCTCTACTATCTATCCCACAATGGGAGAAAATGATACCACATTGTACTTAAGTTAAAAGTCACTTTGTCAGGGACATGGAACAAGATCAGAGATAATCTTCCTGAAAAGACTTTAATTAAAGAATAAGACTGAAGTGAGATATGTGTTCTCCAATGACATTTAAGATATTTTTTCTCCCAAATGAATATAATAATGGCAAAGTCCAAATTTAATCTTAGACGTATAAACTTTTAAAAAACTTTCTTTTTTCCCTTTGTTCAGATTCAGGAGAAATGATTCCAATAAAATTAAGGAAAATACTATTTTGAGTCTTATAAAAACTGGATTCAAATTCCACTTCCAATGATTAATATTTTGTGAACTCAGGCAATCATTTAACCTCTCCAAGCCTCAGTTTCTTCAACCACAAAAAGAGGATTATTTTCAAGGTTCTTTGAATCTGATTCTATTCAAAGCCTTAGTTTGCCATAGAGAGGATTCTGGGTCATTTTAGGCTTTCATAGGAAAAGCTAAAATGTTTAAAATATAGGTTTTAAAAAGGTAGCATAAAAAGAATGTTCATATCAATGATTTAGGTTTGAATCCTGTCACTTCTTTTTTGTTGTTTAGTCATTTTTTTAGTCCCATCCAACTATCTATGACTACATTTGGATTTCCTTGGCAAAGATACTGGAATGGTTTGTCATTTCCTTCTCCAGTTCATTTTACAGATGAGAAAATTGAGTAAAACAGGGCTAAGTGACTTGTCCAAAGTAATACAGCTAATAAGTGTCTGAGGTTTTATTTGAACTCAGGAAGATGAGTCTTGCATTGGTAGAAAGTATTCCTCACCTGGAATTTCCTAAACCAATGAATGTACTTGAATAGATCCTTTACATTAGGAATGAACTTATTCTATCCTGGCAGAGCCAAACCTATCTCCATCCTCAGATTTCAAGGCAACTCTTACTGGAGGATAAGTATTTAGCATTGTGTTTTAGTCTATTGAATCAAAGTCCATTTGGTAACCTCGAAATAGTCCCATGCAACCTCTTGTTCTTGATCTCTCCATCAAGTACTTGACCATAGAGATGTGATCTAAAGAAAATTATAAACAAAAGCCTGCTTATTCTCTGCACAGATTTTTAGCAGTCATCCCCTAAATGTTTATGCAAATCATTCTTGACCAAAAGACCTAAGCCTCACTGTGCATAATTAAATCCCTTCACTGGTATTGTGAATTATGTGAACTGTATAGATTCTGCAGTTGTATGGATCATTTTCACATAGAATTTCTAGATAGAAGAATATAGTCATATAGGTAAGTCAATTACTTCTTTTTAGGAAATCATTATGATTATAATTTATTTTACATTCCTTTGAAACCTTCCCTTCTTTTGCATATCTTAAAATGAAATATATCTTGCAAATAAATCCCAGAGGAAATTAAAAATGTGTTCTCTAATGCCAGTTTTCTCTAATATCAATATGCTTCCAAATTTCATTTTCTTACAAGTCAATCAATAGTCAATCAGTAAATATTAAGAATTTACTATGTGAGAGGCATTCTGTTAAGCACTGGGTATATAAAGAAATGCAAAAGGCAGTCCCTGATTTCATGAATCTATCTAACGGGTAAGTACAAACAAGCTACATACAAGATAAATTAGAACTAGTCAACATAGTGCCATTTTCTTATATAGCACATCAGATATTGTGGTTTCAAAGTACAAATGTGGTGCTTTTACTGCCATTGATAATGAGAATAAATCATCATCAATAAGCTGACTGATCTGTTCTATTTCACATCTTTGTCTTGTTCTCAATGCTCAAGGAAAACTGTTTGCAGACCTATTAACCTTTTTTAAAACTAGTTTGTATCATCTTCATATTCTTCCATCATCTTCTTGTATAATGTTTTTCACAAAAAATTAATATTCTAAATGAATCTTGCCTCTGTCTGAAAAGATCAACTCTTTGATGGCCAAATTTATTTCTGGGCTCTTTAATCCACTTCATTGCAGGTACTGTGTTTTATATCAACTTTCTCTAGAAAATGCTAATAATTATAACCATTGGTTTTATTTTTATCCATTTCTCATTTTATGGTCTCAAAAACTTTTTGGATTATACCTAGCAGAACCTATTCTTTTCTTCCTCTTTATTTCTTTATTTTGATATCAATTTTGACCTCTCATCTCTTACTATTTTAAGATCTGACTGCACAAAGACAGTGGATTTTCAAATGAATCTTATAGTTCATGTCTCGAAACTATAAAAAATCAGTTTTGAATTCGAATAGACTATGTTTAATTTTAAAACTGTCTTTTACCTAATTTTCCATGATTCCTGACCACATTCAGAATTGTCTCTTGCAATATCCAAATTTGGCCAATATTTGTATCATGCTCAAGAAAAGGAAAAGGGTCTTCCTCCATGGAAACACTCAAGCTAATAAAACATCAAATATAAGACAAGTCTCATTTAGCCTGACAAAAAATGCAAAGGATTCAAACACAAACCAATAAATACTTAAAACAATTCTCCTTTTTTCCAAATCTCCCAAGAATTTGTATAGTCCTTCAGACTTCTATTACCACCCTAGGATAGAAGCATTACCCTCACTCGTGAAAAGGAAAGCCTTTGATATTACATGACTCTTTTTTGTCATTATTCGAAAAAGTTTAGTCCAAGATTTATGATTCCATCCTAGAGCTGATACCTCCAACTTCAATCAGAAAAAGAACCATAAGGATGATGGGGAGTTTTAAACTATTAATCTTTAGTAAACTTCTCCTCCACCAAGGAGCTACAGAATTTCTCCAGACTTATGTGTCACCCTGAAATTGAAGAAATTTCAAGCAGGAAAGGGTTTAAGGCTCTAAAGTTTCTAATAAATTATGCCTATGGTGAGCTTCATATCTTCCAAGAGCCTCGACAATTGCCTTCCTCAAATTGAGTGATATCACTTTACCATTCTTCAAAATAGGTAAAGTAATCCTAGATAATCTAACAACATTTTCCTTGGGTAGGGCTCAGCTTTCTTCAGGACTTACATGGTCCACATTACTCACACCACCAGTGAAGGGCTTTATTCTTCTACAAAGGGATTCAGTTGCTTGTTTTTTCTTGGCTATCATACTTCTTCATGAATTCTTCCACTGTGTTCTGGATTGCATCCCATGTATGGATTTCTCTAAAGAAATTACATTTGGGGGGGGCAGAGCCAAGATGGTGAACTACAGACATCATTCTCTGTGAGCTCCTGAGACCTTTCCTCAGACCCAGACAAATTGAGCCTCTGAACTGGTTCTGGAGTGAGGGCTCCATCAAACAATTGGAGTACAATGTACTTCTATCAAAAATCTATTTTGAAAGAAGTCTGGAGAAGGTCAGTTTCAGACGGGCAGGGGATCGAGCAGCTCCCAGTGCTCAGACGCCAGCACTCAGATGCCAGCGCTCAGATGCCAGCTTGCAGCCGGGGTGCAAATCCAGGGTTGGAACAGAGCAGAGGATTTTAGGTTGCCAGGAAGTGCCTGGGAGATGCTTGGGCCACTTTGCTCTGCTTGCAGGCAAGTGCTTTGGCAGATCTGACTTTGGTAAAGGGTGGATTGAGAGCAGCTGAAAGCATGGTCCCAGTGGGGATGTAGTCTGACCAGCCCTCTTCCTGGAAGTCAACTCGGCAAACTGCCCCAGGACAAATTGAAACGACTGCAGAATTCCCTGCTGGTGATTCAGACCTCAAAATCAAAAACATGAGCAAGAAGCAGAAGACAGCTCTCACCATTGACAGCTTTTACGGAGAAAAAGTAGGGCAGACCCCAGAATCTGAGGTTCTGAAAACAATCCCAGAGGAAGTCACAAAGGCTGACATGAGCTGGTCCCCTTTTCAGAAGGCTTTCCTGGAAGATCGCATAAAGAATCTCAAAAGAAAAACTGCTGGGAAAACTGGAAACTAGTGTGGAAGAAATTAGGGCTTGACCCACATCTAACACCACATACCAAGATAAGATCTAAATGGGTTCATGATCTGGATATAAAGAGTGAT
>JAJPUD010000120.1:670146-791338 GCA_023553655.1 Myrmecobius fasciatus | reverse complement strand
TCAGCAGCATCTATTTAAAACCATCAGCAAGCATCATATGTAATGGAGACAAACTAAAACCATTCCCAATAAGATCAGGAGTGAAACAAGGCTGCCCACTGTCACCATTATTATTTAATATTGTATTTGAAATGTTAGCTTTAGCAATAAGAGAAGAAAAAGAGATAAAAGGAATCAGAGTAGGTAATGAAGAAACCAAATTATCACTCTTTGCAGATGACATGATGGTATACTTAGAGAACCCGAGAGACTCAACTAAAAAACTACTAGAAACAATTCACAACTTTAGCAAAGTTGCAGGATTCAAAAATTAATCCACATAAATCATCAGCATTTTTATATATTACCAACAAAATTTAGCAGCAAGTGATACAAAAAGAAATTCCATTCCAAATAATGGATGATAGGATAAAATATTTGGGAATCTATCTGCCAAGGAAAAGTCAGAAACTATACGAACTAAACTACAAAACACTTTCCACAAAAATAAAATCAGACCTAATCAATTGGAAAAACATTAAGTGCTCATGAGTAGGCAGAGCCAATGTAATAAAAATGACAATACTACCCAAACTAATCTACTTATTTAGTGCCATACCAATCAAATTCCCAAGAAATTATTTTACAGATCTAGAAAAAATAGGAGAAAAGTTCAATTGGAAGAAGAAAAGGTCAAGGGTTTCAAGGAGATTAATGAAAAAAAAGACAGATGAAGGTGGCCTTGCTGTACCAGATCTAAAACTATATTATAAAGCAGTGGTCATCAAAACCACTTGGTACTGGCTAAGAAATAGAGCTGTCGATCAGTGGCATAAGATAGGTTATCAGGACAATCTAGGCAATAACCTTAACAATTTAGTGTTTGATAAACCCAAAGACCCCAGCTTCTGGGATAAGTACTCACTATTCAGCAAAAATTGCTGTGAAAATTGGAAACTAGTGTGGAAGAAATTAGGGCTTGACCCATACCTAACACCACATACCAAGATAAGATCTAAATGGGTTCAAGATCTAGATATAAAGAGTGATTTTGTAAGCAAACTAGAGGAACGTAATATGGTTTACCTCTCAGACCTGTGGAGATGGAATAAATTTATGTCCAAAGAAGATCTGGAACTCCTAACTGAACATCAGATAGATAATTTTTATTTTAAGTTAAATAGTTTCTGTACAAATAAAACTAATGCATGCAAGATTAGGAGGGAAGCATCAAATTGGGAAATCATCTTTACATTTAATGGTTCTGATAAAGGCCTCATTTCTAAAATATATAGAGGATTGTCTCATATATATAAGAATTCAAGCCACTCTTCAATAGATAAGTGGTCAAGGGATATGAACAGACAATTTTCAGATGAAATTAAAACCATATCTAGTCATATGAAAAGTTGCTCCAAATCACTATTGATCAGAGAAATGCAAATTAAGACAACTCTGAGGTACCACTACACACCTGTCAGATTGGCTAAAATGACAGGAAAAGATAACGATGAGTGTTGGAGGGGATGTGGGAAAACTCGGACACTGATACATTGTTGGTGGAACTGTGAATGTTCTGGAGAGTAATTTGGAGCTATGCTCAAAAAGTTATCAAACTGTGCATACCCTTTGACCCAGAAATGTTTCTATTGGGCCTATATCCCAAAGAGATCTTAGAGGAGGAAAAGGGACCCACGTGTGCAAGAATGTTTGTGGCAGCTCTTTCCGTAGCGGCTAGAAACTGGAAACTGAAGGGGTGCCCATCAAATGGAGAGTGGCTGAATAAATTATGGTATATGAATGTAATGGAATATTATTGCTCTGTAAGAAATGATCAGCAGGACGATTTCAGAAAGGCCTGGAGAGACTTGCATGAACTGATGCTGAGTGAAACAAGCAGAACCAGGAGATCATTATACACAGCAACAACAATATTACATGATGATCAATTCTGATGGACATGGCTCTCTGCAACAAAGAATTGTCTCAAACCAGTTCCAATTGTTCACCGAAGAAGACCATATACACCCAGAGAGAGGGATATGAAATGTGGACCACAACATAACATTTTCATGCTCTCTATTGTGGTTTGCTTGCATTGTGTTTCCTTTCTCTTATTTTCTTTTTTTTTCTTGTATATAGGATTTTTCTTGCACAACTTGTCAAGTATTTCAACATTATTAACAAGTAGTGGACTTCCTGCCATCTAGGGGAGGGGAGGGGACTGGGGGTAAAAGTTGTAATGGAAAGCTTTGTAAAGATCAATGCTGGGGAACTACCCATACATGTTATACAAATAAAAAGCTTTAATAAAAAAAAGAAGAAAAAAGAATTTTAAAATAAATAATGTTCATGTGGGAAGCTAACACTAGAAGGCTAGCAGCCTTTCTTTCATTCAGATTGCCCCTTTCCTTCCTATCTACAGAATGTGGGAATGTTTCCCATCTTAATTTAATAGTTTTCTTATCTTTTTCCTTGAAGGAATTACAGAAAATACTTTCTTTTTAATTCTAGCTACAGCATTTTTAAAAATCAGAGAAACTATCTAATGATTCCCTCCATCAGAGATTTGCACCCACAGAGATTATTATCTTCCTCCTAAGGCCTAGAATAGGAGCAAGGGACTACTGACAAGAGCCAATCCCTGTGTTTTCTCTTTCTTTTACTCACCCCCTCAGCTCTAAATGTACAATCCTGTGATCCTAAATTAAGTAACTTTCCCACATTCAAACAATGAACAAATGTCAAAGACAGAATTCAAACCCAAGACTGTCCTGACTCAAAATCCAGCTCTCCTCATAGAAGCTTTGAATTTTACTTTGATGGGAAAAACTCCATTTCTATTAGAATTAATTCTTTCAATTTGGACAAGACTTCTTTTCTCATAGAGGAATTTAATTTCAGTGAATAGAGAAGAAATATTCCTCAGAAAGACAATAAATGATTTCCTTTTCCAAGCATTATGCTTTTTGGGGAGTCTCTGACTCCAGAACTTTCAAACTGGAAGTGTGGTCTTAGGAGAGAGAGACTCAATCAATCAACTGATCAATATTCATTTGTTAAGTTATGTGTAAGAAGACTATAAAGCTAGAAAGGGATCACGTCGTAAGGTATTTTAAATTCTAAACAAAGGAGTTTATATTCATCTCTGTCCTTTTCACACAATTGCCCCTCATCACTGTTTGCTTAGATCATTGCAACAATCTCATAATTGGTCTCCCTGTTTCAAGTCCATTCTATCTGCTGCTACCAAGATTATTTTCCTTAGCATGTCTGACCAGATAACTCTTCTATTTAGTCAACTCCAGTGGTTTCTTGCTACTTCTGTAATTAACTATCAACTCCACCTTTCCAGTCTCATTAGACATTATCTTTTTCTGTACTCTGAAATCCAACCAAAATGGCCAAATCTCTGTTCCTCACATAGAACCCTCCATTCCCTATTTCCACACCTTTGGCCTGACTGTTCCACATGCCTGGACTCTATTCCCTCTTTACTTGTCTCATAGGGCTCTTTTTTTCCTTTAAGATGCAGCCAAGGGGTGGCTAGATAGCAGAGTGGATAGAGCACTGGCCTTGAAGTCAGTAGGACCTGAGTTTAAATATGGCTTCAAACACTTAATACTTCCTAGCTATGTGACCAAGTCACTTAACCCCAATTGCCTAAGCAAAAATAATAATAATAATAATAATAATGCAGCCAAATACTATTTAGGTTAAGCTGTGCTGATCTCCCAGTTGCTAATGTCCTTTATCCCAATGTAATACTTAAGTACTTTGTTAATATTATGAATATTTTTGTAAATATTTTGTAAATATTATAAATATTTAGTAACTTTCCATATCTAGAATATATATTTATGAATGTATTTGTTCTCTCCTGCAATATAACACAAGTTCCTTGGGAGAAAGAATTCTTTTATTTTTTTTCTGCTTATATCTCCAGAATTTGGTACAATGCCTGGTACATAGTGCTTATTAAATCTTTGCCTCTTGATTGAGTGATTGATTATGGTGAGCCATTGAAGTTTATGTACTAGTTTGTGTAGGGGCTATATATGATCAGACCCATGCTTTAGGAAAAATTACTTTAGCAGCTATGTGAAGAGTAGATTTGAGTCTGGGTCTGAGACTTAAATTAGGAGGACCAAAGTGAAGGCCATCACAATAGTTGAAGAAAGAAATGAAGAGAAAATGAACTAAGTTGATGGCTATATGAGTAGAGAAAAGGTGAAAATTCATAAAATGCTGTGAAAAAAGAAATTTCCAAATTTGACAAGTAATTAAATGTGTAAGTGAGGAAGAGTAAGGAACCATGGTTGAAAGCAAGATTTCAAACCTAAATGACTGGAAAATGGTGATGTTCTTGACAGTAAGAGAGAAATTAAAAAGAGAGGTCAGTTTAGGGATTCTGCTTTAGACATTAAGAGTTTATTTATATCTAAGGTACATCTTATTCTAGATGTCAGAGATGGTTGGTCACATGAGATTATCTCAAGAAAGAATTTAGGAGTAGATGCATATATAAATCTGAGAATCATCTGCACAGATATGATAGTTGAACTCTTGGTAGCTAGTTAGATCACCAAGTGATGGAATATAGAGCAAAAACAGAAGAAAACCAGGGATAGAGCTTTTAGGGACATCCATGGTTAGTGGGTATGACAAGAATGAAAGACCAAAAGAAGCCACACAAATAGGAATATAATGAAGAGAAAAGAATGAAAACCCAGAAGGAAAAGAGTATATAGGTAAGTAAAAGTGCTAAATATAGCAAAGAAATCAACATGGGTCAAGATTACACTTGATGTTTATCAGGTCATTGTTTACTAATGGGGAGGAGGCAGTTTTCATTAAATAATAAAATCAGAAGCCAAACTGTATTGTTAAAAAGAGAGAGGCTAAGAGATGGGGAATTGAATTAAGATGACTTTTTTCCAAGTAGTACAGCTGAAAAATCAAGGGAAGGTACATTAGTTATCAGGCATGATAAGATCAAGTTTTTTCAAGGCTGAGGAAGACTTAGAAGAGTTTGCAGATATGAAGGAAAAATGATTGGGAGAGATTAAAAAGAGTGGGGATAGTAGTTGAAACAGTTTTCTGGAGAAGATGAGAAGAGATAGAATCTAAACTTCCTAGCCCATGAAATTATAAACAAATAAATATGTTACTTGAGAATTTATACTTCCAGGACTTTTTCCCCTTTTGTATGAAATTATTATATTCCTATTGGGAATAAATACGTTTCAATCCAAAGTTGATTTTACTTCCTAAAACGATGTTTTAAAATTCAATATTATTTTTTAATCTCCAAATTGTTTTTGTAAAATTGTTTAAATTCTATGTACTCAAAATTATCCACTTTACCTTTTGTGAACTCTTCTCTGTCTTGTTTGGTCATGGACTCTTTTCCTATTGATAGATCTGTTAAGTAATTTATTCCATGTTTTGCTAATTTGTTTATGATGACACCCTTTTTGTATAAATCATATACCAACTTGGAGCTTGTCATGGAATACAATATGAGGTATTGCTATCTAGATAAATAGGTGCCTAATTATCATTTTGGCTTAGATTGCTGATGAACTATTAGTATTTCTCTAATTATTTAGATCTATTTTTATTTGTCTAAACACTGTTTTTAAATGTGTTTATATTTCCTGTGTATATTTTGGCAAGAAGATTGTCAAGTATTTCATACTATTTATACTTATTTTAAATAGAATTTTTATTTCTATTTCTTCCTGCTGGATTTTGTTGTTGGTATACAGAAATGCTAATGATTTGTGTGGGTTTATTTTATGTCTTGAAACCTGGCTGCATTTTTTAATTGTTTCAATTTGTTTTTTAGTTGATTCACTAGGGTTCTCTAAATAAATCATCATGCCATCTGTAAAGAGTGATAATTTTATTTCCATTTTGCCTATACTTATGCCTTTAATTACTTCCTGTTGTAATTGATTTAGCTAGCATTTCTAACACCATATCAAGTAGTGATACTCATCTGTTTTATCCCTAATCTTATTGGAATGGACTTTAGTTTGTCCCAATAATATAAAAGAATGGCTCTTAGATTTAGATAAATATTAGTATCACATTAAGGAAAGATTTTATTCATCTTCTTTCCAGTGTTTTAATAATAATGAGTGATGCATGTTGTCAAAAACTTATGTTGACAATCTTTTGAAGCAAAAAAAAGAAAAATTGTTATTGGGGTAACAGGCAGAGACTGATTTGGCTCCTTAATTTCTCTCTCCTCTGCACATCCTTAAATTCAGAAATATCAGTTTAGAATGATAGGTTGGTCAGGAAAAGAAAAATGTTCATCAGCTTCAAATTCCTGGAACACAACAGTAGAACTAGAAAAAAAAATAGAATTTTTAGTCCAATCTTGGGAGAAATGTGCATTATGCTATCATCCTGAAATCATTTTAATCAGGGAATAATCTCTTCAGTAATGTGTATTGAGGAGAGATTATTTTACCTTCTCACATCTTGTCATCCTTACACCATGGTCTTTTGCTTTCCTGTTACTGCCAATCAACAGAAAATTTTAAAAAATAATGCTTTTTTGAATAAGCCATGATCTGAAATGGGAAGGCATTGTTAATTGCCAGAGACTGAACCTTAAAACCATGACCCTTTTAACCTTCTCCCCTTTTCCCCCCTTTGCCAAAAGACTGAACCTTAACCCTTTTCACCTTCCCCCTCCCCACCCTGACACAAATATCTGAATATCTAAGAACAACCACTGCATATTCCAGCATAAGCATGCAGAACGACACGCCTCAGGAAACTACAAGATATCATTGTTCTACTCCACCCTTGGAGCCCCTAACCTTTGACACCTGACCCCCACCCCTCATTTCAGAGTGTCACACCCCATCTGTCTTCTTGCTCAATGTGCTGTTACTACATTGTGGTCATCTGCCTATATATACTCTGTGCAAACTCAATAAACTCGAGACATAATCTACCATAACCTAGAGTTGTCTCCTTCCTCTCTGCGATCCTGTCCCCAGACCTCTGTGTCTCCCCAGGCCATTCGGCCTTACGAGCTCTGCTCCCCCGGCTTATGTCCTGCTCGCTTGACCCACGTTGATGACCTGCTGGTCAGGTCAGTTAATTTTCATTATTTTTAAACAATTAAAAATCCAGATAGTCCCAACAATTCATATTGCCTTAATCTAAACACAAGCCAACAGAAATACATAAAAATTAGTACAAGCCCTCCTCAGCCTCAAGCAGAAGAAATCTATATACTTTCATAAAACTCCAGACGTATAACTAGGTATCCCCCAGATCCAAGAAAAACTCAAAGAAAACTTCCATCTAGGAAATGACTCTGATTGAATGTCCTCTGGCCTTTAGACCCAGAAGTTGATCTAATTAAAATAAATATTTGGCATAAAATTACAATAAAATGAAATGTTTAAAAATAAGATGCCAGTAAAACAAAGGCCCCAGGGAAGTAAGTGGGGTAGTGGATATACTATTGGGCCTGCAGTCAGGAAGACCTGAGTTCAAATCCAGTCACAGACACTTACTAGCTTTGTGACCCCAGGCAAGTCATTTTATTTTGTTTGCCTCAGTTTTCTCACCTATAGAATAAGCTAGAGAAAGAAATGGCAAATCACTCCAGTATCTTTTATAGGAAAATCTCAAATAGGGTCACAACTAAAAAAATTGAACAAATTTCAGAATCTTACATCCATTTTCACATTCAAAATACTTGCTTTCCCCCTTAATCCCAAATTTGCAGATATTTCTTGTTAATTTGTTTTTTTCTCATTGTTTCCTTTAAGAAGTTATAGGATGAACAATAAACACTTTCAATACCAATTATTCTGTTTTTGTCCCTTCTGATAATGTCTAATGTCTCCTGTCCTTAAGTATTCCACCTCAAGGATTCCAAACTCTCTCACATTTAAAACATTTTTAAGTCTAACTTACTTGAAATGGAGTGATGGAAATAAGATAAATAAGATGGGGAAGGGAAAATGAAAGGTGACAAGATAATACGGGCAAAAGTCTATGAATGCATATTCCCAAACCCACTGCCATTTAGGGTTTCTAAGGATAACCTTTCTAATTACTAAGTGGACCAGATGCCCTGATATAAGATGGACCAGAGAAATGAATTTACAATTTAGAGTCTCTAGTGAAACATCTATAAACACACAATCATATAAAAACATAACACATACACACACACAAAAAAAAAACACTATCACCACCATCACCTCCAGTGTATAACAGAACATCTAGTAAGAATACAAAAATGTTAAGGATGAGTTTTTTGCAGTATATCTATCTATCTATCTATCTATCTGAATACAAATACATATAACAAATGAGGGACATAAAGGAAAAGGGAGATCATTATGAGTTTGAGATTGAAAGAGGTAAAATTAGTTTGATCTATTACATAAAAAGACAAATAAGATATAGCTTTGGACATTTTCATTTCCTGGGATATTTTTCCCTTGTGAGTGCTAAAGATGTTTTAGTACTTCAAGGAAGGTATGGCTTCAATCACTATGTTGTATCGATTTATAAGATTATAGAATTTGATTCTATCATCTATCTATTCATCTATCTATATCCATCTATACATCTTCATCTATCACAACTAGATAGATATATTATTTGCCTCATATATGACAAAGTTGCTCCAGGTTCAAGTTGCTTTGTATGAATTCATCTACTCAAAATCATAATTCATAAGCTCCCATTAGTATGATTACATTTAATAGTAAGCCAGGGCACACAACTAGTCCAGAACAAATAAAGTTAATGAAATAGCAAGATATGGAAAGCAGAAATAAACTATTTCCCACACAAACTTAGGCATACCCTCCCCAAAATTCACATCATGAAGGAAAATAGTTAGAATGCATGAGGAAAATAAGTAGAGAAGACATATCTGGGGTACCATAAGTGGAAAAATATTTTGGAAGCAGCTGGATTGTTTCCCCCAATTTAGACCTTTCCCTAAGATTTCTTATTCCTTTCCTCAAAAGCCTTTCACATTTAGCCATGTATCTCTCTGGGTGCCTCTAGTAGTCAGGTACCATACTAGTATTCCACATCCAGAAAATCATGACCAATCTGGAACAATTTGAACTGATTCATTTGTTCCTCCTTCATGTCTCCTTTCATTAGCAGTTTTTTCCCCAGTTAATAATATTTTATTTTTTTATTTAGGCATAAAGGTAGTTTTCAACATTTATTTTTGTAATATTCTGAGCTCCAAAATTTTCCCTCCTACCCTTCACTCCTCCCTCCTTAATTCAACAATCTCACAAAGATTATACATGTACAATTATTTTAACCATATTTCCATATTTTTCATGTTGTGAAAGAAAAATCAGAACTAACAGGAAAAATCACAAAAAAACAAAAAACAAAAAAATGAGAACATTATGCTGCAATCTGCCTTCAATCTCCATAGTTATTTGAATGTGGATGGTATTTTCCACCACAAATATGTTAGAATTGTCTTAAATTATT
The DNA here is from genome assembly GCA_023553655.1 of Myrmecobius fasciatus. Lineage (NCBI taxonomy): Eukaryota > Metazoa > Chordata > Mammalia > Dasyuromorphia > Myrmecobiidae > Myrmecobius > Myrmecobius fasciatus. The sequence continues at coordinate 781,846 of JAJPUD010000120.1, read as the reverse complement.
GCATTGTCGAGAGGAGGTCAGTCTATCATAGATGGCCATCAATGGTCTGCTCACTTCACTCAGCATCAGTTTATATAAGTATTTCTTTGATTTTCTTTTTCTAAAATCCACCTGCTCATCATTGCTTATAGAACAATAGTATCCCATTACACGCATATACCATGACTTATTCAGCAACTCCATAATTGATGAACATAACCTCAATTTCCAATTCCTTGCCACCTACAAAAAAGAGTTGCTACACACACTTTTTACAAATATGAGTTCTTTCACCTTTTTTAATGATCTCTCTGGGATACAGTAGTAATACTTCTGGATCAAAGGATATGCACAGATGTATAACCCTTTGCATATAGTTTCAAATGTCTCTCCAGAATGATTGGATCATATCACAGCTCCACCAACAATGCATTAGTGTCCCAGTTTTCCCAAATCATTTTCTTTTGCTGTCATTTTAGCCAATCTGATAGGCATGAGGAAGTACCTCAGAGATATTATAATTTGCATTTCTCCATTCAATAATGATTTTGAGCATTTTTTTCATATGGCTATAGATGGCTTTAATTTCTTCATCTGAAAATTGCATGTTCATATCTTTTTATTGACTACTTACCAATTGGGGAATGACTTGTATTCTGAAAAATTGGTCTCAGTTTTCTACATATTTTAGAAATAAGGTGTTTATCAAAAACACTGGCTATAAATATTGTTTCCCAGCTTTCTGCTTTTCTTTTAATCTTTGTTGCTTGGTTTTGTTCATGTACACCTTTTTAATTTAATGTAAACAAAATTATCCATTTTGCATTTCATGATGGTCTCTATTCCCTGTTTGGTCACAAATTCCTCCTTTCTTCAAAAATCTGAGAGATGAACTATTCCTTGCCCTACTAATTTGCTTATAGTATCACTCTTTATATCTAAATCATGGGCCTTATTTTGATATGGGGTGTGAGATGTTGGTTTATGCTTATTTCTGTCATACTATTTCCAATTTTTCCAGCAGTTTTTGTTAAATAGGGAGTTCTTATCCCAGAAGTCTTTGGATTTATCAAACAATAAGTTGCTATACAATGACTGCTATTGTCTTGTGTATGCAGTCTATTCCACTGATCCACTAGTCTGTTTGGCAGTACCAAATGGTGTTGATTACTGCTACTTTTAAATCTGATATGGCCTTTCTTAACATTTTTTTTCATTAATTCCTTTGCTATTCTTGAATTTATATTCTCCCAGATGAATTTTGTTAATTTTTCCAGCCCTATAAAATAATTTTGGCAGTTTGATTGGTATGACACTGAATAAACAGAATAATTTAGATAGACTTGTCATTTTTATTATATTAACTCAATTAACCTACGAGCAATTGATATTTTTCCGATTATTTAGATTTTACTTAATTTGTGTGAAAAGTGTTTTGTAATTGTGTTCATGTAGTTCCTGTGTTTATCTTGGCAGGCCAATTTTGTTAATATCTTTTTTTTATTTTCAGAATTTTTAATTTAGTATTTAGTTGGAGGGTTAATTTTGTTCTTTTTTTCTAATTTTTTTAGTTGTATGCTCAATTCCTTGATCTTCTCTTTTTTCTATTTTATTCATGTAAGAAATTAAAGATATAAAAGTTTTTCTGAGAACTGCTTTCAATGTATCCCATAAGTTTTGGTATGTTATCTCATTATTGCCAATCTCTTAGATGAAATTATTGTTCCTATGACTTGTTGTTTGATCCATTCATTCTTTAGGATGAAATTATTTAGTTTCCAATTAATTTTGGTCCATTTTCCATGGTTCTTTATTACACATAATTTTATTGCTTCATGATCTGAAAAGGTTGCATTGAATATTTCTGTCTTTCTGTATTTGATTGTGAGGTTTTATGCTCTAATATATGGTCATTTTGTGAAGATGTCATATATTGCTAAGAAAAAAAACTATATTCCTCCTATCCCTATTAAATTTTCTCCAGAGGTCTATAATTTCTAACTTTTCTAAAATTCTCTTAACCTCCTTAAATTTTTTCTTGTTTATTTTGACCTTTTATTTATCTAAATCTGAGAAAGGGAGGTTGAGATTCATCCACTAGTATAGTTTTGCTGACTATTTCTTCTCCTGACTCACTTTGCTTCTCCTCTAAGAATATGGATGCTATACCACTTGGTGCATATATATTTAGCATTGATATTACTTTATTGTCTCTGGCAGGATGTAGTTTCCTTGCTTATCTCTTTTCATTAGACCTAATTTTTTCTTTGCTTTGCCTGAGATCAGAATTACTACCACTGCTTTTTTTTTAATTCAGCAGAAGTATAATATATTCTGCTTCAGCCCTTTACCTTTATTCTATGTGTTTTTCTCTTCCTCAAAAAGGTTTCTTGTAAATGATATATTATAGGGTTTTTGTTTTTAGTCAATTCTACTATCTGCTTCCATTTTATGGGAGAGTTCATCCCATTCATATTCACAATTATGATATCTGTGTGCTTCCTTCATCCAATTTTTTCCATTTATATTTTTCTCTCTCCTTCCATCCTGTCCCTCCTCAACTGTGTTTTGCTTCTGACTCCCTACTTCCCTCAATCAGCCCTCCCTTCTATGAGCACCCTTCCTTTTCTTTCCTTTCTCTCTTACTTCTTCTCTCCCTTCTATCAGCATTCCTTCTTCCATTTTTAAAATGTGTATTCTTGCTTTTTCAATCTAGATCATCAGTCTTTGTACACTCTTTTTATAATTAAGAACTTTGATTCCATGTAGTGTCTCCTTATCCTCAGTGAGAGTTGTACTAATCAATTTTCAAGTACTCTCTGAAGATTGTATTCTTTAAATCCAGAGATTTTGAAATCAGTAATTTACCAAAAAGTAATTTACCAAAAGTAATTTACCAACATAATTTCAAGTAATTTATCCTCCCAAAATTCATCTGTCTCCTTGTATCATTTAGTAAATATTTCATAGTTCCTCAGATTATTTATAACATTTCATACAGTGTTGTCAATATCCCTATTTCTAGGTCATAAGGCAGTCCTTAACTGAAAGTCCTCTGTGTAAATCAAAGGGTATCATTTTATACTGTTACCTAACCTTACTCACAATTTATACAGTAATACAACAAATAATAGTATTCACACAGATATATGCCAATCTTTAAAGTCTTACTTGAAAAGGAAACAGCAAAAAAATTGCTCTCTCACAGAATGAAAATAAAAATGAAAGAAAATACTATTTTTTTCTTAAATCACTATAATGCTAAGGTATTCAAGATATGGATCTATAATAAACTCCTAAAATGTGGGACCCATGGAAATGTTCACTTTATTTATAGGTTTATAAGATAAGGTTAACCCAAGTTCAAAAGATTCTGTAATTCTACATTTTCCAAAAATATAGCTCATGAGTCCCCAGTGACATATCTGTCTTTACAAAGGATTCAGAGAACACAAGTTTAAAGCAAAGACATTCAATGAAATAACACAGCATGAAAAAGAAACATAACCCTCTCCTATGTTCAAACCTAAGGTAACTTTTCCCATAAATATGTATTCCATTATTGGGGAGAAATCCCATTTGTAGTAAATATATATGGTCAGATTCTATGGAACTCTGGAAAGGATTCACATGAAGTGAACACATGAGGCAAGAGCACATATTTAGAGGATCTCATAAAATGTGTATACATATGTTACATAAGGAAATTTTTATTTCTAATGAAGTTATCATCTCATTGTTCTTATCTAACCTGCCCCTGGCAGGTTCTCATGGGATGCAGTATCTTCTAGATATGTACTTCCCATAGAATGAATACTTAGTCTCTTTCAGGCATTGCTTCCCCTCCACAGGTCTCACATGACTGTTACCCAAAATTTATACATTGGTTCAATAATTATTAGTCAATGTTACCTCCACTAGACAAGTAGTTGTTAAACTTCTTTCATTTTCAATTTCTGGATGCAGCTACAGTCTTGAGATGAAGTGTTCTCCTTTGCTCATAGAAGGATGAATGGATTTAGTATGCTAATGCAGTGTAATTAGTATTGTGATGTAATGTAATTTTAGTATTAAGTCCAATGTTTTCTATTCCACCACTCTTTTAGAAATCAGAAGCCCTTAGCACACAAACTTAGACTAGAGAAGAATACACCCTAAGAAAAATTCCTTTCTGTTATTGTTGGATTTTCCCCCGCTCATTTGAGAAATTGTCTTGTGTTTTCTATCACAGACTGTATAGAAGGGGCTTTCCTTTCCAGAGGGAGAAAAGGTTTCAGATGCAGGCAAAAAAATTCAATCCCAACTGCCTAGTGCCTGAGTGCCTCAATTCTTTTTTTCCAATTGTATTTCTTTAGCCCAGAGGCTTTATTCTTTGTGAGATACTTTTCCCTAATTCATTGCTAGAAAGTCTACAAAGCTTCCTGTTTACTTTCTGGTAGATACACAGTATCTAGTTATTATCCCTCTAAAACAGACATTCTTAAAACCTACAGTGCATAGTTATTTTTAAATATTTAATAGCTATTTTAACATAATTGGGTTCTATTATAATCCATTATTTTATTTTTATATTAAAATGCTGTTTTGAGAAAGATTCTATTAACTTCTACAAATTGCCAAATGTTCCCATAATACCAGCAAGATTAAGAATCTTTGTTCTAGAGTAAACTCTTCCAAAAAAAACTCTTAAGAACTCTATTTAGATTTCTCAGTTCTCATTTTTTTTTTGATTTTACTGTGACCTCAGGGACAAGTTATTTTAATGTCATCCTAATGTTGTCTTTCCAGGTAAAAGTTCCTTATAGCCCACATAACATTTGTTCATTTTTTATGATGTTTAACAATCTCCTTAGTAGGATCCCATTTTCAAATCTTTTTTTCTTCTCTCTCTCTTTTTCTCTCTGTCTGTCTTTCTTTTGCCCTTCTCCCCAATTCTTTCTCTCACTCTCTATTTCTCCTAGAATTTCATAATTTAAAAATATAGCACAAGTTTCTCAGTCCACCACATTCTGGAACAAAAATTCTTACTATATCATCCCCCTGTATCATCCCTAACAAGTGGTCAGCCAACCTTTACTTGAAAACCTCCAGTGAGAGGGAATCCAATATCCTCTAAGGCAATCTCTTCCATTTTTCCACAATTCAAATTATTGAGAATTTTTTTCTGATATCAAGCCCTGATTAATTTTATTTCAATTTTCATCTATTTCTTCTCTTGAATCAAAAAGAACAAGCCAATTCTCACTTCTACATAACATTCCCTCAGATACTTAGAGCCATCTGTCATTCCCCACCTCAGCTAATTTTCTCTTTTCCAGACAAAGCATTGTAATTTCCTTCAACCAGTTCCCTTATACCCTGAACTTCAGATGCTTCACCAATATGATTGTCTTCTCTGGCTTTTCTCCAGTTCATCTCTTTGTGCTGAAACCAATTTTGACAGAAGAAACCATTCTTCTTATTAAAGGAGGAATTATTCATAATGGGAAGAAGTGTTCCATTTGAAAGTTTTGTCAGTCAGTTCATCCCAACATATAATATTCTGACTCTATTCCCAACCCCAATCCCTTCTTCAAGCACTGTTGAATACAGCAAAGCAGTTTTCACAAACCTTACAAAGAAAAAAAAAAAACCTTCCCCACTAATCTCTTAAAAGAATATTCAAAGGGTCATCCCAAGTGTAAGATAAACTCAGGCCAATCTTCTGTCCATGTGATATATGAATGTGACATTTAACTGACAGTCCAGGAAATCAAGTTGATCAAAATAAATATGATCCAAGTTAAGAAATAAAATAAAATATTTTGATAGTTGCAAATAAGATTTTAAAAATCTTAAAAGAACCTAGATTTAATATGGCAGGTCTCAGTCTATTACTTAAACCATTCAAAACAACACCATTTTTTCCTATATCCCCATTCTCATGTATTATATGGGAATATTTCCCACATTAACTTACCATTTTTATTTTGTCTCCTATTTTGATTACAAAGTGGAAAAAAGAGAAATGATAAATTTACAAATACATTTTCTTAATTATATAATTATTTCAGATGGCATCCCAATTTTTTACTACCACAGGATTCTTACTTAAGCAAAAATTCAGAACTCATTCTTTCTCAAGGGATAATTCTATGTTTTAAGCCTTTAAGAAAAGTTTGTTTTAATTAGACTTTACCCCCTCCATACACATATATGCCCACAATGACACAGTCATGCATTCTGATATCTGGTTGAGAGAAGCTTTCATGGCTGAGTAGCATAACCCACGGACTGTCTTCATGGATGCCCAACTGAAGGCCAGAAAAAAGCTGTCACTCTAGAAAAAAAGTCCTAAGTGCCTCTGAGAGGATAACATTTTAAAAAGACATTAAATGAGTTACTGACCCTTACTCTCCCAAGATTGCCTGGGAGAAGCCTTCAGAACTTGGGATAGAAATGATGTAGAGAGTGAAGTTCATTTTTCCCTCAATTCAATAAGCAAGTTTTTTACTTGGTAATTTTTTTCATTTTTTTATTCCTTTTATTTTCCTCAGGTATATGTCAAATAATTTTTTGGTTATACAAATACATTCATTTTTTATATATTTCCACATGAATCATGTTGGGAAAGAAAAAATCAGAACAAAAGGGAAAAACCAAAAGGAAAAAGAATAGAAGAAAAAAAGGTGAAATTAGTAGATGTAGATCTACATTCAATCTCCATAATTATCTCTTATTAGGATTGCCTTGGATCACTGACCCACTGAGTAGAACCAAGTCTATCATAGTTGGTCATCACATAATCCTCCTGTTGCTGTGTACAATGTTCTCCTGGTTCTGCTTGCTTCGCTCAACATCAATTCATGCAAATATTTCCAGACTTTCTAAAATCAGCTTGTTCATCATTTTTTTATACAGCAATAATATTTCTTAGTAATTTTTTTAAAATTTCTTTCACTTCTACATCATTTTTATTTCCAAATAAAACTATCCCTCCCACCAAGTCATACACAATGATAACAATTTTTAAAAATGTAAAAAATTCAGAAAAAACATCCAATACATCATTAAAATCCAACATTCTATAAAACGTTCCATATCCATTGTCTCCCACTTCTACTAGAAAGGGAGGAAGGGAGACTTGTGGGGGTGGAGTCAAGATGATGGATAGCAGACACAACTCTCTGTACCCTCCTCTAACCTTCTCTCAAACCAGCCGCAAATTAAGCCTCTAGACAGGTTTTGATATCAAAGAATACACGATTATCTGTACAACATTTCTAGAAGAAGATACCTTGGAAGAATTTCAAAACAGGTCTGTTCCAATCAGGCAGGGGGACAGTATGCAGAGCACATACTACAGCATAAGGAGACCAAAGCAAGGAGCTGGGGTGGGAGTCAGAGCCTTGTAGCTTCCACGCACCTGGAAATTTTCTGTGAGCCTATTAGGCCACTTTGCCTGCTTGTAAATGGGTGGTTTGGCAGGTTTGCCTTTTGTAAAAGACAAATTGTAAACCATTGAGCTCCAAAAGAATGCTGGACTTAGCCACCATTACCCAGCACTGGAAATCAATCAGCAGAACTGCCTCAGAGCAAACTAAAGCAGCTGTCATTCCTTTCCATTGAACAGACCTCAAGCCTTAAAAAATGAATAAAAATAAAAAAGAACTCTCACCATAGACAGCTTTTATGGAGAGAAGAACAGACCTCAAATCCTGAGGTTCCTAAATGCAAAGCAACTCCAGAAGAAGCCCCAAAGAGAGACATGAGCTGGTCCCCATTTCACAAGGCTTTCTTCAAAGATTACATAAAGGATCTTAAAGGAGATCTAGAAGAGAAATGAAGACATGAAATGAGATCATTGCAAGAAGGAATGGGAAAAATGGAAAAAGAATGCAATGAACCAAAAAAAATTAATTGTCCAATTACAAAAGGAGCTAAAAAAGGTAACTGAAGAAAATAGTACACTAAAAATTAAAATTAAACAAATGGAAGTGAATGACCCAATAACCCTTCAAGATTCAGTCAATCAAAAACAAAAAAATGAAAAAATAGATGAAAATATGAAATATCTCCAAGGAAAAACAACTGACCTGGAAAATAGACCTAGGAGAAACAATCTAAGGATTATTGGGCTTCCTGAAAGCCATGATGAAAAAAAAAAGAATCTAGACATTATCTTACAAGAAATCATAAAAGAAAACTGCCTTGATATTTTAGAATCAGAAGGTAAAATAGCCATTGAAAGAATCCACTGATCACCTTCTGAAAGAGACAACAAAATTAAATCCCCAAGGTACATCATGGCTAAATTTCAGAACTATCATACCAAGGAAAAGATTTGTAAACAGCTAGAAAGAAACAATTTAAATCCTGAGGAGCCACAATTAGGATTATCCAGGACCTAGAAGCTTCCACCTTAAAGGATCGAAGGGCCTCAAACAGAATCTGATATTCCACAAGGCAAAGGAACTGGGATTACAGCCATAAATAAACTATCCAGCTGAAATGAGCATTATCTTCCAGGGAAGAAGATGGTCATTCAATGATATAAGTGAATTTCACTTATTTCTAATGAAAAGACCAGAATTGAACAAAAAAAATTGATCTCCAAACACAGAACTCAAGAGAAGCAGAAAAAGGTAAAAAGGAAAAGAACTCTTGAGAATTGTATTTCTGTTATGTGTACACTTGGAGAATGTGGGTATAACCTGATTTTATTATGATAATATGAAAAAGAAACTAGAGATGGAAAGGGGATCATACTGGAAGAAGAGGAAATAAGGGAAATTATATCTCACAAAAAGGCAAAGAAAACATTATAATTGAGGGAAAGAAAGGAGTGTGGTGAGCATTGTGTGAAGCTTACTCTCATCAGATTTGGTTCTAAGAGAGAATAACAGACACATTTGGTATCACAAAGAAACTTATCTCACCTTATAGGGAAGTAGGAGGAAAGGGGGGGGAGGGAAAGACTAATAGAAAGGAAAACAGAAGAATTAGGAAAAGGTGTAAAAAAGGAGGAGGGGTTCTAAAGGGGACTTTGAGGGAGGTGATCATCAAAAGCAAAATACTGGGGAGGACGGAAGGGGGATAGGAAAGAGAAAAGCATAACCTATGGTAAATAAGATGGCAGGAAATACAGAATTAGCTATTTTAATTGTGAATGTGAATGGGATGAACTCCCCCATAAAATGGAAATGGATAGCAGACTGGATTAAAAGTCAGAATCATACAATATGTTGTTTGCAAGAAACACATCTAAAGCATACAGATACATACTGAGTGAAGGTAAAGGGCTGGAGCAGAATCTATTATGCTTCAGGTGACCAAAAAAAATGCAGGGGTAGCAATCCTAATTTCAGACTATTTGTTGAGTCAGGGATTGAGACTGGGAAGACAGAGTGAACCTTAACTGACTGAGAATGCTAGACCCAACTGTATGACTGAGATGAGGCTCTGGGGGAGAAGGTACCAGGAGCTGGAAAGTGCAGAAGCAGTGGGGCAGAGGCACTGCTGGCTGTAAGGGCATTTGTGGGAGGGTGGAGCTCTTTGTTTGGGGTTCCTGGTCAGAGTGAAGAGCTGAAGGGAAGCTTGAGCCATCATGCCCTCCCCCTCATGATTAGAACACCTCTTATTTAAAAAAAATACTGAACCAGCAAAGAAGAAAGAACCCTACCATTGAAAATGTATTATGGGAACAGGAAAGACCAGGATTCATCTTCAGAGGAGGACATTTTAGTAAAAAAAAAAAAAAAAAAAAAAAACTTCTACCCCAAAGAGCAATGTGAAATGGTTCTCTGCCAGATAGAATTTATAGAAGAATTCAAAAAAGAATTCAAAACAAATGAGAGACATTGAGGAAAAACTAAAAAAAAAGTAAAACCATCCAAGAAAAACAAGATTATGAAAAAAAAAGTTAACCAATTAGAAAAAGAAGTACAGAGTCTCAAAGACGAAAATAACTCTTTGAAAATAAAATTGGGCAAGGGTAAGTCAGTGAAGCTATAAGGTTATTTGTAGGGCAAGAATATGCTCAGGGGAAGGAAAAATCCCTTATCTGCAGGATCCTTACTGTTTTAGTGCATTGAGCTAGCCTTCCTTAGTCCTGCTTATAAGATAAATAACTCTCAAGAATTTGGCCCTAAGCATGTCCACTAAAAATATTCTTAACCTACAAATAACCTTTGTGACCAAATTACCCTCATTATCCTGTATTAGCATATCTCCTTTCCTTCGGTCTCACATGCAGCTGTTGACATAGATATAATATACATTCAAGTATGTTTTCAACTAGGACCCTCCCTAACTAAATTTCTAGACTCTGCCCTCTCCTTCTTTCCTAAAATCTTTAAATGCTATCTCTTCACTCACAGTCCACTGCTACATCAACTTGATCAGACTGCTTTGTCCTTTTTATGACAATAAAGGGACTCTTTGTGGCTACAAGAAATCTTTGTGAGTTTTTCACATTCTGAACCACTCTCCCAGAACTTAGTATTTTTTTCACTTTTAAATCAGCTAAGAAAAAATATGAACCTTCTCATGCAGGAAGATAACAGAGTACTATGTATTGTATACATATATACACATAGATTTATAAGTATATCTATATCTATATATATATATGTTCATATGTATGTACATATATGCATATGATGTGACTAATATAGACACCAAATTATGGTAGGCATCAAAAGTTGGATATGGTCTTGTGAAGAATTCACAATAGCCATTCTCTTTGGTAAAAGATAGATTTATTTAAGGGACCTTATGAAAAGAAAAAGACTGAGGTTTTAAAGCACCAAAATGATGTGGCTGATATAGACACCAGATGGTGAGGAGAGAAGGAAGAGGAGGAGGAGGAGGAGGAGGAAGGAGAAGGAAGAAGAAGAGGAAGATGTGTATGGGGAAGAGGAAAAGGAGAAAGAGGAAAAGGAGAATAGGAAGGAGGAAAAGGAAGAGGAGGAGAACAGGGAGGGGAAAGAAGAGAAATGGGGAAGAGGAGAAATGTGGAAGAGGAAGATTGGGGGAGGAGGAGGAAGAAACACAAAAGTAGGAGAAGACTCAGAAATACAAAGACAGTCTAAAACTAAGATGGAAAGGAAAAATAAGAAGAAAATACAGAGAATGACCCAGGGTTAAAGGGAGGAAGGGAAGAGAGAGAAATCTGTGTTTAAATCTCATCTATGTGACCTTGGTCAAGTCATTGTGCCCCTCTATAGACTTCAGTTCCTCATTTGCACAATGTGGACAGAAACATCAATAGCACTTGCCCCATGGGGTTGTTGTAAACTTAAGATGGAACAATATATTGGAAGCACTTTGCAATGCTTAAAGTGCTGTATAAAAATAAGTTATTGTTGTCATGGTTCATGTTTCAGTGTGCAGTACAGGAAGCTTCCTTTGGATAGCAAAAATATCACCAATGACAGTAATCAACAACCATATTTCAATTTTAGTGTTGGTACCAACAGCTCCTTCTAATCATTGCATAACCATCTCATTTATATATTTCAGCTTTGCCTAGTTCTATTGATCTACATTTTTCCAAGGTTTTCTGGGTCCTATTCTATTTTCTTGGTGTACTCAAAGCAGACCTCACTATCACCCTTTCAAGCAAATTGTTAAAGATGAATGCTTTGATCTGATCCAGAGATTCTGCTGATAGGCATATACCCTGAGGAGGTCATTGTCAAAAAGAAAGTCTCCCTGGACACCATTATATTTATAACAGCTTTTTTTGTTGTAACAAATAACTTGAAACAAAATAGATGCCCATCGATTGGGAGAGGGCTGACCAAAATGTGCTACACGATTGTCATAAAATACGACTGTGCTAGGAGAAAAATGAATACTATGAATTGATAGAAGTATGCAAAGTTCTACATGAACATCAGTTTATGCAGAGTAAGGTAAGTAGAGGCTTGAAAACAATATGCAAGATAAATATATGAATGACAATGATAAAAAAATCAACCACAAATCCAGTGAAGAGAAGGATTGTGAAATTACAAATAATGAGTCTCAAAGATAACCTACAAGAAGCTACCTTCCCCTGCCCTTTTAAATTAGGAATAAATTGGCAGAGAACATTGATTTAACTTTAGATTTTTTTGTTGTATTGATCAGTTTTGCTAATATCTTTTTTTTCTTTTTACTTTTCTTTTTCTTTTTTTAAAAAATCTGTTTAAAGTATGGTTTTCTGGGATATAAGAGGGGAAGGAATACAGGGAAAATTTAAGTGCTATAAAAACAAAACATATCAATAACAGCTATTTTAGAAAAAAGATGAATTTTTAGGATCAAATCAACTCCTAATTCATGGATATAAGATTATTATTCTCCCAAGTGAAACCATATACTTTAATCTCTTGCTATAATTTTTTTACAAAGACAAATTTCTAGCACATAATAGTCTCTCACACATAGTAGGTACTTTAAAAATGCTTGATAATTGACTATTCAGATGCATAAATTTTCAAAATTCATGGAGTTCTTCAAACAATTTGGAACTGTAATATTCTAAATAATCCAGTCATAAAAGATTTGTCAAATAAACTTTATAATATAAACTTTAAAAAAACTTGAAATGCCAGATTCAAGAGTACTGAATTCACAATTCCATATCATCTTGAATTTCCTGAAGGCCCTTTCCTTCTCAACAAAACTGTCAGCTCCACTATCCCCACTTAAACTCACACAAACACATACTTGAAGCCAATAGTTTCACAATTCTTCTCTCCCAAGTGACTTTTTTTTGCAGCTTCCAACTTGCTAGAGAAAGTAGTGTTTTCCAAACCACTTAAAATGCAACACAATAGTAGATGTATATGATATAATAGGACTCTTAGTCCCCCTGATCTTTTGTGGGGTGGGCCAGGGATGGAAAAACCCAACCCCTTCCAGCTCTGGGAAAACTGCTTAGTTCCCATGGGAAGCTCCCACCTCTAATTGATCTGGGAATCACTTTGCTCTGGGAACAATCACCACCCTTATTGATTTGGAAATTAGTCCCTCAATTCAGCTGGACATCACTCCATATCTCCAAGCCATAGAAGGCTAAATAAAAATCAAGACTGTATCCTAAACTTTACTATCTTCCTAATCAGGAATTGGTCCACTGAAAGAAAGAGTTTCTCAGTGAAAATAAACTCATTTTGCCCAAAATCTGTGAATTCTTTCTCAAAACCTGTGACACCAGCCTGGGGACCCCCATCGTTTCTAGGGTATCCTCACACCTTAACATATACATGTGTTCAAACTAAGCCAAATATGTAAAACTAAAATAAATTACCTATAATACCATCTTCTATTCCCAACTCTACATATGCCTCCAGGAACCTCATCAAGAAATCCATCATCCTTGAGACAGCTAGGTAGTATAGTGGATAGAGCACCAGCCCTGAAGTCAGGAGGACCTGAGTTCAAATCTGGCCTCAGACACTTAACACTTCCTAGCTGTGTGACCTTAGGCAAGTCATTTAACCCCAATTGCCTCAGCCAAAAAAAAAGAAAAAAAAAAGAAATCCATCATCCTGTCAAGATTACAATTTCTTTAGTATTCTCGTCACCAGTATCCTCAAAACTCTCTGTCCCCCTGATTGGAGAAACAGAAGGCAATGCAAAGAGTCCTTTCTAAAGCCTCCATTTAAATAGGGAAACCATCTCTTCATTTCCCATTAAATAACCTTCTTTTGGACTGGATTCCATCATGCTCTCAATCCAAGTACATTCCCTTGTGCTTGTCCTATCCCTCCATTTTGTTGTTCATAGACTCAGTTTATCTATTCTGCTACTAGTACCAATCCTATACTGACCCATCTCATTTCAGATTCGAAGCTAGACTAGAATTGGCAGAGGTGGTCAAAGGTACCACTCATTTAGCATAACATAGTACATAGTGGGCAGATATCCAGCTTCTGAGGCAAGAAGATCTAGTTTCTATCCTAGCTGTTGTTACAAGCCTGAACAAATTATTTCACTTCAGTGTCTCCACATGACTCCATGAAACTATAAGCTGGTATTAATCTACATCTCTAGGAGGAGATTCTTAGCAGGAATACCCTAAACCAATGAAATCACAGGTAAAGTTTAAGATTATAAACTCAGAATTAGAAGGGATATCAGAAGCTAGCTAGTACAAATCCTTCATATTAGAGATGATCTAAAATAATTTTCTCAAGTGTGTGAGTGATACTTCATAGTCTGAAAGAATTCAAAGAAACTCTCTTAAAGAAAAAAAGTTTATTTACATCATAGCTGATGGGCTAGTCTCCAAAGGAAATGTAACAAATTAGATATAATTTGGGGGGAGTTTTATATACTGAAAATTGGGGGCTTAGCTAGCATCCTATAAGGTTGTAAATTATAAAAGAGAAATAAGAAGGAGTCAGGATGCCTTTTCATCCAGGTTAAGGAGACAAGATGTCTTTGAGCAAGGTCAATCCAATAGATTGGAGTTTTTGCAGAGGACAAATAAATAGAAACAGGTAAGAGATTTTATTTTCCACATTCCTTAGCCAGATATGCAGTTTTGAGTAGACCCTGAGCTCTGACCCATCGGTAACACATAGAACAACTCCAAAGGCAAAATTTGAAGCCAGATTTTCCCACCCTAGAGTGTGTTTTTTCTCCTACACAAAGCTTCACATAATGTGTATGAAGATATATTAGAGTAGTGATTACATTGATTGAAATATGACTAAGGCATATATTAATATAATCTAAATACATAAACCAATTACCTAAGACAAAATAAAACACCTTAAAATAAACTGAATGATATTAACATTGAGTAATAAAAAAAATAAACTAATAATAAAATAAACAAAAACAACTTAAAATAAAAAACTGAGTCTCTTTTTAGGTCCATAATTGTATAAGTGCAGAGTCACAGCCTGAAGATTTGGGTTGAAATGAAGATTCGGAAGTACCACTACACACCTTTCTGACTAAGGTGACAGGAAAAGATAATGTCAAATGTTGGAGGAGATGTGGGAAAACTGGGACATTAATACATTGTAGGTGGAATTGTGAATGGATCCAGCCATTCTGGAGAGCAATGTGGAACTATGCCCAGAGGGCTATCAAACTGTGCATACCCTTTGACCCAGCAGTATTTCCACTGGGCTTATATCCCAAAGAGATCTTAAAGGATGGAAAGGGACCCACATGTGCAAAAATGTTTGTGGCAGCCCTTTTTGTAGTGGCTAGAAACTGGAAACTGAATGGATACCCATCAATTAGATAATGGCTGAATAAATCATGATCTATAAATGTTATGAAATATTATTGTTCTGCAAGAACTGATCAGCAGGATGATTTTGAAAAGGCCTCTAGAGACTTACATGAACTGATTCAAAGTAAAATGAGCAGAACAAGGAGATCATTGTCCATGGCAACAATAAGATTATACGATGATCAATTCTGATGGACATGGCTCTTTTCAATAATGAAATGATTCAGACCTGTACCAATGATCTTGTGATGAAGAGTGCCATCTATAGCCAGGGAGACGATTGTGAGAATTGAGCGTGGATCACATAGAATTTTCACTCTTTTTGTTGTTTATTTGCATTTTGCTTTCTTTTTCATTGTTTTCCTTTTTGATCTGATTGTTCTTGTTCAACATGATAATTGTAGATATATGGAAAGAAGAAATGCACATATTTAACATATATTGCATTACTTGCCATATAGGGAAGGGGGTCGGGGGAAAGGGAGGAACTTGGAACACAAGGTTTTGCAAGGGTCAATGTTGAAAAATTATCCATGTATATGTTTTGAAAATAAAAAGATTTAATAAAAGAAACAAAAAAAGATTTGCCTTGTTTTTTTGGGGGGGGTGTTAAATAGTAAACCCATAAAATAGAATGTTTATTAGATCAAGGCTTGCTACTCTCCAATTTAATGAATTGGTATTTAATGGGTGAATTTTTCAAATATCTATATTTACAGAAAAAAAGACATTGCCTATTTAGATACATATGTTAAAAATAACAGTAAACTAAATATTGTTTTCCCCTCTTAAAATAAAACTTTTTTCCATTTAATGCAGACTTGGGGAATTATATAATTGAGTTAGTCATTTGATCATCATGCTAGGAGCAAGAGGGAAATGGTTATTTAGCTGCCTTGATTTTTTTTTCTTTTAATAAAAAAAAAAACTCAATAGTTTCACTACCAACAATCCAATGGGAAATTCAGTTAAGAATCCAGCCATATTTCCATGGCTTGTCAGTGAATGATAGACCCAAGTCTAGTGAGAATGCTAGAACATCTGTCGTCCACATAGAAAACTGTTTCCTGTTAGAAACATGCCACCTACACAATATTTTCAAGGACAATTTATCTAAGACAGGATATATTTCAAACCCATTCCAGTTTTGCCTTACATTAAATTTATTATCTTATGTCTTAAATAGAACAAAATATGTCTTCCAATTTGAGTGATTCCAAACAAAACATCTCTTTACCACTTGATGTAGATGAATGACATCAAGCTATATGGAGTCACTGGGAAGAAATTAAATAATGCTTCATTTCATTGAATCTTTTCTCAGTGATATTAAAATATCATTTGTATTCAATAAATGTAAGAATCTTACTATATAGGTCAAGGAAATATAGATAATGAAGGTGTCAAATCTGAATTAGGACATCATATTGAACCAATTCAGAAGATGATTTTAATAATTCCAAGATATTTCTAAATTTTAAATTGAGGACTCCATTGGATTGTTGGTAGTGAAGGGTATCCTCTAAGTAAGAAACACCCTCACACAGAAAATAAGTCAAAGAAAAGTCTGTGGTGAAATATATTGAGACTTATTAGCATCCTGGAATAAAAACTTAATGGGAAGAACACATTTAAAGCAATTAATATCAATGTCATATTATTCTTAATGCATACCTTCAGAATTATAAAGTAGTCTATAAGATAATTAGAAAATATCTTAACAAAAACTCATACAAAATAGATAAGACATAGATCCCATCACTCTAAAGCAACTATCATTAGGTTAACATTTCCTTAAATGAAGGACCATAAGAATTGATAAACATTCTTAGGGGATGTGATAAAACAAGTTTAAAAAAAACCTACAACTAGTTTTGGAATAAGTAGACATTATTTCTCTGAGTATAAGCAGGCAATGGGTATGCAAGCATTTGTTAAGCATAAAGAAGTATGTATGACCTCTGAATGGAGTATATGAAATAACTAAGATTCAGCAATAAAATCAAAAGTCTCTTCATAAATTATACTCATGAATTCAGTCAACAAAAATGCATTAACAAATGGCAAAAATTATGTGGATTTACTCATTTAAATGAAAGAGTTTATAATGGATATTCAGAGAGCCTACATATGGGTTATCCTTAAGTCTGATCCTAATGATTGCAGTAGTAACTGCAATACATCACTATCAACTATAAGTTTTAACACCTATTCAGTAACTAATACAATCTTACCTGGCAACTAGAGTTTTACATCAAAGATCCATTATATTTCATGTAGGAACATAACAAATAACTACCCAACAAACAGCCTACAAGATATCTATGAAACTCAACCAATAAACCATACAGAAACTTAATACCATATAGCAAACTGCTCTACAGTCAATTAGGTATATCATTGATTCATAAAAACTTGAGAACAATCAGGTTCCCCATCCCAACCATCTATAATTTCCAAATTTTGTGGAGAAAAAAAAAAGATTTCAAAATATAAAGACTTTGGTAAATGAGCTCAAAATCATATGAAAACATAATTTGTCTCATCTATTTCGTATGATTTTTTGCTATGATTCTTTGTAAATGTGTTATGGCTCAGTTTATAATTCTGAATATATGTTCTTTAGACAAGTATGGCATAGATAGTTGTTTTAAATGTGTTCTTCCCATTCTGTTTTTAATTCCAAGATTCTAGCAAGTCTCAACACAATTAGCCACAGATTTCTCTTTGATCAAGATTTATGTTGCAGTGGGTCTTACCTAGAGCATATCAAGGTATTATATCAACTTTATTCATTGGTTCAACAAGATTAAGTGAAATGTCTAAGGTAAAGCTTGATACCATCAATATCCAGATTTCCTTGACATTGACACATGATAAGAATTTTATATATTATTCCAATTGTCTTTTCTACTACTAGAATTTTTCTGATCATGCATTCAGGAAGGCCACAAAAATTAGTATGCAAGATTTATTCTTCTGAGATGTCATCTTTCAATCATATCTTATTTTTGTTACACCATTTTGGGGTTTTCTTGGCAAAGATACTAGAGTGGTGCCTCAATTCTTTTTCTAGTTCATTTTATAGATGAAGAAACTTAGGGAAATAGGATTAAGTGAATTGTCCAAGGTCGCACAGCTAAGAAATGTCTGACACCAGATTTGAACTCAAGAAAAATGAAGAGTTCTGATTGCAAGCATAGAACTGTATACAATATGCCACCTAGTCCATTTATATTTATGCTTTATGCTGTTTATACTTATTTTTTATTTACATTTTTATTCAGCTACAAAAATGTAGCTATTTTACCCAATTTTGCAATAATCCATAATCCATTGATTAAAAAAGGAAAAATAGTAGAATTGCCAGACCTGAAGTCAGGAATACCTGAGTACAAATCCAGCCTGAAATATCCTAGTTGTGTAACCCTAGGCAAGTCACTCAACTCTGTTTGCCTCAGTTTCCTTAACATATGGTATATAGTAAAATGAGCTGTAGAAGGAAATGGCAAATCATTCTAGGTATCTTTGCCAAGAAAACCAAGACTAATGGGATCATGAAATATCAGCCATGATGAAAATGATAGAACAACAATAATAACAACAATTATAGTAATTAAGGACCAGGTTACTGTCACCAGAAGCTACACAAATGTTATTATGTATTAATCAATGTAGATTAAACAAGGGAATTTTTGAAAATGGGTAACATAGCACTGATGTTTGCAAAAATATGGCAAGAATTGTTCATCAAAAAATCTTTATGCTTCATAAAATAGCAGATGACAAATCTTCATTCCACAAAGACCTCAAAGTATCCTTCAGCATTTAACAAATAAACATTAGTAAAAAGAAAACATCATTACAGGCAAAAGTGTTGCCCACAATTACCCAAGGATAACACTGTGAGAGGGATTTAGGCTGTGGTTTTATTAGTATCCTTGTCTCAAGTCTCTTCCCTGAATCCATCTACCACATAACAGTCCAAACTTCTTTTTTTTTCTCTAAAATATAAGTATGACCTTGTTATCCCTTTACTCAATAAATTCTAGCAGCTTCCTATTGCCTCGAGGATAAAAGAGAAAATTTTCTTTTTGTTGTCCAACCTATCCTTTCAGACAAATTCTATATTATCCCCATTCACACACTCTAATTTTCAATCACACAGGCCTGTGTTTAAACATGATGTTGTAACTTCTATCTCTGTTCTTTTATACTGTTTTTTCCCTTTGCCTAAAATGTTCTTCCTCCTCACCTCACCTTCTAGGATCATCTCAAGGATCAGCTAATTATTAAGTCTAATAACTTCCATTACTTTATATTTATGTGGCATATATTTTGCATTTATTTATTTTTTGAATTTACTTAGTTACTTATGTTTATGAGAACATTCCCCACCTAGAATATAACTTCTCTGAGGATAAAGCTGTTTTACTTTTGTGTTTGTATTCCCAAACCTAGAACAGTACTTAGTACCTAGTATACACTTAATAAACACCTGTCTAATAAAGTAATGGATGGATGGATATGAATGATATTTCCCTTACGGAATAGGACAGCACGTTGAACATGAGACGTTTTCGTCTTGCAGAAGAGACTGGCTTTATGGAGTTCAAAGGGGGTTGGTTTCTGCAAACTAAGAAAGTACCCAAGTCCCTAGGAGTCAGTACTACTCTCTCAAGAGAACTGGAGAAATCAGCTACTCATGGTGTCTTTCCTTAATAACCCTGGGTCAGTTACTAAAGCCTTACAGCACTCTTCTGGAAATGGCTGGTTTGAATAACTGAATTTAAGTTAAGTGACTTGCATAGGTTCATAGTGATATTAATTGAACCCAAGTCCTCCTAACTCTGAGCCTTGTCCCTTTTACTTCTGGGTATAGAAGAAAGAATTTAAGACTTGAGCTCAGGGAATTAAGATTGCAAATCTTGTCTCTTTTCTTCTATGTATGATCTTTAGGAAATCACTTCTCTGACCTTCAATTTCCTTAATTATAAAATGGATGCCATTAGAAAAGATAGGGTTTTCTTCCAGAGACCAGCCTGGAGACATGGAAAACATTTTCCAGTTTTCCAAATGCATGCAGCTTGACTCTTCTTTCCATTCAGGATGGGGCCCAACTCATGGTCTGTCTGTGGTATCAAAATATATCTCTGCATCAATTAAATCAGTGCACACATCTGAGTTCAATAACTGGGGAGTGATGTTTTCCTCATATGGATTTTCTACTCAGGATATTTTGGGGGCATGGAACATATTATAGCTTTTTGGTATTACTAATCCTCTCCTTGTATTGAGATTACTTTGTATTTCAAGTATGGTACAATAGATGGAAAGCTGGTCTCAGAGTCAGGAAGACTTGGGTTCAAGTCTCATATGATGAATGAATTCAACTATATTACTTTGGCCAAGCCACTTAATTTCCTCTTACTCTAAAAATCACTCTAAGACTATAAGAAAAAGTACCTTATTGGAAGAATGATTTTCTCACCTGTAATCCTCTAGACTAGGGGTGGGGAACCAGTTTTTTTTTTTTTTTTGTCAAGGACCATTTGGATATTTGTAATATCCTTCACAGACCAAATAAAATTATCAATTTCAAAACTCAAGCAATGGGAGGTTGTTGTATGTAGCTTTCAACTCATCGTGAACTGAGGTGGCCTTGGCAGGACCAGATCAAATGATTCCTCACCTTGCTCTGTACCAGAGAAATCACTGGTTCATTCCTTCTCCCCATTGCTATTTACTTATACATTTACCCTGTTTCCCTTTCTGCTCCCTGGTAAATTGTTAGTTGCTTAAAGACAGGGGAAGAATAATTATTATCTAAATACCTTTAGAATTTACCACATAGTATGCATTTAATAAAACTCTGATGGTTTAAATTGAATTTGTAAGATCACAGATTTGAGTCTGGAACTCTTAAGACCATCTAGTTTAACTCTCTTATTCTGAATTGAGCTAAACAGAATTGAAGTGAAAAATTTAATAGATTAGAAGGTTTCCTATCATATTCTATTATATGCTTACAAACAGAAGCATCGAGACATTCTCAGGATTTCCAGGAAAACCTCTTCCATTCTGACTGCAAAGGACATCTTGCTGACTCTGGTGAATATGCCTAATAAGCCTGAGTCCTCTCCTTGTTTTTATATTTCACATGATATTGATCTGCAGTCACTGAATAAAAATCTGTCTCTGCTATCTCTATTAAAGACTCTTGAATTTTAGTGCATGAATGGAAAAACTTTAAAACTACATTTTGTTACAGCAAGTAAAAACATTTTTTGTAATCAACAATAAACACAAAGGTAGTTGGGCTTTCTATTGGGGTTTGTGTCTTGTTTTATCTATCCTTTACAATTCTAAATGCAAAGAGTGAAATCATGGACTCAAGAGTTCAAGTCATAATGACCTTGAAGCCCAGAATTTCATTGCATTGAACTAAATGCTAATAATTAACTAAGCTAGCAATTAGTACTAATGATGACAAAAAGCTATTTAATTTAAATTTATCCATTCCATTTTACTACCTCTAGTACCTTACTTGAGTTCTAGATGATAATTCAAGAAAGAGCTAGAGATGATGAGGGTACAGAAAAGGTGTAGTAAAAAGAGTGAAGGGCCTACGAAAAAGTCTATGTCCTTTGAGAATTAGTTGAAGAAACTATATATGTTTAACTTGGAGAAGACAGAGGGAAGAAATGATAAGTGTCTTCAAGTATTTGAAAGGATGTCTTATGGAAATTAATTTTGAAATGTTTTCTTTTGTCCCAGAGGGCAGAAATATCAATAATGGGTGGCAACTGCAAAAAGCCATATCTGGGCTTTATACTGAGAGAAATAATTATTTCTTTCTTGAATTAATAGCTAATTATTGAATCAAGGTCAAAGTTTTTCTCCTTTCCTACTTTCTCATCCAGAAACCAATCAAGGTGGAAAATCTTTCTCAAAGACTTACAGCCAGGATGGCTGTAATCTAACCAAAAACAGTAAAAGAAATTCTAAGTTTAGGCTAATGAGTGGATTCCTATTCATTGTTTGCTCCAACAGGCCAGAGAAAATGTGACTTCTCCCTTTTGATCCTTTTGAAACTAAGTCTTTTTGACCAAGATTTGGGTGTTCGGTGTTATGTACCTCAAGACTCTCATTGTAATATAGTCCAACTTTGTTATATTAATTCTCTCATTTATTGTTATTCTCAGAAGCACTTGTTTTTCCAAAAGCATATAAACTGTGAGCCCATGGCCATGAGGGGTCATTGACATTCGAGAGTGCCAGTAATAGTTTATTAATAATATTCTAGCTTTATTAATGAAATGATAAACATTACCCAGAAACTATGAGTCTTGAAATCACAATGTTGAAAAAGATGAGAGTTAACAATGAGCTGTCTTAAGTTGGAATGATATATATACATCAAGAGATGATTGGCTCTTCCATGACTTTTGGTAGCCTTCAAGGAGAGGTCGGTGAGCATCATCAGACATGTTATAGTAGCAATTCTTTTCAAAAAGGAATTATGCCAGATGATCATGAGCTTTCCCTCCTACTCTAAAATTCTGGGATTCCAGCAGACATCTGATCTCTCTTATGGATCTTTAATCTCGCCTTTACCTCCTGACTTGTTCCCATATGCCTGAAAACATGTTCAATCCTTAAAATGAAGCAAAACAACAGTAACTACTTTCCCTTCATTTACTAACTTATTCAGTAATTACTTCAATTGACTATTAAACCACTTGGGAAAATTGCCAACATGTGATGCCTTCAATTCCTTTCTACCTCATCCTCAAATCTTTGCAATAAATCTTCTGTTATTGGTATTGTTACTTCTACTAGGCAATTGACCATAAACAAGTTTTTAAAAATCAGATTAATTTAATCATGTAATGTTCCCTTTTATCGATCCTCTTCAAATTTTCCAACTCCAGCCCCCTACCCAGAATACAGTAGAATGCCCTGAACACTTTGGAGCAAAAGAAAACACTCCTATCTCTAAGTTCCTGGGAGAAATGAGAAGGAAAGAAGAGAAGAGATCAGGAGTCCTCAAGCTTGAGAAAATAAAAGGAAGGCTTCTGTCTGGGCAATCATTGCCCACCTGACCTCTCGCTTACTAGAATAGAAGTTGGGATGATTAAAATAAATACATTCAGTATCAAGGAACAATAAAATGAAATAGATTTTTAAAATGAAATAATGATCATCCAGAGGCCCTCATTCTACATGCTACTATCTATTATCTCACTTAAAATCATTCCTTCCCCCCTTTAATTGAAAGTGTGGGAATGTTTCCCATGTTAATTTGGTTTTTTGGCTCATCTGCTTTCTTGGAGGGGTTATGAAAAGTAAATGCTCTGTTTTTAATAATAACTTTTCTCCCCATAAAAGAGTTTCTAATGATCACTTCCCTTTAGTGGGTTTCTAGGTATACGTAAGACCATTTTTAGGATTTAAATGGTACAACTTATGGGAGCATTTTGAATTTGTGCCACGATATTCTTCATGTTTTATTTCTATTTGTTTTAAAAGTTATTTGGGGAGCAGCTAGATAGTGCAGTGGATAGAGCACCAGTCGTAGAATCAAGAGAATCTGAGTTCAAATCTAACTTCAGACACTTAACATTTCCTAGCTATGTGACCTGAGCAAATCATTTAAGCCCAACTGCTTCTCAAAAAGAAAAAAAAAGATTATTTTGAATCATTTTATTTTTGTGGAATAGGGTAAAGACTAGACTTAAGATTTCTTTATTTTGGGGAAACATTATGATAAGGAAATTGCAGCTTCCAATTTAAAATGGATATCTTCTTTGAAACTTAGAGTATTAGAGAATTGTCTAGAACACTGAATCATTAAGTGACTTGCCCAGGTAATATAGCCACCATGTATCAGAGTCAGTTCTTGAATCCAGTGCCCACTTTCTCTCTTCCTCTCTCCCTCCCTCCCCTCTCTTTCTGTATTTCTCAGAATTTCTTTCATTCAGTTAGCTCAGTTTTCTGGCCTTAAGATCAGGGATTTCTTCCTCCTTTCAATAAGGTCTTCTATCTTCCTTTTAAATGTTGCTAATTGAATTCCCAAAGACCTGTCATAGGCCCAAAACACTCCTGGCAGGAATCTATCCCTCTCTCTTAAGGTCACTCTCCATTAGAACTACTAAAGGAGACCTCTCTACCTAAAAATCAACTCTGGAGACCAAAGTCACTGCTGATACTCAGGGCTGAATCAGCTAAACTGGTAGACTTCAGAGAAATTTCCATTGAAGAGCAGACTTTCTGGCAGAAAAATGAAAGCTCCAAAAATAATTCTCCCTAAGAACAAATGAATGATGGAAAATCAGAAATGGAAGGAAACTTGGTGGTTAACTAGAGAAAAAAATGAAATAAAACTATGTTGGCTGTTCAGTGAAACCACGAAGTCATTATAGACTAAAAATTATGGATTTGAAGTTATGATCTCCAGAACCATCTAGACCAACTCCATTGTTTTAGAAGAGAAAACTAGGCCCAGGAAAGGTTAAGTTATGTCTCCAACATCATATTGACCATAAATGGCAAGTCTAGAATCCAAAACCAGGTCTTTTGATAGTGAAATACTGGCTTCTAGTCCCTAGAAGATTACACTTCCTGAAGGATTGTTTCTTTTTTTTCATATACATTTAGAAAATAATACTATGTTCATCTTAAGATTAGGTTCATTTTGATCTCCACTAAAATTCACCATTAAAGAACTGTATCCCTTAATTCATCTATTTATTACAAATGTAGAGTTAATACATGCTTCTGGGAATGTGTAGGGGGAAGATAACTTGGTTCATTCTTCCTTTTTCAACTCCCTTTGGGGTATCATTCACAAAACTAGAATTTTCAGCCTATGATGAGAAACAAAACCCAGATTCTTCGGTATGAGATCCCTGGAGAATAATAACAACAATAATAATTGAAATAGTGATAGACAGGGTATATTTGTCTTGCAATAAGGAAACTCAATGCAGTTTTTATTCCTGTTGCCCCTTGAGTTGTTAAATTAAGAATCCAGCCTTTTTCTCTTGGTTGCTCACAGAAGAATCATTTCAGCATGTGCTAGATTATGGTAACCCTTCCACAAAATCATCAATGAATAGTGCTAATTGAACAAATGTAAGTATATAAGAACAAGACGATCATTGCATATCACTTGAAAGTTAAACAGCATTTTACACACATCCTCTAATTTTATCCTGGGGAAGACATTAGCAAGTCATGGACACTGAGAGGGACCTAGCATCCATCCAGTCCAATTTGTTCCATAAGAAGAATCATTTCTACAATGTTTCATACATGCAAACAGCCACAGCAAAGATTCACAAAGTCCCCAAATAACCTTGTACACTTTTAGTCAATCAATAAACATTTATTAAATGCCTACAATGTGCCAACACTAGGAATATAAAGAAAGTTAAAAAACAGTTTCTGTTCTCAAGGAGTTGTCAGTCTCCTGGGAGAACCTACATGTAAACAACTAGGTCTAAAAAATAAAAACAGGATAAAGTGGATGTAATTGACAGAGGGAAGGAACAAATGAGGGAAATTTAAGGGTTTAAGGGGGTTCAAAAAAGGCTTCCTATAACAATGAGATTTTAACTAGGACTTGAAGGAAGCCAGAGAGAGAAGTCAAGTGGAAAATGAGGAGGGAGAGCATTGTAGGCTTGAGGGATAGCCAATGAAAAGTCCAGAGTCAGGAGATGAGGTACTTTGTACAGGTTAATATCTTAGGATTGCAGAGTATTTGGTGGGATGAAATGGGGGCCAGAAATTGGGAGGGGCAAGTCATAAGTATAAAAAGTCTAGAAACAAAACAAATCCTTGTGCCATATGACAGTCAAACACTAAAAGGCAGCCATTATAACCTCCCAAAAAATTTCTCTTCTTCATATTAAACATCCCGTTTCTTCAAATGACTTGCCTATAGCCACCCCCATTCATTTTAGTGCTCTTCCTCTAGATATTCA
Source organism: Myrmecobius fasciatus (assembly GCA_023553655.1). Taxonomy (NCBI): domain Eukaryota; kingdom Metazoa; phylum Chordata; class Mammalia; order Dasyuromorphia; family Myrmecobiidae; genus Myrmecobius; species Myrmecobius fasciatus. The sequence continues at coordinate 755,656 of JAJPUD010000120.1, read as the reverse complement.
GTACCCTACCTTTAAAAAAAATTAGAAGCTGATTGAATCTGTTGGGCATTTTTTTTCAAACACTTTTACATTAACACTCTACCCCAGTGATTTTCCTCTATGCAATCTTTCCAATTTCAACAGTATAAAACACTCTGCTTATTGAAGGAGACATGATCTGTATTGGGAGAAAATTGTCCTTTTTAAATATTTTAACAATTTACAAAAAGTTATATAAAAGTTATATAAAAGTCATATAATATTCTCTCTCCCAGGTCTCAAAATCTTTTTTAAGAGTCTACAAAGTTTAGCTTGGCACACTACTACCTAGAAACAAAGAAAATTATCTTCTATGGAACTCCTACAGGAAAACCAGATGGTATCTCCTCTGTCCCCCATCATCAAGTTCATGCCAGTCTGACCTCTACCCTAAGAACCAGAACATTTATAGAACTAAATTCTATAAAAAGTAAGATTAAAACTAAATTAAATTTTTAATACACTCTGTTGTTATTCAGCTATTTCTGTTATGGTTGACTCATGTCTGACAGATTGATTTATTGATTTTCAGAACTAGTTCTGATATTTTCCCAACTCTAAATTACTACAGCCTTCCTAGGTTCTATTCCCTTAGGGATAGTTATGGGCATGATTCCAGTGAAGTTTATTCCTATATTGTTATTCAGTCACGTCAGTCATATCCAATTCTTTGTGACTGTTTGGAGTTTCCTTGGCAGAGATACAGGAGTGATTTGCCATTTTCTTCTCCAGCTAATTTTGCAAATGAGGAAACTGAAGGTAACAGGGTTAAGTGACTTTCCCAGATTTGAACTTCTAAAGATGACTCCTCTTGACTTCAGGCCCAGGATTTTATCCACTGTGCTACCCAGCTATCCTTGTTCCTGGACTGAGAGCTAATAGCCAGCGGGTCCTCCCAGGAGCATGTTCATTTTCTCATCCCCATAGTAAAGTAGTAATTTCTTAAGTTGCTTCAGTTTTATCAAACTCTTCCTGACCCCATTTGGGGTTTTCTAAAATGGGTTTGCCATTTCCTTCTCCAGGTCATTTTACAGATGAAGAAATTGAGGCACACAGAGTAAAGTGACTTGCCCAGGGTCACACAGCTAGGAAGTGTCTGAGGCTGTATTTGAACCAAGGTTCTTCTGACTTGAGGTTCAACACTCTATCCACCTAGATGCCCTTAGAGTGGTAATTATTATGTGATAACTAGATTTTTGCCCCAACATTCTGAGATTCATAGGGTCCAATATTAAAATAATGATTTGCAAATATGAAGCCCACATTTTAATATATTATATTTATATTCTGGCAGCACATCCAGTTTTTCCTTAGTACAAAAAACTAGTTAGTAAGAATAATTAGACTAATGAAGTTGATATACTTTCCCTTTCATTCCTCTCCCCAGTTGATCTGAGTTTCTCTTCAGTAATAACCTCCCAAGAAGGAGTCTCAATGTCTCCCCAAGAGGTTTCATACTAGAGGGTAAGAAGATGAGGGCCTATTAAGTGCTTTTTGCCCCAGGTTCTACATTGTACTTTTAGCCCCAAAGAGCATAATTAATAGTTGCAGCTGAGCCTGAAGAGCTCCTATGGAAGACCTTCCCCCTCAATAGCCAATCATGTCATCCCCCCAAGTCAAAGAATCACAAGGCTCTGCCAATGAGTTCCTGCACTGTATCTCCATCAAGTTGGGTAGGATGGCCTGCAAACAAATGAGAGGCCCCTGAGATATGCCCAGAATAGACTGTCACAAGTAAGAAGTTGGCAAATAGAATTGTATTCCTGCAGAGAGAAGTTAATGAGAAATGGGACATGAGAAACTGGATTATTATCTCCTTCTTTCTGAACACCATGTCAGGCGATAGCATTGACATTTTTGGTTGCCATGTCATTTATTGGGCTTTGTTCTAGACCAATAATTTCATTTTTACAGGGAACTTTTGATGAAAATAGTTCTTACAATAGTACAGATTGGCAGCCTTTCTGCCATTTATAGCCTTGTGGAGCTATTTAAAATATTGAACCAGGTTAAGTGACTTGCCTAGGTCACACAGCTTTTTTCTGATTTCCAAACCTGCTCTCTATCCATTATGCCATACTGCCTCTTTGTAAGTATTCCTAGAGATAAACTATTCTAAAAATATTCACTATAGCTCTTTTTTTTTCTTTTTTGATAAATAAATTTTTTCCTTGCCTAAGCTGCTTCCTTTAGCCTTCCCCTAGCCCTCCCAGAGAGCTAAGAAACAATTTTAAGAGAAAAATGGAAATTAAATCATCAAAAAAGATCACTACATCAAAAAAGATCAGTACATGTAGTACACATATTATGTACATATATGAATGGTTCCATATTCCCCTCTACTCTTCTGCAAATGAATGAGCGAAGACTTCTTCCAGGTATTATGTTTGTTCTCTGTAGTTTTCCAATAATCAGTTTCTATTGTTTAATGACATTTGTTATTTTCAGTTATATTGCAATTATATTCAATATATGTATATATATATATATATATTCAGTTATATTTTCAGTTTTATATATATATGTATATGTATATACATATATATATATATATATATATATTAGTCATTGTGCATATTTTCCCTTGATTTTGTTTATACTACATTCAATTCAGGCAGTATAATGACTCAGTTGATGAAAATCTTTCCATGCTTCTCTTAATTCATTATATTCATCATTTCCTACAGCACAGTAATATTCCATTACATTCAGGTACCACATACAGTTTAGTCATACCCCAATTACTGGACATCTAATTTTTGCCCCAATTATTTACTATCAGAAAAAGTGCTACTATAAATATTTTGGGGCCTACCAGATCTTTCATTTTAATTCATTCCTAGGGCACATAACTAACAACAGAATCTCTAAATCAAAGGAGACAATCTGTTCATTCATTTGAGTCATAACCAATTCTTAATTCTTTGTGACCCCATGTGGGGTTTTCTTGAAAATAAAACCACTGGAAGGGTTTAGAGTTTCATATTTATTTGGGTTTGGGTTTTGTTTTGTTTTGTTTTGAGGCAAACAGAGTTAAGTGATTTGCTCAGAATCACACAGCTAATAAGTGTCTGAGGCCAGATTTGAACTCATAAAGATGAGTCCTCCTAACTCCAGGTCCAGCACTCTATGCATTTTGGAACTACCCTAGTAGCTCTTGAAATGTACCCATATAATAATATATAACATCCCTAGCCTCCACCAACCAGAGGCTCCTAAGATAAGTTCCAGGAAGCCTCAAACCAAATAGCAGAGCATAGAACTTCATCCAAGCTCCTCTTGTATCCTCTTCTAGGGTTTCCTGTACAATTACAAGCTGCATTGCTAAGATCTATATATACAATATCTAGATAACGACCATTGTTTGTTCTACTTTCTATGGTGTCTCCTTCAAGTCATTCTAACTACAGTATTCATATACCAAATCTTTATGGCCAGAGGCTGTCTCTCTAGAGTGTTGATTCAGACACCTGAGGCTGGAAGCGAACTTTAGTAATCCCTCCTAAGGTGCACAAAGCAGACTCAATAATATTGAATAAGGAAGCATCCGAGATCATCAAATCACAAAATCTTGGTAGAAACAGATCTCAGATATCACCTAATCCCCCTCATCTGTGAGATGAGGAAACAGGGCTAGGTGTTGAAAGTGATTTGGCCAAGATCACAAAGGGAAGAGGTTAGATTTGAACCCCAGTTCGCTAGCACAAGAGTCTGAGCTTGTTCCACTAGCCCACTCTGCCCACCTCTCATCTCCGGCAACTTTGAACCTATACCCATGAGATGTTGGAATGGGAAAAAATCCAGCAGATTACAAGTAATAAAGAAGCAGCATATTCACTATGTTGAACAAAAAGTTAACTTTAATTCCCAATGTAATGGTGAGCTACTTATTAGATTCAGAGTATGTCTTAGTTAAATTCAAGACTTACTATATACCTACTATGTACAAGGCCCTATGTGAGATGTTGAAGATATAAAGACAAAAATAAGTACAATAATTTCCAACCTGAAGGATTCTGCACTCTACTCAGGGATAAACATATGGAGAAATAAGTTGATATCAATTCAGGAAGCAAAACATATTAATAGCCAGAAGCATCAGGGAAGAGATTAGTAGCTGACCTATTCTTTTGAAGAAAGCTAAGGATCCTAACAGGCAAAGCTGAGAAAAGAATGCATTCTAGACAAAGGCATGGAGGTGGGAGATTGTATACTGTTAGGTCAACTGGAGCAGAAAGAATCATGAAAGGCTGTGATATGAAATAAGAATCAAATGGTAGAGCAAGTAAGAGAAAAATAGTGAGACAAAAGATCAATTTTAACTCATAACCTACATCCCTAAAGCATTTCCTTCACAGAGCAGATGTCAGAGACTGTTTATCAGAGCATGATTGGGCAAATACAGTAGATAGAGTTCAAGGTCTTAAAAAAAGATTCATCTCCTTGATTTCAAATCCAACTTTAGACACTTACTAGCTGTGTGATCCACTTACCCTTGTTTACCTCAGTTTCCTATCTGTCAAATGATCTGAAAAAGGGGAATCTTATGTCCTCCCAAGACAGCACACTCCACTTCTGTAAAACATCAATTGTTAGGAAGTTTTGCTTCACAACAAACCCAAATCTCTCAGCAATGTCCACTCATCTTCCTCATATATTTGAGCGAGTCATTTAACATATTTCAAGCCTCTTTTTTTATCTGTAAAATGGGGATAACAGCATCCACTTCCCAGGGTTGTCATAAATATAAATGAGTTAATATTTGTAAAGTGTTTTGCTAACTTTAAATCTATTAGGAAGTTTTAGGAAACTTCCAAAATATCCAATCATATCCTGGAGAAGATCTTCATGTCTGTCTATCTGGGGACTAGAGACAATATCCTGGAGACTATCTTCATGTCTGTCTATCTGTGGGCTTGGGACAACCTGTCATGCATACAGACAGACTTCTCAGATAGAAAGGCCATTTGAGGTCATCTCCTCTATCCTCTGCCTCTAGGCAGGATGATTTTAGCAAAGTGATGTTAGATGGGACGTCAAATCTTGCTCCCCCAAGACTGCCTGGGAAAAACCTTCAGGGCTTGAACCAAAAATATGTGAAACAGAGCCAGGAGACTAGGTATTGTCCCAACTTTCAAAATTCCTCCTTCTATCCCAACCCTGGTCCCTATGCGAGGCATTATTTTGTAAAAAATATATTTTTAGCTTTTTTATTTTTCCATCACTTAAATTACCTAATACATTTTCTTCATCCCCTTCCAAGAATTCCAATCCTTATAACTGAGTATAGAAAGAGGAAAAAAACAATTAAGCAAAACTAATTAATATATGTGTAAAGTCTGACATGAATCATGAGGATCAAAGTATTGAATCCCTAGAGCCTAGCCCTAGTAGACATCCTATGCCTCAAGAGCTGAATCCTGTTTTGATAAGGCCTTTGAGCTAAAAATGGTTTTTACATGTTATCATTCTTAGCTTGCAGACCATGTAAAAACAGACAGTGGACCAGATTTGAACCTATGGGCCATAATTTAACAACTCCTACCCTAAACCATCAATATTTGAAATGTCATAAATAGCTTTCATTCTTGTCCAATACCCTCTTGGAAATAGAGGGAGTAAAACAACAAGTGTTCAACTACCACCAAGATAAAAATCACAATCCTCCTTCTTGAATGGATCAGATCCTAGGTGATATATCTACTTATGTCATTTATTAGCAACACCATTACTATATTAAGAGCACTGAATACATCCAAATATGTATATGTGTATTTATTCAGTTCAGTATACATTTATTAAGTGCCTATTATGTGCCAAGCACTATGCTAAGTATTAGGCACAAAAAGAGTTGAAAAACCATTACTGTCTTCCAGGAGTTTACAATCTAATGGTGGAGACAACATACAAACAAATGTACATAAACCAAGCTACATTCAGTTTAATTACAAAATGATTAGCAGAGGGAAGGCTCTGGAATTAAGAGGCGTTGAGAAAGTCTTCCTGTAGGAAACGGGATTTTAGTTGGGACTTAAAAGGGAGCCAGAGAGGTCAGGAGTCAGATTATAGATGGAAGAGCATTATATATGTCCTTATATTCATATATTACAGAGTGTGCTTCAAAGGCTAGGTCGGCCTGCCCTTCCTGTAGGTCTTATCTATTCTCATTAAGTATCAAAGGGGCATTTAAATGGTTTAGTGGATAAAAGCACTGACCCTGGAATCAGGAGGCTCTGAGTTGAAATTCTTCCTCACACACTTAACATTTATTCCATGTGTGACCCTAAGCAAGTCACTTAACCCCAATTGCCTCATCAAAAGAAAAACAAAACAAAACTTAACAAAAGGATTAAGTATCAAAGACCATAGATTCCATTCAACCTGATGAACTCTTTCAGTTCTGTCTCTCAACATGTCATTAAAGTTCTGTATTCCTGCTATAGAATCAACTTTTATTTACTTAATTTCATTTGCTGAAAGAATATCAAGATGGATGATATATTTATGCAATGAACAAATATTGGACTGACAAAAGAAACAGCTTTAGACTATCTTAGGAAGATTTGTACAAGCTGATACAAAGTGAAATAAGCAGAATTCAAAATACCATTTATGCATTAACAATAATATTTTAAAAGTGAATCCAAAAGACTTATGAATTCTTTTCAATGCAATAAACAATTCCAGAGGATTAATGATGAAGCATGTTACCCATCTCCTAACCAAGAGGTAAGTTCCTTAATATGCATAATGAAGCATTCTTTTTTGGATATGGCCTTTATTTAGTTTAACTATATATTTTTGATAAGGAGTTTTTTATTCTTTTTTTTTATTTTGGGAAATAGTAAGCAGAAAAATAGTTTGTGCTTGTGAATTGAAAAACATTTTCATTAAATAAAATGTTAATATGAGTCAGTTCCTTCAGCACAAATGTTCTTAATCATTTTTATATTATGGGACTTTTGGAAGTCTGATAATGTTTATGGACCCCTTTTGAGAATATTGGGGACAAGGCTAATGAAATGTTAGTTTCAATAAAAAATTTGTAAAAAAAAATACAGATTTATCTTTTCCATTCAAATACATAGACCTCATGAAATCTATATATAAATCCCTTAGGAGTCAGTAGTCCTAGGATAAAGAACTCCTGAGCTAATGTGGATCTATGTCCACTTTTGGGTTATTATCTGGTTCTCATGTATTTAAAGAGTAGCAAAATCCAAAGTAAATTTAAAGTCTATACACTAGCTAAAAACTGAATGTTTCATAGAATCCTCTGCCTCCTTTTCCATCACTGCCACTATCACTACATAAGTAGAATAGGACACATCAGTTTGGAGGATGTTTTATATTTTTCTGATTCATATGTTACTTGCAACCAAAGAATTGGCCACCAAGTGGCCAATATACTAAGGATGTGTTTCCCTATCTTTAGTGCATGGGTCCTCAGAAAGTAGGCTCACCAATTTGGAGCTATGCTCAAAAAGTTATCAAACTGTGCATACCCTTTGACCCAGCAGTGTTTCTACTGGGCCTATATCCCAAAGAGATCTTAAAAGAGGGAAACTGTTTGTGGCAGCCCTTTTTGTAGTGGCTAGAAACTGGAAACTGAATGGATGCCCATCAATTGGAGGATGGCTGAATAAATTATGGTATATGAATGTCATGGAATATTATTGTTATATAAGAAACGACCAACAGGATGATTTCAGAGAGGCATGGAGAGACTTTCATGAACTGTTGCTGAATGAAATGAGCAGAACCAGGAGATCATTATACATGGCAACAACAAGACTATAGGATGATCAATTCTGATGGACATGGCTCTCTTCAATAATGAGACATTTCAAACCAGTTCCAATTGTTCAGTGATGAAGAAAGACATATACACCCAGGGAGAGGCCTGTGGGATCTGGGTCTGGACCACAACATAGCATTTTCACACTTTCTGTTGATGTGTGCTTACATTATGTTTTCTTTCTTGGTTTTTTTTCCTGTATAGAAAGATAACTGTATAAATATATATATATATGTATATATATATGCACATATTCGATCTGTCAAATATTTTAATATAATTATCATGTATTAGACTTCCTGCCATCTAGGGGAGGGGGGAAGGAGGCAAAATTTGTAACAGAAAGCTTTGCAAGGGTCAATGTTGAAAAATTACCCATGCATGTGTTTTGCAAATAAATAAAATAAAAAAAGTTTTGCAAATAAAAAAAGAAAGTAGGCTCACTCCATTGCTTGGGTCACACTCAAAACCCCTCTAAGATAGTAGAAATTGCCAAGAGCTTATATTGAACATGTATGTCCTTTCAAAGCCCAAAGTCCACATGTTGATGAGACACTGGGCTAGGACTTTATGAAGAATAACCTAAATATTTAAATCAAATACCTAAAATATTTAAAAATAATACTGCTACACTATGTGAATGGAGAATTATATGTGCTATAAGTCCTAAATGCTGTATCAGATGTTTGTTTAACTTTTTTCAAGTAAGATAATTTGCAGAATGATTGTTTACTGGGGAATGATTGATGTGTCAAAACAAAATATATCAATAATGTTTTAAATATATGCAATGCCCCTGGGCCACTTAATATCTTAAATAAGCTAAAATATTGCCTTAAGGATCTGTAATTTTTCTCTGTGTGGATAGATAGTTCCTCCACTGAAAGAAATAATGATTCCTCTACAAGCCAGCACATGATCTCCAAGAGTGATAGTGGCCAAATAATTGAACCTCTTGCAGCTCACTTGGTGATGAGTCCCAAAAATAATCATTTTTCATCTTTAAACAGAGGTGAGAGAATTAGAAAGAGAGAGAAAAACAGAGAGACAGAAGCAGAGGCAGAGAGACAAAGACTAAAAGAGACAAAAAGGAAGACAAAGAAACAGATACAGAGAGACAGAGATAGACAGTTGATTATAAGTAAGTAGGTAGATAGAGAAAGAGAGAGAAATAGAGAGAGAAAGAAAAAGAGAGAGAGAGAGAAAGAGAGAGATGGATAGATAGATAGACAGACAGACAGATAGACAGAATAGATGGATGGATGGATGGATGGATGGATAGATAGGCAGATAGACAGATATAGATAGAATAAATCGATGGATAGATGGATAGATAGATGGATGGATAGATAGATAGATGGATCAATCATAGAATCTATCATCAGATCAGAATTTGCATTTTCTTGGCTTAGTCTTTTCCAAGACAAATCTACTCCATGCTGCAATTAAACATTGAAATATGATTTCAGGATAGGAAAACATAATAAAAATAACTAAAATATTAATTGATTCTATCCTTAGGGCTAATGATCATTGAGATTCTGTTGCATAGATCCCAGGATTGGGATGAATAACAAATAAAAATTATTTTTGTTGCTGCTGCTGTTATAACATGATTAACTCTGGCCACATTTTTTCCAGGGCCAGACCTGGCACATTTTATACTACTCTCTCCCATGGTTCTCAGGTACCTGAAAGGATTTAAGGATTCTTCCCTTCCACAAGCTCAACCTCCCAGCAGCTGTACTCCCATTTTAAGGGCCCAGTGACTAAGCAGTCCAGTCCCTTTTAACCACTTAATGATGAATTTGCTTTTACAAAGGAATATTTACTTTGAAGTTATAAAAGAAAAAGTATACAACCATTTCAGAAGGATAAGTGTACCTACACCACTATTGGGAGCAGCAGACAATGAATTAGACTCCCACTCTAATTCAACTCCTGCAGAATGTGGGCCCCCCAAGTTCATGTTCAGAGTTGGCATTAGTGCCAGCTTCTGCTGAGATGGAGGAGAATCCTAAGACCATTGATCCTTAGGAGCCTGTTGTTGTGACGGTTGCTTGGATTCTTAGCTCCCAGAACCTAGATTCCAGGCCAAACATGAGATCATACTCCTACGCAGAGACTGGAGAAGAACAAATGAAAAAGCCAAAGCCCCAGGTCCATTTTTAAATGGGCCCCATGGCCTCAGTACTGTAAGAAAGAGGTTGTAAGGTCCTTCCTGGTTTCTTCTTGGTGTGAGTAAGGGAATCACCTCCTCCCTCAGACTTGAGAGCCACAGAGTTTGTGCTGAAAGTGCTACCTTTGCAACCAAAAGAAAAAATATTGTTCCCAATTGTGTGGCAAGCCAGCCCAGACCGCCAGTCTCCCAGAAGCACTTCCCTATTGTTTTCCATGTGGATGACACCATCTTAGCAAATTAATGGTGTCTGCACATCCAGCTCCTCTGTTGTTAATAGTCATTGTTCTTATTGTTGTTGCAGTTGTACAGAGGGAGCTTCTGATGGCATTCATGAAGAAATTCCCTCTACCAATGCAGATCAGAAATTGTACAGTAATTGATAGTCTTAGAGAGATGTCTTGGACATTGAGAGTATAAGTGACTTGCTTAGGGTCACACAGTCCATATGTGCAGACATTTTTAAATGTATATTTCATAAGTCCAAGGCCAGAGTTCCACCCACTATCCTTTCACTATCTCTAGTTCATCAAAATTAAATTTGTTACCTTGGGATGTAGAAAAATCTTTATTCTTTCTCAGATGTGGGTGGAAATAGGCAACTTACAACTCTGAGAGGCTGGGATTCAATGACTTTACAATTCATCATTTATGAATTGGACTCTTAGGATTTATTGACCGATTTGTTTCAAACTACCATTGCAAAAAAGAAAAGCTGACCTTTTGAAGGACACATATTAAAATAAAATATACTTAAAATAGCTTTATTTCCTTAAGATAAAACTGTTGCCATTATCATAGACTTAGGGAATAAGTAAATTGGGCAATTCATTTGGTCAGGATCCCAGAAGAGCAAAGCAGAAATGTTTGTCTATCTATCTTTATTTACCTAATGAATTTTAGTAAGGAAACTGAGCATCGTCTTCTCACTTTATCCAGACCCTTGGGATCCTAGATTGTGAATCTGGCCTCATTATAATGTTTCTACAGTGAACAAGTTATTCCTTCACTCTGGGGGAGCAGAGTTGTCTTTTTAAATCTGTGGATTTGTGATTTACTAAGAAAGATGGGAATGATTAGGGTCTGCCCAAGCTTGGGCAGTGCACCCGCATGTCCTTGTACCAAGCCATTAATCAATAAGCATATATTAAGTACCTACTATGTATCAGGGACTAAGTGAAATGCTTAAATGGAAAGACAAAAAGGAATCAAAACAGAGAGTAGGATGTCAGGCCAGATGTCAAAAGGCATAGCTAGAAAAGTAAAAAAGAAAAGGCTACTGGTGGTAAAAGGATAAATTCTCTGGCACAGATGAATTGGCAGACTTTGTGGGGACTTTTATTAACAGTAATAAAAGAAAGTTTACTCAAGGAAAAGAGCAATCTTTTTATTTAGTCTGGAAGATGGGACATAAAAGGCTGTGAGGATACTTTATTTTTCTTATAAGTGTTTTCCTTAGCAACCTTTCATTTCCTTAATTTTTGTCTTACAATCTATATTTCACCAGACTCAGGATAGTTTTTCTTTTTTTCCTTTGGGTAGAGCAACTATTTACCTCCCTTTCTCTTCACCTCAAAGAAGCTATGTATCAAAGAAATTTTTTCTCTAAGGAGAGGAGAAGCAGTAAGAATATCTGTCCTTATCCTTCCAAGTGAAACCCTTAAAATGTCCAGATTTGCTAAGCAGCACATCAGTTGTTTCTGGTGATCTCTGCCAAGGTATTGGGTAAGAAGGGAAGTGTTTTGTTCCTCTAATGCCCTATGCCTTCTTGTTTCCAGTGGGCACTCTTACTGGGAGCATGATGATAGTTATTAGGAAGATGTAGGAAAAGAAAGGCAAAAAAAATTGTGGTGCTGTGTCTTTCCCACTCAAAACAGAAGGCGCCCAAATGTGTTTCCCCCTGATTCTCAGACTTCAAGTTTTCTGATTTTCTCCTTAAGATAGTTAATATTTCTGAAAAATACTAAACAAAAAGGACATATAGGTATATAATTTTCAGGAACTACAGCAGCACAAACCTGGATAAATCCAAACCAGCAATCTTGTATTCTCTCAAGATCCCCTCCATTAACATCTCAACCCAATCCAAAATATTATCAAATTCCCTTAGGACCCAAATACTACCCACTTGATTGTCAACATTTCTCACAATATTTGTCCTTAAAATTATTTTTAAATCTGTCACTTTAGGTCTGGAGCTTTGGGATCTCCCTATAGAGGACAACTTGTAATGGGTAATGGTTTCCTGTATACTGTAACCCAAACTCTTGGCATCTATACCTGATTCTAAGGCTTAGTCCATTTCATTTTTTGGCCTGAGAACTATCACCAAGAAAATAATGCAAAACACTGGCAAAATTCTGCTTTTAAAAATAGAATTTAAAGGCAGCTAGGTAGTGCAGTGGATAGAGCACCAGCCCTGAAGTCAGGATGACCTAAATTCAAGTCTGACCTCAAACACTTAACATTTCCTAGCTGTGTGACCCTGGGCAAGTCATTTAACCCTAATTGCCTCAACAAAAAAAAATAGAATTTAAAGTTATAAGAGACTTTACAATTCATTTAATTCAAGAGTTCATCTGGGAACCAATTCCCTCACAAAGGATCCAAAAGAGTCTAGATAGTTGGGAAGAAAAGATTTCATCTTAATATTCAATAAACTTTGGTTTTCTTTCAAATCCTATGTATTTCATTTTATGTACTGTGAAGGAGTTCATAGGCTTTACTGGACTGCCAAAAGAGTTCATGATACCAAAAAAAAAAGTTGAGAAAATTATCTTGTCCAATCCCCTCATTCTAAAGATGAAAAAACAAAGGGCTCAAAAGATGAATTATTTTTTCTAAAGTCTCACAGGGACCAAATAATAAAATCATTGTATTTGAGTGAGGTCTTGAGATTTTAGACACAATGTTCTTTCCACCACATCATTGCTTATATGATAGTATATAATCTCAACAAATTAGCACAACATATGGGTCAAGCAAAGATGAACATACTTTACTATGAATTGTTTTTGACAAAGTACACATTAACATGTTCCTATAATAACTTTTCCAACTTATTTCCCAGGACAAAACTTCCCTATGTTGAAGTGTTAAGTTTTTATGTCCTCACAGTCAACAAAATATGTTAAGTACAAAGAATTAAAAAACAGATCCTCTCATTCTATATGAGGCTCTTTCCATAGTACCACATTATCTATTTCTAAACTAGGGGGAAGTAGAGATCCCTTAAATTATTGTTAAATTACCTCATGCAAAGAAAACTTTTTTTATTAAACTACTTTTTCCTAACCCAAACTCTCCATGAAGATTATCTACCAGATTACAGTTCAAAACCAATTAGAATTTGGAGGACTACTATCCTTTCAGTTTATCTGGGGGAATATCACTATCCTTTCAACTAATGGGGAAAAAACTGCTTTCTGTTTCCTCTATACAAAAATAAAATGAAGCAAACAATGGAAACAAAGAAGCAAAAAAGACGACTAGCTAATTTTCTCTAAGATAAATTCACCCAGAAGTAGGAAAATAACTCAGAAAGCAAGACTTTCCTTATAACCATGGACAGTGGCCAGATCTCTTCCAGAGATACCTAGATGATACCCAGGTCTTTCCCTATTTAAATATGTCATTTCTACTATCTTTCTCTCCTCGTCTCTAGAAACAAATTCCTCATGGTAGTTTAATTTTGGAGTCCCCTAGTGGTAACTATCCCAATGAAGCTCTGTTCTTGCCAACACTTACATGAGAAAGTCCCTTTAAAGCTCTCTGGAATTATGTTAGGACCATATGAAAAGGGTTCCAAGACATTAATAAAAGTGGAAATTAAAATTAAACTGATTTTGAGGTTTCACTTCACACCCAGAAAAAATGATAAAAGACAGAAACAATTAATGTTTAAGAAGCTATAAGAAAACAGACACACTAAATCACTGGAGTGGAGTTTTGAATGCAAACTAGATGTCCCAAATGTATTTGCAGGTCCAAAACAAAACTCATTATCTTCCTCCAAATTTTGAACTTTCTAATTACTCTCAAAATTCCAACCCTCTTTCCAATCATTAAGACTCACAACATAGATGCCATCCTCACCTTCACTTTCACACTCACTCCAATCTCTTGGCAAGTCTTCTTGCTTCTACTTTCATAATATCTCTTCTGTAGGTAATCCTTCTCTCCTATCAAATAGCCAAACTGTTCTTCTGTAAAACTCATTTCATTAAGTGTGATTGAATGTAACAGCTACTGATTGATCTTGCCTTAAGTCTGTCCCCATTCCAGTTCACCCTCCAATTCATCTGCCTATTCAATAAATTTCAGTGGTTCTCTAATGCCTCCAAAACAAACTATCCAGTTCTCTGCTTGACTTTTAAAGTCTTTCATTACCATTCTCCTTATTATCTTTCCATTTTTTTCTTATACCTTACTCTATTCTAAATGTTCTGTGATCCAGTAATATTGTTCCTTATGTACGACACTTCATATCTTTTCATTGTCCTTATTCCAAAATTATACTTCCCTCTCATCTCTGTCTCCTGGTTTCCCTGGCTTCCATCAAAAATCAGCTTAAATCTTTCCTTTTGCCAGAGACCTTTCCTGTTCTGCTATCTCCTTCACAATTTGTGCCTTCCCTTTGAGTTTACCTTCAATTTACTCTATATATAAATAAACATACATATTTTCTTCTCCATTAGAATATGAGTTCATTAGAGTTAGGAACCAGATTTTTATCTTTCTTCATAATTGCAGTATTTAGTACAGTGCCCTGTCACATATTAGCTACTTAATAATGACTTGATTGACTACTTAATATGCCTTATGTGTGTCAATCATCTAAATACTTTTCTGTCATATATGTAGCGAATTGCTTTTTTTAGTGTCTAGGTAAAAACTCAAGGATAAAACTTGACTCCTTCGGTAAATAAAACACTTGAACTCATTTTAATTGTAAATGGCTGATCAGAAAAAGGTAGAACCCCTCCCCTGTTTATAATATATAACTTGTATTCAATTACTTACTGGTTGGATACCTGAATCTTATTACATATTGTATGTGATTCCTATGTCTTAAAAAAAATTAAAGACCATCCAGAAGATTATTGTTACTTATCAAGGATTATATTCAAATCTCTCCATAAAAAAAATATCTAAATCAACCATTTCCTGTTAGGCATATTTTACAAACTGAAACTATCTGGAAACTTAAAATTTGGAAGGAGATGCAGAGTCTGATGATTCAGATTATAATGACGAGGCAATGTGACAAGGTAGAAGACTCTCAGATCCACTTTTAGTAGCTGAAAGAGAGCTTAATAATCTATCATATAGTTTTTACACAAAAACAGAACTGACCTGTTATCTTCTAGATAAAAGGTTGTAATCTCCTATCATATAGAACCAAAGATGATCAAAATAAGACGCTCCTCTTAGCATATCATTTAGAATCTGAAATTTATTGCTTTTTTAACTAGGCTACAACTTAGGTATATCAAATATCACTGCTTTGTTTGCAAATGAGATGACAGAAGCAGAAGAAAAACACTACACATATTTCTCAGACTAAGCCAAACATACTTTTAAAATGGAACTGATTACTAAAATAACCTTTTCAATTCACTTCCCAGAATGAAATTGATTTTTGTAGGAGCATTAACACACTTTGTTCACTGTGAGGATATGGTGAAATTATGTTAATTATATCTATGGAATCAAAGGTTTAGAATAGCAAGAAGCCTGAGATGCTGTTGAGTCTAACTTCATGTAACTTCATTTTATAAATGATAAAACTGTGGTTTAGAGATGCCCAATTTGCTCAAAGTTGCACAGTTAGTAGAAAAGATATGAGAGTAGATCCAGCACTATGTAGATTAATGCATATAAAGCTAATAGTTGACAAAAATCTTGAAAAGTAATAACTATTTATATTATCTATGTCCACATAAATTTTTCTTCATATCAATCAGAGAGAGATGTAAATAGATATCTCTAGGATCTCCTTCATCCTGCCTTGTCCCTGGGAGATTTTGATTCCTGCTGGGAGGGAAAATAGGAGGTTGGGAAAAGAGGTTACTCTCTCTATTCCTTTGAAAAAAAGACTTCACATTAAAATCATGATCTCTATTTATTAAGAGGGAAGGAATGCCCCAAGTCAAATATCCAAGGCTTGACTCCCTCCTCAGAAATGCTAGTTACATGATAAAAAAAAAAATGTGTAGAAAATGTCAAATAAATCTATTTGTCCCTATCAACAGCAAACCTAAATCAGTGGAAGGATGCAGATAAGAATATTGTTGTTTCTTGTTCATTCTTCATTTTTGGAGAGGATCAGTGACATCAAAGAGTGATGTTTTTGACACCTGAATGAATTAGAATTAAATGGGGAAGAGTTGAATGAAATTATCAGCCTTACTCTGTCTTCCAAAATTATCAAAGTCCAGTGGCAAGGCAAAAGTCAAGACAACTGAAAATGGCCCAAGATAAAGTGGTTCAACTTGCCATTTTTGATGTCTGACCAAACTCTCTAAGTGCTCCACAATGTCTGCTTAAGTTGTTTTCATGGTTATTGGAATGAAGTGTTCTCATCTATTCATTTCACCAGGGGAAGTCATCATGTTCTTGGAGTGGACACTCCCCTGACTCACCAACAGGTTTGAGGCCTATTGGTTACTCTCAACCTGGTTTAACCCATCTACCAAGAAGGTTTTACCATAATCTTGGGAGTGGTTGCTGGATATTTTTTTTTGCTGAGGCAATTGGGGTTAAGTGACTTGCTCAGGGTCACACAGCTAGAAAATATTAAGTGTCTGAGACTAGATTTGAACTCAAGTCTTCCTGACTTCAGGGCTGATGCTCTATCCACTGCACCATCTAGCTGCCCAGTTGTAGGATATTTTACAGATTTTTGAAGCCTCAGGTGAGAGTTGAATGCCAGGTAGATACCAAAGGTGGATGAATAGCCTTAAAAGGGCTAGACAAGCTTCAAACGAGAGTTGCTAGTTCTCTCTGAGCACTCCATGCATCCAATATATCAAATAATAAATGGAGTGAATGAACTTTCTTACTAGGAGTGAGATATCTCAATCAGAGGGAAAGGGGAAAGGGATAGAGGAAAAAAGAGAAGAGAGACAGAAATAGAAACAGAAAGAGACACAGACATAGATAGAGACAGATATAAAGAAGAGAGAAAAAAGAACTAGATCTTAAGGGGAAAATTCCCAAAAATTTCTATTAAAGCAAGCTGAGTATAATAGGAACATGAATGAAGTGTCAACTCCTCTACAAGTCAGCTCTTTCCCAGAGTCTGTCTCTCCTTTCAGAAATCTTTCCCTAATGAGAAACTAGAACCACAATATTCTGTCTTAAAATTAGAAGTCAGAAATCCAAGGTCTTCCTTCTCCCAAGCGTTCATTAACTTCAGCTCTTAATAGGAATAGAGCTTTCAGTAATTAATCTCCACCAATGAGCAGAATTTTATGTTAAGGGGCTTTGAGCCCTAGCTACATTAAATTAAAGGAATGTTTCATGAATATTTAGAAGAGATCTATAAGAGTCAATATGACTTCATCAAGAACATGTAATGCCAAACTAACCTAATTTTCTTTTTTGATCACATTATTAAACTGATGGTCCAGGATTTGATTTCAGCAAACCACTTGACAAAGCCCTTTTTGATGGACAAGATGGAGATACTTCAACCAGAAAAAAAATTTGTCAGTCAACAAAGATTTATTAGACAGCTAATATGAGCAAGGCACTGTGTTGAATGATAGGGATCATTAAAAAATGTGCAAAATAGTCCCTGATCTCAAGTATCTCACAGTCTAATGTGAGAGAAAACATGCAAATAACTACTTACAAACAAGAAATATACAAGATACAATAAGGATGGTCTTAGAGAGAAAGCTCTCATTTTAAGGAAGACTGCTAAAGAAGTCAGAATTGTAGGTAAAACCATAATTATAAAGAATTAGAACTTATTAGATGGATAGACCCAAATGGTTACTAATGACTTTTTGCTTTTATTTGTATCCCCAAGATTGAATATAATACCAGGTATATATTATCACTTAATACATATCATCATTGTTTTTAATCCTTCATTTTCAATGAGGACCATTGGTATCATAGGGTGATGTCTTGATTTGCACATGAATTGGATTTAAGTGAGATAGAGTTGGATAGTGGTCAGCCACACTGTCCAATTGCAAAACAAAAGTCAAGATGATTAGCTATGATCCAGGATGCAATGGATGACCTTGGTATCTTCAATAACTGACCAAGATCTAAGTGTTCCATAACACTACTTCAGCTGTCTTTATTGCTGCTGGAAAAAATTGTTCCCCTCCCCCTATTTCACCTAGAGTGAAATCTTCATGTGTCTGGGGTAGACATCCCTCTAACTCACCAATGGGTTTGAGGTGAGATTTGAATGACCAGAGGAACACCAAATGTGGATGACCAGCTCAGAAAAGCGCTAAGAATTCACATCAGAGTTCCTAATCCTCCTTTAAAAGCCCAAATATCCCTCTTAATATATGTATATTCTTATTGACTGACTAATATCTTTCCAAATATTAACTCAGAGAGAGGTCTTTAGTTTTATATTCTTTTATACTACTGGCCTCTTGGATCTCTCCTTGGCCCCATGCTATTTAACATTTTTATCAGTGACTTAGATAAAGCCATAGAGAATATTTATATTCAACTTGGAAATGACTGAGTAAATGACACATTATATGAGATTCAATATCTCAAAAGAGCCCAAGACTCAGACAATGGGTCAAATATAATACAAAGAAATTTAATAGAGTTAAATTTAAAGATTTACATTTTAATTTTAAAAGTGAATTAATCAAGTGTGACTGAAGGAGGTATGACTATATAATTGCTTGTCAAAAAAAATCAGTCTGAGAATTTTAGTGGACTGCAAGCTCAATGTGTATCAAAAATATGTCAGAAAATTTTAAAAAGCCTCATTAATAGAAGCATAGTGTGCAGAATAGGATAGATGGAAGTTCTTCTGTAGTCTTTCCTGGTCATATAATGCTGTGCATCAAGTTCCATTATAAGTACATAAGGAAATTGACAAGTTGAAGAATAGACAAAGAATAAGTAAAATGAGTCGAGGACTGGGACCCACTTCATATGAGGATTGGTTGATGCAATTGGAGGTGTTTGGCTTAGGGAATAAAATGTCTGGAAATTGAAAACATATGTGATTTGAAGGGATTTGATTTGTTCTTGGCTGCAGAAGACCATGCTAGAAGTAATGGATAGAAGTTGCAAAAGGACTTCATGTAAGGAAAAATTTCCTGACAATATATTTATTCAAAGGTATTCAAAGGTTGCTTTTGGACATGGTGGGTTTCCCCATGTCTGGAGTCTCCAGGTGGAAAGCTTGATGATTAATTTCTGTGATATTGTAGAAATTAATCTTGTATAGTTATGAATGGGTCTAAATGACCCCTGAAGTGCTCTTTAGTTTTTATATTCTATTGTCCATGTTTTTGATATTTCCTCTTGTCATATAGCATGTTAACTATGCCATTCAGCTTCATGTTATTTGACATTTTATATGAGTGCCATCCTTGTCATGCTCAATCACTTGATTTTTTTTAAATGACAGAAAGCATAAAATCAAGGATACATCTTAAGAACTTTAGCAAAGAACACTGGCTTTAGAGTCAGAGAAAAACTGGTTCAAATCCCATCATCTCTTCTACTTCCTCTCTTCATGTGACACTGGATAAGTTTCTTCTTAACTTAGAGACTCAATTTCCTATCTCTAAGAAAAGTGTTGGACTAAACATCAGCTAAGATTCCTCTAAGCTTAAAATTATATGAAATTAAATCCCTTTTTCATATGCCTCCCCTTCACCAAAAAATCACAGTCACAGACTATGCACCAAGAACATGCACCAGAGATGCAAAAAAGCTGAAAACAGCAGAGCTGTTCCTGAAACAACCCTAGGCTCCTGAAGTAAATCCCAAAGGTAAATATGTAAATTAGCTCTAATAACAGAAATGAGGGTGGGTTGCATAAGCATTTTAAGGAAAAATGTTCATAACTCTGAAAGCAGAAAAATGTGAATCATTAGTATGCCATAACTCCTCCCATCTTCCCACTCTAATCTGTCCTGTGACTTTTTTTTTTGAGGGTGGAGTTATGACAACCATAAAGTCAAGGAATTAGAAATTGGAAAGAGTAGGAGGAATAGTGGGCTGATTTCCCTAGAACAGTCTGGGTTTATCCCCTAATTTCAAAGCCATTGGTAAAGGGTCCAAACACTCACACTGTTTTTCTTTCCATAACTCTGCATTTGCCAAATGTATATTTATTTATAATTTATATTTATCAACAGAGAACTTGTTGTAGGCATTGATCGCATAAACTAAACTAGTTAAATCCAGGAGTTTAGGAAGCATCTGTGTGAAGAGGTGATCAAGGATCAGGGAGAGGAAGACGTGAGATAGAAAGATGCTTCTGATTTATCTTATTTTCCTCTCATGCTATCCTAGATATCCAATAACAACATATGGAAAGAGATGCTTTAATTTGGCTGTTACCCAACAGCAGGACATCATGTAACCCATTAGGAAAACAAGAGTGCTAAATTTGATAGTGGGGGAGACATGAAACCAATTTCTGACTCTGGAACCTCCAAGTTTTGTGCCCTGAAAAGTCATTTAACTTCTCTGATAGTTCCCTCATCTGTAAAATAGTGAGAATAAAAACAGCTGCTTTATAAGGTAATAATGAGGATTATAAGATAAATGACATAGCATATTGAGAGGAAGCATGGAATAGTAAATAAAATGCCTGACAGATTCAGAAAGGCTAGGGGTCAAATCCCACCCCAGACAATAGAATGTGACCCTGAAGAAGGTACTTGAACTTGAACTCTGTAAGTTTCCTGAAAGCAACCCAAAGTGAAAGTCAGAGACAGAGATGAAGAGAAAAAAGAAGCAGGAGGAAAATAAAGAGGAGGAGAAGGAAGAGGAGGAGGAAGGAAAGGAACAGAAGGAGAAGTTGAAGGAGAAGAAGGAAGATGAGAAGAAAAAAGAGAAGGAAGAGATGTAAAAGGAGAAAGAAGAGGAGGATGATGAGGAGGAAGAGCATAAGGAAGAAGAGGAAGAGAAGGAGAAGTTGAAGGAGAAGGAAGAGGAGGAGTAGAAAAAAGAGGAGGAGAAAGAGAAAGAGGAGAAAGAAGAGGAGGAAGAGGGAGGAAGAAGGAGGAGGGAAAGGAGGGGAGAAGGAGGAGGAAAAGAAGAGAGAATTTTCCTCTGAGGAATGCTATGAGAATCAAAGTAAATAATATACACAATGCACTCTGGATGGAGCATAGAGTAGTGGAAAGAGTTCCAGACAAGGAGTCAGAAGACCTTGGTTCAAATGCCATCTTTGCTACTTGTGAGATCTTGGGTAAGTCACTGAACTTTGTTTCTCAGTTTCTCAATCTGTAAAATGAAGGCCTGACATTTTTGGAAGTCCCTCCTGACTCTGAATCTATGATCCTATAGCATCTTGAAGTTTCACATCAGGAATTCTTAATCTGTATTTTGTCCTGGACCCCTTGGGCAATAAGTCTGGGGAATCCTATGAGCCTTTTCTTAAATGCATAAAATAAAATACATAGGATTACAAAAGGCATTAATTATTTTTAAACATTTATCAGTGTCTGGTTTTTTTGATCTCCAAATAATTTTTTTATTTTTTTTAATTTTATTTTATTTGCATAACATATGTGTGGGTAATTCTTCAACAATTACGCTTACATAGCTTTCTGTTACAAATTTTCCCCCCAACTCCCCACCCCTCCCCTAGATGGCAGGATATCCACTACATGTTAATTATGATAAAATACTTGACAAATCGAATATATGTATACACATTTCCACTCTTATCATTGTTGTGCAAGAAAAATCGTATCTACACGAAAGACATATCAGATAAAGGAAACACAATATAAGCAAATATCAATCAAGAGTATGAGAATGTTATGTGGTGGTCCACATTTCACATCCCTCTCTCTGGGTGTATATGGCTTCCTTCACTGAACAATTGTAATTGGTTTGAAACATTTCATTGTTGAAGAGAGCCATGTCCATCAGAATTGATCGCCATATAGTATTGTTGTTGCCGTATATAATGATCTCCTGGTTCTGCTCATTTCACTCAGCATCAGTTCATGTAAGTCTCTCCAGGCCTCTCTGAAATCGTCCTGCTGGTCATTTCTTACAGAACAATAATATTCCATAATATTCATATATCATAATTTATTCAGCCATTCTCCAATTGAAGGGCATCTATTCAATTTCCAGTTTCTAGCCACTACAAAAAGGGCTGCCACAAACATTCTTGCACATGTGGGGCCCTTTCCTTCCTTTATGATTTCTTTGGGATATAAGCCCAATAGAAATGCTGCTGGGTCAAAGGGTATGCACAGTTTGATAATTTTTTCAGCATAGATCCAAATTGCTCTCCAGAATGGCTGGATCCGTTCACAGCTCCACCAACAATGCATCAGTGTCCCAGCCTTCCCACATCCCCCGCAACATTCATCATTAACTTTTCCTGTCAGTTTAGCCAATCTGACAGGTGTGTAGTGGTACCTCAGGGTTGTCTTAATTTGCATTTCTCTGATCAATAGTGATTTGGAGCATCTTTTCATATGACTACAAATAGTTTTAATTTCATCCTCTGAAAATTGTCTGTTCATATCCTTTTTTGCAGTGTCTGTTTTTTAAAACAATGTCACAACCACCACCATGAAATCTATCCATGTTCCCCCTGGAAATCCATGAAATGCAGATTAAGATTCCTGTTTTAAATAGCTATCAGTTGTTATCATCAGTAGAATTATAGATTAAAAAAAAATAAATGGAACTGAAAGAAATCCAACACCCAAACTTAATATATAAAAAAGCCGAAGTCCAGTTAGGTCAAGTGATTTGATCAAAAGCAGGGGTTTCCTGAATGCTTTCCACCACACCCTCCCATCCCTAAAGTGACTGTTCATCAGCCAGGTGCTAAAGAATAAAGCTGGGATTCAAATGCAAGTGATTATAAACAATTATAAATCCCATGCTCCTTCTACTTCTGGGAAATGGGCTATTAGGAAGAGCACTCCATTCCTGAACTATTCTTTTGTTCTTTGTAGTTTAAATCTGAAATGGAGATAGAGGAGATTGCAATAGGTAGGGTCATATATTCTGATGAGGGGCGTTATTAGCAATTGGAATTTTGGAACAAAAAGAAAGCAAGGAAGGAGAAATATTGACAAATCTTCTAGCTATTAGAGCCAGGGACAGGGTGCCCATAAAACTAAAGATGATAGAGATAAGGGGGATGTTGGGGAGGGAGAGTGAGCTTTCACTCCCTAGAAACTTAGCAACATCCCACATTTCCAGCGGGAATCCTTGTGTGGGAGATCAAAGGAAGCCAAATAAGAAAGTCTAATAAAGTCTTAGGAAAAGTTTATAATCTGCCCACACAGATAATGTATAAAATAAAAGGCATTATCCGATCAGATTAGTAGAGCTGTGTGTGGCTGAAATCAGGGTATGGGAACTGTCAGGAGAGAGCAGATACTGAAGCACAAAAGGACAACATAGATAAAAGCTCAGCACTAGAAGGACATTCTGTGCATCCAACTCGTCTATCTCTCCACTCTGCAGTAAACCAAAGCCCAGGGCAGCTACACAATTTAACCACACAGGTAATAAAAGGTAAGTTTGAGGTCAGAGCTTCTGACTTTGAAGATGATGCTCTTTTCATCTCACCAGAGTCATGTCAAGATGAAGATGTTTATTCTTGAAGGAAACTTCCAAGGGTTTTACCCTATGTCTCCTGAAGACAAGAAGGTGAAATGTGAGGTGGTTGTATCTCTTAGGAGGACATAAACAAGCTACTCCCTCAGTGAGGAAGTTCCCCCACACAAACCTATGCAAAGCCATAGATCTGCAGATTATCATAGATTGGAAACAGGGGGGGAGTAAATAAGCAATTTTTTTAAATTTCCTATAACTATAGGAAAAATCTATGTCAGAAATATAACTAGGCTCTAGAGAAGAAGACTCTTTCTCAGGGTACTAACATTTAGAGGGCACTTTGCTAAGTAGAAACAAATTGAACTTAATCTCCAGTGAACAACAAACTACCCTACTCTCCCACTGAACTGAATTTGTTTAAAATAGTTGATTGTATTATATCATTGAAACAAAGCTATAGGGTTGGAAAGCCTACAGAAAACACCCAGTCCAATTCTCAGATGAGAAAATTGAGGCCCAAAGAAGTGATTTTCTTGTGATGTTACAGATAGGAAGCAACAAAGAAGAGTTTCAATTTCCATCCCTTAGGTTCTAAATCCAGAGGTACCAAAGCCAATGTGCCATATATAATGTGCCTTTATGACATGTTCCCTATGACACATTTAGAGGGGGCCCACTCAAGGTTTCAGATGTGCTTATAATTCTGATCCATGTACCCTATTGAAGAAGTAGATTTTTTTAATCACATTTATGTTCCATTTGATGTTTGGGGTGCTGTCTGTCCCTCAGATTTAACTCAGCACACAGGATCAGATTCAATGAATAAATTCTCCTCTCCCCCAAGGAGTGTGGTAATGTTTTTAAGATGAAGTAACCTACCATTATGCCCAACCAACCCTCATATGAATGGTAAATTGCATGGAAAGTCTCTCTCTCTCTGACCTGGCTGCTGTGATATGATTCTGCCAGTCCCACATGGCCTTTGAGCTAAAGTTTATTTGATTTCCATTTTGTAAAGACTATGCTGTTTGTGTAAGCAAATTTGAAGACTCAAGGAATTTAATTCAGCCCTATTTTTTTTTCTAATCACCAGGACCTAGTAAATGCCTTTTTCAATAGAGATGCAGGATTTCTCATATACCTATTTCCATAAACTGCATGAATGACCCCCACAAAACCTACTTTCATGCCTTGGGGCTAGAATATTTCATGAAAGGCTCACAAATCACATCTCCTTGATTGCATTTCCTTACTTCTTCTAAAGCAAAATCACTATAATTGGTTTACGTTAAGTATCATTTTCTTTTGAGGGAGGAAATTAAATATGATATGGTTAGATTTGATTCATAGGCAAACACAGTCAAATAAAAACATTGTCAGACATTTAGGAATAGTTCTCAACAACGGCAAAAATACAAGGAGATGGGGGAGATGCTTTTCATCCTGTATGCTGGGGAATGAGAATCATAGCAAGGAACTTCATGCATGGATCTCTAACAGCTTCTTTTCTCATTCCAAAATGGAGACAGAACTAGTCCAAGGCCAATGGGACTTTGTCCAAGGAGAACAGGAGATGGTACAGACATAGATCAAAGTTTGAAGAAGAGGAAATACAGGCAGCTGCAAAGGCAGTAAGTATTCCATAACATTTTTATTCAATCTATAAAATGAGGGGTTTGGAATAGATGGTTTCTTAGGATACTACAGTCTCTAGATCTCTGGCCCCATAATCTGTAATCCTATAAAATAGGAGAATTCAGGCATGACAAAAGATTGTGATGAGCCTTCCCTTTCTTTCTCCTATTCACTGCAATCCTCCCTCAAAGAGCTAAATCTACTCCCAGCAGTGGATGGTTCATTCCCTCTCTTCCCACCTCACTCTGTCTTGCTCTATTATCTTCTTATCCCTGCTTCTAATTATCTCTTTGTATCTCATGTGAGACCAGGAGTTAAAAAACTCCAAATCACCTCTCCCTCCCCCCTCTCTCTCTCTCTCCTGTGGGGACTGACGGTTTGGAATAGGAGCCTTTAAAATGATAAATCTTCTATATTAAAAGTCATTTGTTTATTAGCAGCAGTTTCAGCCTTCCATATCTGGGAAGCTAAAGATATGCAGATGAGAATGAGCTCATATCTCTAGATTGTTTGGGGTGGGAGGGGAGGATGGCAATGATTTTAAAACTTAAAATGAAAGGGAAAAAGTCATAGCAATATAATAATACATATCACAATGGGGTATAGTGCAAGGAGAGCTAATTCTTTAAAGTCAAGTGAGGGGAGGAAAGAGTATAATCATCTATATAGCTATTATGTGCCAGGAACTGTGCTAAGCACATCACAAATATCTCATTTCTTCCTCATAACAACCCTTTAAGGTAAGTGTTTTTATTATCCCCATTTTACAGTTGATAAATGGCTAAGTGACTTGCTCAGAGTCACCCAGCTAGTGAGTGTCTGAGGATAGATTTGAACTCAGTACTTTCCAGGAATCCAGTACTTTATCCACTTTGATACCTAGCTGCCATAGGAGAGATCCAGGTTTGAATTTCACATCTAATATTCATCAGCTATGTGACCATAGGCAAATCACTTTACTTCAATGAATTTCCCTCTCCAAGTCTAAAAATGGAAATAATAACATTCATTCATTCATTCCCTTGCCAAACATTTATTAAGTGCCATACTAAGCAGAATATAAGAGCTGGAAATACAAAACCAAAACCAGTCTGTGACTGGTACTGATAATATTAAACCTCCAAAAGAATATTGTAAGGACCAAATCACAAAACAGTTCCAAAGTAATTTGCAAATCTTGGCAGGGCCTATAAATGCTGGCTATTATCATTATTTTATTAGGTAGTACTGCAAAGTGATTCAAGAGCTTTTTTCGGAGTGAAGAACCGTACCTCTAATGCACACTGATTGAATGGTCCTAGAGACATCACAATCTCTCATCACACCTCTCCAAGATCATAAACCACAGATAGAAGGTGCCAGACTGCATTGCCAAAGTTATCTGGGAGTTCTCAATAATGATAAAATCTCAGGTTCACCCTAATTCAATATTATTGCAATGTAGGATCTATTGTATGTTGATAATGATGATGATGAAAATGATAGTAACAATAACAATAATAGTATTTCTATTTCCTGGTTGAGTTATTTACTTATATTCAACTCTTCATAATCCCATTTTGGGTTTTCTCATCAAAGATGCTAGAATAGTTTGTATTTCCTTCCCAAATTCATTTTACAAATGAAGAAACTGGGGCAAATAGGATTAAGTGGCTTGCTCAGGCTCACACAGCAAGTAAGTGTCTGAGACCAGATTTTTTGAACTCAGGAAAATGAGAATATCTGATGTCCAATCTATTACCTATGCATGTGTTTAGGAATGCTGAATTTGGGACAGAAGGCAAGTTCAAACCCTGCTCTGCCATTTACTACCTTTCTGACATTGGGGAGGGAGTTGGACTATATAGTTTCTAAGATCTCTTTCAGCTCTAAATCTGTGAACTTACAAACTGGCATTTGAGTTGCCAGATAACTCCCTACTTATCCACTACATGGAGAGAAAATACATTCTCTGTTGTATTATTTTTCTTCACTTTTAAGTATAGTATAATGGGAGTTCTGGAAGACCTGGTTCCAATCCTTCCCCAAGAATTCATTAGCCTAGAACCCCACTTTACTCATCTATAAAAACGGGAACAATAAGATATCCCTTGCCTCCCTTTTAGAGATGATGTTAGGGAAACACTTTGTAAACTTTAAAGCACTTATGAATTATAATTGGGTTATTTATTACCCTACAAAAGTGAAGAAGATATTTTAAAAGGAAGTCTTTTTGAATATTCAACATTCAACACAGAGATCTCAGTCCAGCCATAACTATTGCCTTCCACATTTCCTATTTCTGTATCCTAGAAATCGCCTAGAGAGTTTGAAATTCACTACACCCTACCTAGTACCCATGTTGGATTCACCTCACCTGTCCGCAAATGCAAAAGTGTGTTGTAGAAGCTGTGATCTCCATGTGAAAATCCTTTCAAGTCATGGCGATATAGTGCCTATACAAAAAGGTTTTCTTTCCCTCCTAAAGAGTTTTACTAGGTCATATTCCAAATTGTTATGTTTCTTGGCCTCAAGTCCAGAGACAATGTCAACCCTTGTGTGTAAAAGCAGAGAAGAGTCTTTGACAAACTGCTTTTATGAACTGCCAAATTATTAGCAAAATCATTCGGGTTTCCATTAAAATAGGAGTTTTTATTTTAATTTATATTGTAATGAACGCTTGTAACACTATTGTTCCATAAACACAAACAGCACAATCTTATAAAAATTTCATCTTTATCTATTTTGGGGAGAAATAGTCCTGTCGGCCTAATTGAAGCATCTGTCATTCTGACATTAAATAGTGCATCCTTGGACCTTTTATTATATTTCCCTGCATTTCTCATACACTGTTAAATTGAAATAACACTGCTGCCTTGGAGATAAAGAGAGATAATAGGTATTTTATAATGAGGGAAGAGGAGGATTCATTTCTAGTCAGGGCTGAGAATTGCTTTATCTTTTACTCTGGGTTTCATTGCCCTAAAGGGAGCTTTGGCACCTTGTGTCTCTCCATGTTCCAGTAAGAGAAGGATCAGATGAGATGCATTTAGTAACACTGAGAGATGCAATTGCCAACCAGCCAGTTATCTACCTTAACAGGGGGCCATTGTCATTGTGGGCAGTTCTGACTGAAGTGGATTTGTCACAGCTCTACTCCTTCAAAGTCATGATGGATGTTCTATTCCATTGACGTTGTTTCTCCTCTAATGGAGAAGTTCAAAATCCATCCATACCTGCTCATCCATGTCTTATCATGAATCATCACAGGGGGTGGGTCCACTATTCTGAAGGACTTCTCCCCAGCTCATTTGCTATTGTTAGAGTAACAGTGAAGTGCACAGACTATTTTAATTATGTCTCACTCCCACTACACTTCCAACCCATCTTTTTTTTCCTCCTCCACTCATACATCTCTTCAATGACACTCCTTATGCTATTTCTCTTGTATTTCTCCAAATAATGTAGTAGAATAAGCAATGAGGTAGTGAAATGGAAAGAGCAGTGAGGCTGGAGTCAGGAAGATGCATATCCCTGAGTTCAAATCTGCCCTCACAGAATTGTAAGTCTGGACACTTAACTCTGTCTGCCTCAGTTTTCTCACCCGTAAAATGAGTTGGAGAATGAAACAGGAAACTATTCCAGTTTCATGTGTTTTTTTTCAAAAACAAAAGAAAATGCAAATGCAGTCAGAAGGAGTCAAACAACTGAAAAATAACTAAACAATAACAACAGTGTAGTTGAAGGGAAAAACAATAACTCTGCAGTCATAGGACCTGGGCTTGAATCCTCCCCCTTTTTCTTACTACCTGTGTGACTTTAATCAAGTTTCTTAACCTTTATGGACAACTGTTTCCCTATCTATAAAAAAA
Organism: Myrmecobius fasciatus; assembly: GCA_023553655.1. NCBI lineage: Eukaryota > Metazoa > Chordata > Mammalia > Dasyuromorphia > Myrmecobiidae > Myrmecobius > Myrmecobius fasciatus. The sequence goes on along the minus strand of JAJPUD010000120.1, from coordinate 726,402 downwards.
GGTTGGATTAATTGGTTTCTAGGGTCTCTTCTTCCTGAAATTTTATGATTTTATGGCTTTTTTCATGTGTGATATCTTGTTTACAGCCACAATGCACTGCTCCATTACCCTTTGTGTGACCTAAAAGGATAATTAGCTTGGATTCTTTGGATATCAGTATTCCATAATTTGTAATCAGGGAGAACACTTCTACTACTGGACATCTACCTGGTATGAACACTGTACCTGAACAACAGACTGGGATAAGAATAAACAGGATGAAGAAAGCAATATTGCCTTTAGGAAACTGGGAGATATTTTTATTGACCCCAAGCTCAACTCCTAAATAAAAACTATCTTTTAACTAATAAATTAATTCACAAGTATTTATTAATTAATATTATTATACAAATTATTATACAAATGTGCTATGCAATAGGTATACAAAAGGAAAATGAAATGGTAGCTGCCTTCAAGGAGTTTATATTCTACTATTCTATTACTATTCAACATGTTGGCAGATAAATAAATATAGGATATAAATTGAAATAAATATGCATGATTATACTTGAGAAAATCAGGAAAGATCTCTTGAAATTCCAGACATATAAGCTGAATCTTAAAGGAAACTAAGGTTTCCCTTGCTTTTCCCCTTTGTTGCCTCCCCAGTATTTTGCTTCTGACCTAAGTATATCCAAAACAGAAATATAGTTCTCAAGAGTTCTTTCCTTTTTACCTTTTTATGCTTCTCTTGAGTTCTGTATTTGGTAATAAAATTTTTTGTTCACCTCTGGTCATTTCATCAGAAATAAATGAAATTCACCTGTATCACTGAATGTCCATCTTCTTCCCTGAAAGATAATGTTCAATTTAGATGGATAATTTATTCTTAGCTACAATCCAAGTTACTTTGCCTTTCAGAATATCAGATTCCAGACACTTTGATCTTTTAAAGTGGACTGCTAGGTCCTGGATAATCTTGATGGTGGCTCTTCAATATTTGAATTGTTTATTTCTGGCTGCTTGCAATATTTTTCCTTGGTCTAATAGTTCTGAAATTTAGCCATGATATTTCTTGGAATTTTGATTTTGGGGTCTCTTTTAGGATGTGGTCAGTGAATTCTTTCAAATGCTATTTTACATTCTGATTCTAGGACATCAGGACAGTTTTCCTTTATGATTTCCTGAAAGATAATGTCTAGATTCTTTTTTGTTAATCATGGTTTTTAGGAAGTCCAGTAATCATTAGATTGTCTCTCTTAGATCTTATGTTTTTTTCCTAAGAGATAGTTCATATTTTCTTCTATTTTTTTTCATTTTTTGGTTCTATTTGGTTCTTGAAGTCTTATTGAGACATTCACTTCCATTTGTTCAATTCTAATTTTTAGTGTATTATTTTCTTCAGTTACCTTTTTTTTTTAGCTTTTTTTGTATTTGGCCAATTGAATTGTTTTGTTCATTGCATTTTTTTTACATTTGACACATTCTGTTTTTCAATAAATTGATATCTTTTTCATATATATATTTTGTAAGGAGTTATATGCTTTTGCTATTTCCTTAAATCTATTTTTAAGGAGTTTTCTTCAGATGATTTCTGTCTTTCTTTTTCCACATCCTCTTGCAAAGATCTCATTTCCTTTACCCATTTTCTTATAACTTTCCCTTAAGATCCTTTTTGAAATCTTCCAAGAAAGCCTTGTGAAATGGGGACCAGCTCATATCTTCTTTTGGGACTTCATCTGGAATTGATTTGCCTTTAAGAACCTTAGGATTTGAGGTCTGTTCTCTCTCTCCATAAAAGTTGTCTCTAGTCAAAGTCTTTTTTTACTTTTTTGTTCATCTTTAAGGGTTGAGATCTGCTCTTAAGGCAAAGGAGTGACAGATGCTTTAGTTTGCGGTGAAGGTGGTGTTTCTGACTGACTTCTGGTTCTGGGTAATCGTAGGCAGGTCCAGAGTTCTTCCAGGGGCTCTGTGGCTTACAATTTGCTTTTTGTATTTGCTTTTCGGTGATTTTACAGCAAATCTGCTAACCACCGGCTTGCAACCAGGACAGTGTAGCCTAAAAGCCTTACAGAAGATTCCCACAGCAATGCTCTGGTTTCCAGTCCCTTGTCCCAGGCTTCTTAGGCTGTGTGGTCTGGGCTCAATAGACTGCCCCCCTACCTGATTGAAACACATGTGTTTTTTTATTAAAGCTTTTTATTTGTATAACATATGGATGGGTAGTTCCCCAACATTGATCTTTACAAAGCTTTCCATTACAAATTTTACCCCCAGTCCCCTCCCCTCCCCTAGATGGCAGGAAGTCCACTACATGCTAATAATGTTGAAATGCTTGAGAAGTTATGCAAGAAAAATCCTATCTACAAGAAAAAAAAAAAAGAATCAGAGAAAGGCAACACAATGCAAACAAATGTCAGTAGAGATCATGAAAATGTTACGTTGTGGTCCATATTTCATTTCCCTCTCTCTGGGTGTATATGGTTTTCTTCAGTGAACAATTGGAACTGGTTTGAGACAATTCTTTGTTGCAGAGAGCCATGTCCATCAGAATTGATCATCATGTAATACTGTTGTGGCCGTGTATGATGATCTCCTGGTTCTGCTCGTTTCACTCAGCATCAGTTCATGCAAGTCCCTCCAGGCCTCTCTGAAATCGTCCTGCTGGTCGTTTCTTACAGAGCAATAATATTCTATAACATTCATATACCATAATTTATTCAGCCACTCTCCAATTGATAAGCATCGCTTCAGTTTCCAGTTTCTAGCCACTACAAAAAGGGCCGCCACAAACATTTTTGCACATGTGGGGCCCTTTCCCTCCTCTAAGATCTCTTTGGGATATAGGCCCAGTAGAAACACTGCTGGGTCAAAGGGTATGCACAGTTTGACAACTTTTTGGGCATAGTTCCAAGTTGCTCTCCAGAATGGTTGGATCCGTTCACAGTTCCACCAACAATGTATCAGTGTCCCAGTTTTCCCACATCCCCTCCAACATTCGTCGTTATCTTTTCCTGTCATTTTCGCCTATCTGACAGGTGTGTAGTGGTATCTCAGAGTTGTCTTAATTTGCATTTCTCTGATCAATAGTGATTTGGAGCAACTTTTCATATGACTGGAGATGGTTTTAATTTCATCATCTGAAAATTGTCGGTTCATATCCCTTGATCACTTATCTATTGAAGAGTGGCTTGAATTCTTATATATATGAGACAATTCTCTATAAATTTTAGAAATGAGGCCTTTATCAGAACCATTAAATGTAAAGATGATTTAGCAATTTGATGCTTCCCTCCTAATCTTGTCTGCATTTGTTTTGTTTGTACAGAAACTTTTTAACTTAAAATAATCAAAATTATCCATCTACTGTTCAATTAGGAGTTCCAGGTCTTCTTTGGACATAAATTTATTCCATCTCCACAGGTCTGAGAGAAAAATTATATTACGTTCCTCTAACTTGCTTACAAAGTCCCTCTTTATATCTAGATCATGAACCCATTTAGATCTTATCTTGGCATGTGGTGTTAGGTATGGGTCAAGCCCTAATTTCTTCCACACTAGTTTCCAATTTTCCCAGCAGTTTTTGCCAAATAGTGAGTATTTATCCCAAAAGCTGGGGTCTTTGGGTTTATCGAATACTAAATTGTTAAGGTTATTGCCTAGATTGTCCTGATAACCTATCCTGTGCCACTGATCGACTGCTCTATTTCTTAGCCAGTACCAAACGGTTTTGATGACCGCTGCTTTATAATATAGTTTTAGATCTGGTACAGCAAGGCCACCTTCATCTGTCTTTTTTTTTCATTAATCCCCTTGAAATCCTTGACCTTTTGTTCTTCCAAATGAACTTTGCTACTATTTTTTCTAGATCTGTAAAATAATTTCTTAGGAGTTTGATTGGTATGGCACTAAATAAGTAGATTAGTTTGGGTAGTATTGTCATTTTTATTATGTTCGCTCTGCCTACCCATGAGCACTTAATATTTTTCCAATTGATTAGGTCTGATTTTATTTGTGTGGAAAGTGCTTTGTAATTTAGTTCGTATAGTTTCTGACTTTTCCTTGGCAGATAGATTCCCAAATATTTTATCCTATCATCTGCTATTTGGAATGGAATTTCTTTTTGTATCTCCTGCTGCTGAACTTTGTTGGTAATATATAAAAATGCTGATGATTTATGTGGATTAATTTTGAATCCTGCCACCTTGCTAAAGTTGTGAATTGTTTCTAGTAGTTTTTTAGTTGAGTCTCTAGGGTTCTCTAAGTATACCATCATGTCATCTGCAAAGAGTGATAATTTGGTTTCTTCATTACCTACTCTGATTCCTTTTATCTCTTTTTCTTCTCTTATTGCTAAAGCTAACATTTCTAATACAATATTAAATAGTAATGGTGACAGTGGGCAGCCTTGTTTCACTCCTGATCTTATGGGGAATGGTTTTAGTTTGTCTCCATTACATATGATGCTTGCTGATGGTTTTAAATAGATGCTGCTGTTCATTTTAAGGAAAAGCCCATTTATTCCTATACTCTCTACTGTTTTTAACAGGAAAGGGTGTTGGATTTTGTCAAAGGCTTTTTCTGCATCTATTGAGATAATCATATGGTTTTTGTTAATTTGGTTATTAATATAATTAATTATGCTGATAGTTTTCCTAATATTGAACCAGCCCTGCATCCCTGGTATAAATCCTACTTGGTCATAGTGTACTATCCTGGGGATGACTTTCTGTAATCTCATTGCTAATATCTTATTTAAAATTTTTGCATCAATATTCATTAGGGAAATTGGTCTATAGTTTTCTTTCTCAGTTTTTACCCTACCTGGTGTAGCTATCAGCACCATATCGGTCTCATAGAAGGATTCTGGCAGTATACCTTCTGTCCCTATTTTCTCAAATAGTTTGTGTAGTATTGGAATCAATTGTTCTTTGAATGTTTGGTAGAATTCACATATAAATGCATCTGGCCCTGGAGATTTTTTCTTAGGGAGTTGGTTAATGGCTTGTTCTATTTCTTTTTCTGATATGGTGCTATTTAAATAATTTATATCCTCTTCTGTTAACCTGGGCAATCTATATTTTTGTAGATATTCCTCCATTTCATTTAGATTATCAAACTTACTGGCATAAAGTTGGGCAAAGTAACTCCTAATTATTGCTCTAATTTCCTCTTCATTGGAGGAAAGTTCTCCCTTATCATTCTTGAGACTAACAATTTGATTTTCCTCTCTCCTTTTTCTTATCAAATTAACTAAAGGCTTATCTATTTTGTTGGTTTTTTCATAGAACCAACTCTTACTTTTATTTATTAACTCAATAGTTTTCTTGTTTTTGATTTTATTAATTTCTCCTTTTACTTTTAGAATTTCCAATTTGGTATTTAATTGAGGGTTTTTAATTTGTTCTTTTTCTAGTTTTTTTAATAATAAGCCCAATTCATTGATCTTTTCTTTCTCTATTTTATGCAAGTAAGCATCTAGAGATATAAAATTACCCCTTATAACAGCTTTGGCCGTATCCCACAAATTTTGGTATGTTGTCTCCTTATTGTCATTCTCCTGGATGAAATTATTGATTGTGTCTATGATTGGCTCTTTCACCCATTCATTCTTCAGGATTAGATTATTTAATTTCCAATTACCTTTTGGTTTATTTTCTCCTGGACTTATATTACATGTGATTTTTATTGCATCATGATCTGAAAAGGATGCATTTACTATTTCTGCCTTTCTGCATTTGATTTTAAGGTTTTTATGCCCTAATATATGGTCAATTTTTGTATATGTTCCATGGACTGCTGAGAAAAAAGTAAACTCTCTACTGTCTCCATTCAACTTTCTCCATAGATCTATCATACCTAACTTTTCTAACAATTGGTTTATCTCCCTAGTTTCTTTCTTGTTTATTTTGTAGTTTGATTTATCTAATTCTGAGAGAGCAAGGTTGAGATCCCCCACTAGTATCGTTGGGCTGTCTATTTCTTCTTGCATCTCTCTTAATTTCTCCCCTAGGAATTTGTGTGCTATTGCACTTGGTGCATATATATTTAATATAGATATTGCTACATTATCTATGGTACCCTTTAATAAAATATAGTTTCCTTCCTTATCTCTTTTGATTAGATCTATCTTGGCTTTTATTTGATCTGACATAAGGATTGCTACCCCTGCTTTTTTTTGTTCACCTGAAGCATAATATTTTCTGCTCCAGTCGTTTACCTTCATTCTATATGTGTCACTATGTTTTAAATGTGTTTCTTGTAGACAACATATTGTGGGATTCTGGTTTTTAATCCAGTCTGCTACCCGCTTCCACTTTATGGGAGAGTTCATCCCATTCACATTCACAGTTAGAATAACTAATTCTTTATTTCCTGCCATCTTATTTACCCAAGTTATGTTTTCCCCTTTCCTTTCCCCTTTCTCCCTTCCCCCCTCCTCAGTACTTTGCTTTTGATGACCCCTCCCCCAAACAATACTCCCCTTTCCTTTCCCATTTTTCCCTTCCCCCTTCCTCAGTACTTTGCTTTTGATGACCCCCTCCCCCAAACAATACTTCACCCTTTAGATCCCCTCCCCCTGTTTTTATTCCTTTCCCCTGATTCTTCTATTTTCCCTTCTATTAGTTTGTCCCTTACTTTTCCTCCTTTTCCTCCCACTTCCCTCTAGCAACAGACAAGTTTCTATGTGAAATCAAATGTCTGATATACACTTTTAGAGCCCAACCTGATGAGAGTAAGATTTACACAGTGCTCACCTCCCTCCCCTCTTTCTCTCAATTATATTAGGTTTTCTTTGCCTCTTCAAGTGATTTTACCTTGTTTTTACCTCCTTTTTTTTTAGATCTTATTTTACCACTTTTTCCCTCTTTTCCCCAGTATGACAACATTTTCCCCTCTAGTTCTCTTTTTCATATTATCAAATATCTAGTTAATTATACCCCCAAACTTTGAGTATCTCCCTAGTAGAAATAAAGTTCTCAAGAGACCTTTCCTTTTTACCTTTTTATGCATCTCTTGAGTTCTGTGTTTGGGTGTCGAATTTTTTGTTCAGATCCGGTCTTTTCATTAGAAATAGGTGAAATTCACCTATATCATTGAATGACCATCTTCTTCCCTGGAGGATAATGCTCATTCTAGCTGGATAGGTTATTCTTGGCTGTAATCCAAGTTCCTTTGCCCTTCGGAATATCTGGTTCCATGCCCTTCGATCCTTCAGTGTGGAAGCTGACAAATCCTGTGTGATTCTAATTATTGAACCTCGGTATTTGAATTGTTTCTTTCTAGCTGCTAGCAGAATCTGTTCCTTGGTGCTATAGTCCTGAAATTTAGCCACGATATTCCTTGGGGTCTTAATTTTGGGGTCTCTTTCAGGAGGTGATCGGTGAATTCTTTCAATGGTGATTTTGCCCTTTGATTCTGCAATCTCAGGGCAGTTTTCTTTCAGGATTTCCTGGAAGATAGTGTTTAGATTCTTTTTTTTCATCATGGCTTTCAGGAAGTCCAATAATCCTTAGATTGTCTCTCCTAGATCTATTTTCCAAGTCAGTTGTTTTTCCTAGGAGATATTTCATATTTTCTTCTAATTTTTCATTTTTTTGTTTTTGTTTGACTGATTCTTCAAGTCTTAGTGAGTCATTCACTTGCATTTGTTCAATTCTTATTTTTAAAGTCTTGTTTTCTTCAGTTACCTTTTTAAGTTCCTTTTGTAACTGGCCAATTTGTTCATTGCACTCTTTTTCCACTTCACTAATTTTATTTTTTAATAAATTGGTGTCTTTTTCATATCTCTTTTGCAGGGCATCATATCCTTCTTGCACTGATTTCAGTTTATTTTCCCATTTATCCTCCAGCTCTCTTTTGAGGTTCTTTATGCAGTCTTCCAGAAAGGCCTTTTGAAAAGGGGACCAGTGATGGTCCTGGCTGATGTTCTCTGGATTTTTTTCTAAAGGATCCTCTGGCTCTGGGGTCGTTTCTTTGCCTTGATAAAAGCTGTCTATGGTGAGAGCTCTCTTTTGCTTCTTCATCATATTTTTTTTTAGACAGTGTGGATATCTCTTTAAGGTAGAGAAAAAAAAGTGGCAGCTGCAAAAAGCTTTGCCCTGGGGCACTTCGGCGAGTTGACTTAAGGTACTGGGCCGGTGGGGGCTAGGACTAAGTCCGAATTACTCCTTAAACAAGGCAAGTCTGCCAGAACACCTGCCCCCAATCAGGGCAGAGTGTCCCGAGTGCCTCAGATAAACTCCAGGTGTTTGGAATTTGGAGTTTGGAGTTTGGAATTTCTTCCAAGATGAGCTGAGCTGAGTCCCACCCTCACTTCCGGCCTGCGAAGTTGTCGTCTATTTATCTCTCTGTCCGAGACCAACTAACCTGATATGAAGTTATCCAGAGAGCTGTGCCCAAATATTTCTGAGTTCGTTGACTTGAAGATCAGTTCGGAGGCTTATTTTATTGTTGATTTGAGAGATCGGAGGAGAGGCAGAAAGTCACCTTTTCACTCGGCCATCTTGGCTCCGCCCCCCCCTCTTTTTCGAAACACATGTGTTTTGAAGTTCTTCCAAAGTATCTTCTTCTGGATATTCCAAATATGTGTGGGTTCTGTCACTCCAAAACCAGTTCAGAGGCTTAATCTTCTATTGGTTTGAGAGAAGATTAGAGGACTGCTCTCCACCATCTTGGCCCCACCCCTGGAAGTTAAGATTTCCAATAGGAAAAGGTTTGTATAAAAACATGGTGAATAGTAAGTGAAGGGTAGCAATGTGTAATTAACCTAGTTGTTATGCCTCCAGAAAAATACTCTGAAGACATATTATGAAGGCCTTTAAGGGCTAGAGAGAAAAGTGTCTTTTTTCATCCTAGAAGCAATGGGAAGGTACTGATATTTCTTGAGAACGGGAATGATATTATCAGATTTACATTTGAGTAATATAAATTTGGCACCCATATGGATACTTGATTGAAGAAGGAAGAAACTCAATGGGATCAATTAAAAAGCTATTGAAGTAGTCACTAGGGTAGATAATTGGATGATTATGATGTGTGTAGAGAGAAGGGCATTAATGGAGAGATGTGAAAAAGGTGAAATTCACCATGAAGGTATGTGACTTTTGTTGTTCATTTTTTAGTCATGTCTGACCCTTTGTTACCTTATTTGGGGTCTTCTTGTGAAAGATATTGGAGTAGTTTGCTCTTTTCCTCTTCAGTTCATTTTATAGAAGAGAGAATTGAGGCAAAAAAGGTTAAATGATTTGCACAGGGGCATACAGCTTGTAAGTGACTGAAGTTAGATTTGATCTCAGGAAGATGAATTTTCCAGACTTTAGGCCAAGCACTGCATCCACTACAATGCCCCCTAGCTGCTATGTGTGTGACAAGTCAACAAATCCCACAGCACAAATATAGAAATATGGGGGGAAAAGTAATTTATCTTTTTTTTCCTGAGGCGATTGAGGTTAAGTGACTTGCCCAGGGTCACACAGTTAGAAAGTGTTAAGTGTCTGAGGCAAGATTTGAACTCAGGTCCTCCTGACTTCAAGGCTGGTGCTCCATCCACTGCACCACCTAGCTGCCCCCAAAAAGTAATTTAAAGAGCCATTTCTCCCCTTTGTTGTTGCCAGAAATTTAGTAATTTTCTCCTATTCTCCTCTTCTGGCTAATTGAGTAGCTGCTTCCAGAAAGGTTAAAAGTCAGGTCTGCTTTCTGAAGTCAAAGGGTTTCCTTACATGAAGAGTCCCTCCCCCAACAAGGCATGTGATCACAACAGAACAGGCTGAGCACCTTGTATCATCAGTGACAACAAGATCAGGTTTTTTTTTGATAGTAAATAAGATGATGCTTTCTTACTGCATAGTATCTTGAAGTGGTTCCCAATCTGTGCTGCACAATCTCCTAGAGGGAAGAATACTTACTGCAAAGGGTCTGAAGATCCAGAAGAATAGTGAATAACACCAAATTTGGAGCTTAAGGAACTAACAGATTCCTAACTTCATCACTGTGATCTTGGGCAGGTCATTTGTCTTTACAGGATTTAGTGTCTACTTCTGTAAAATGAAAATGTTCAATTAGATGGTCCTCTCCAATTATAAATCTGATTCCCATGACATTAAGCATTCTTATTTTTACCTAGCTTCAGCCAATTATGTGACATGACTCAGTGTGATACAGAAGCTAACACTCCTATGGACCAGATAAATAATGCATCTGACAATCTTTCCATTATAACTTGCAGAGATGCTGCTATTACCAATCAAAAAAAGTCATGTAAAGTCATTGTTGAGACTATAAAAGTAGCTTTTTGTCACTGTGTATTTTGTCATTATCATGGAACAGTAGATAAAGTTCTAGATTAGATTTGTCCTAAACCCTTTGGTTTGAATTCTGCCTCAGGCATATACAGGTTCTATGAAACTGGGTAAAACATTTCAATCTCTCTGGGTCCCAATTTTCTCATATATACAAGGAGAAATTTGACCTAGATGACTTTTGGGAATTTTCCCAGCTCTAGAACCATAATTCTAAATAAGAATTATCTTTCCTGGGGCTGAGAAGGAAATACATTTTACATCTCTGTTTCTGCTGAATGACTGAAGGATTTCCTCTATAGTCAGCCAAGCATTTTATTTAGAGAATTGGGAACAAAAGAGGGGGAAAACAAAACAAAAAAAAAATAAAATAAAAGAGCCAAGTTCCCCCAGCTGCTTTCTTTTACACTGAAATTTGTAAATAATATTCTTCAATAACAAAAGTTATGAACAAACAGTTCATGTGGAGAAGAAAAAATATCGGCAAATAAAGAGCCCAGCAACCAGAATGTAAACCATCTTTCCTCCCAAGACTGACAAATTATAACACTTACCTCATTCAACAAGGAGACCAAACACTGGGGGGCCCCAGGAAAGCCTGCCTGCCCCTTGGACGGAGTTAGCCATTCATTTCTCAACTGAGGCCTCCACATATAGACTCATGGGGCACTTAATTGCTCATAAAAATGATTTGCAGGGCACTTACACTTTTTTTTAATAAACTATAGAGTGGGCGGGGATGAGGGGAGAAGGAGAAAGTTCCCCAGAGTCTTTGCAATCTTACCTTCCAAATTAATAAATCAAAGTCAGTGAAGAAGGGAACCAAGCAATAAGAAAAAAAAAGAAATTGAGAAAAGAAAATAAGGGCGATAAATAGAAACAAGAAGATAAATATCTGGGCGGTTTGTTTTTACAGAAAGGGGAAAGTACACACTGGATTTGTAGGGGGGAAAAGATATTGGATTTGATATCCAAGGATCAGGTTCAAATCCCATCTATATGGCTTTTTCTTTGTGTGATCCTGAGCAAGACAATTCATTTTTAAGGGTTCTCAGTTTTTTCATTCATAAAATGAAAAGGTAGATGCTCACTAAGGAAACCCCCAATTAATTATGACTGGAATTTGGAAATACAAAGGCAAGGAAGACACAGTCCCTTCTCTTAAAGAGCTTGTCAAGGAAGATAACATGCTTTGTGTATACATAATAAATACACATACAATAGATTAAAGTGGGGGTGGTGTAGCACCTTCCAGCACTAGAAGCTATGATCTGATTTGTCCACCATGTCAGAATTTCTCATTCTGGAACTCTGCCAAGGGGTAAATCTTTCCCTAGGTTCTGCATTTGGAACCTCTTCAAAAGCTACCAATTTTCTTATCTATCCTCATTCCCTGTTGTTCCAATTTAACATGTAACTATAATATTGTCACTTTTAATAGCATTTTTGGCTTAATGTTTCATATTCTTTTAACTTGGTGTATCTTCTAAAACATCATAGTTGGGCCTCTGAGACGTTTTAGTACACTCTGGACAGTAATATCCTCTGAACATCCCTCCAGTGATGGGCATCTTATTAACTTCAAGACTTAGATCAAGTCATTTAACTTTTATGGACGACAATCCATTTTACCTTTGGCTTGGCTCTGATTCTTAATAAGATTTTCCCTGATATCTACTGAAACTTCTCCCTTCTTCTCCCCCATCCCAAACACCAAAACTTTCAATCACCTTTTTTTGGTCCTGCCATCTGGTGACAAGTATAAAAGGGTAATCACTGTTCTTCATGATCCTTTATATATTTGTAGACCCAGTCTTATCTTCTCTAGGATAATCACCCCTTAACCTTTCAACCAATCTCCTTATGATATTTTCTTCATGTTCCTTACCATTTTGGTCAGACTATCATAGATACACTCTAACTAGGAAATTTATATGAGGAAAGAGAAAAATTCCAGCTGAGTAAAGAGAAGATGAAAGTGGAAAACCCTCCACAGGCCTGAGTCAAGCAAAGAACTGTTAGTAGAGATGATTTAACATGTAAAACCAACAAGAAGTAGCATCATGTTATCATTAGAAGAATTTATCACCCTGGAGCATTCAAGACAGAAGTTGTTTACCCACATGTATATCTGACTACATATGCCTCTTCAATGTATGCTCTTCTAAGTATATTTGACAGCTATATAGATTGGAGGGGAAGAAATGGAACTAACCCTGAGTAAATTAAAACCTTAATCTTGAATCTGTCAACAAAATTCTCCAACCCCAGAGGTGTCCCTTCCCACAGTGAAGTCATCCCTAGAAGACCAGCAAATTCAAGCAGCCTCCATATAAACAAACAGTGCTCCTGCTTTCCCTGGCCACCGTCATGAATATATTATTCTTTAGCCCCTTCTGTGAAGGCCTCCAAAGCCCCATGCAGTGCTGAAACTGGGCGGAAATGTCAGCTCCTAAATCAAAGGCATACATCACCAGCAGCCCAAATTAACACATTTTATGGGGTTGTAAATGATTTTATGATAAATAGCAAATGCAGGTCATGAATCAGGTTACATGATAGCTTTCTTCCCCTGCATCCAAGATCCCTGTTGTTTCCAATTGAGGAACAATCCAGGAGGGAGGGAAAATGACATTTAGTTACATTAAATTGTAAACATACTTCCCCTTCTTTACATTTCCCACCAACAATGAGAATGGATGCCCCTTCCAATAATATACATTCACTAAGCAAGGTTATTGAGGCAATAACAAATAAACTCTGTGTAGTTGTCAGCTAATTGGAAGGTTTAGGTCTCTTTCAGTGACCCATGTAGACTATATGAGCAGATTAGAAGGCACAATAGAATATATATCATCTTCGGGTTGCCAAGAAATGAAAAGGGTGAACAAAGAGGCAATATGGAGAAGCAGAGTGAAACCTGCTTCATAGAGACTATAGAGAGCTAATGAGGAGGAGGAAATACCACGGTCACTTGGGCACAAACACAAAGCTATGGGCAACATGGAAAGGGGAGAAGTTGTAGCCAGGGCAATGGAGAAGCACCCTAAAAAGTATTTGAAAAATGAATAGACTGGTACATATGGTTTGAGAGAAGAATGCATGAAAAAATGTCATTTAATTTCTGATATTTCTTAGAGAAAAAGGGAAATTTCTTGGGCAACATCATTCCAGAATCTATACTTCCCTCAGCAAAGGAGATGTACAAGCAGATAGATGGCACAGTGATAGAGCACTGAGTGCTCAAGTGGCAAAGTCCAAATAGAACCACAAATACTTTTAGATACTATTTGCTCAATTCTAACTTTCAAGGAATTATTTTCCTCAGTGAGCTTTTGTACCTAGTTTCCATTTGGCCAATTTTGCTTTTTAAGACATTCATCTCCTCACTAGCTTTTTGTATTTCCTTTTGCACTACTCTCAATTCTTTTTCTAAGTTTTCCTCTATCTCTTTTACTTGATTTTCAAATTTTATTTTGAGCTCTTCCATGGCCTGAGACCAGTTTTTAATTTTTGGAGGTTTTAGATATAGGAACTTTGACTTTATTATCTTTTTCTCAGTATGTGTTTTGATCTTCCTTGTCATCCATAGCAACTTTCTATGGTCAGAATCTTTTTATGTTGTCTGCTCATTTTCCCAGCCTTTCACCTGGCTTTTAATTCTTTGTAAAAGTAGCACTCCATTTCCGGGATGGAGGATACACTGTCCCAAACTACATTCAGAGATTCTTCTAAGTACCTAACCATAAGCATTCTTTTCACCCTGAAGCTGTAAGGAGTATCCTCTCTCCACTGTGACTATACGTCCTAGTATGGTAAAACAACGGAGTCTTTCCTCAATATTAATAAAGAGATTTCCTTTGAGTTGGGGCATCTGGAACCCGCTTCTGCCATTGCTTGCCAAGCCCATTCCTAGTTTACTGGCTTCCCAAGGCCCTTTCAACCCACTGATGGACTTCTCTTGCTGACCTTCCAAGTCATCTTGGTACTCCTGGGCTGAGAAATTTAAAAACTGCCAGTACTACCATTGATTCAGAAGCCCAAAACTTATCCCTGCTTTCCTGAGATTGGGACTGGGAGTAAGGCTGGGGCTGTGCTGGCCTAGTCTCCATTGGCACTATATACTGATGCCACAGGCACCTTTCTAACTGACCTTCTAAGCTGTCTTGCCTAGAAAATATTCCACTCCATCTTTTTATGTGTTTTGATGCTCTAAAATTTGTATAGAGTCATAATTTAAAGGAGTTTGGAGTAGATTTGGGGAGAGCTCAGAGAGTTGCTACCTTACTTTGCCATTTTGGCTCTGCCTCCTGACCTCAGATGCTTTTTTTCCCTTTTTAAATAATTTTTTATTAATTTTTTTCTTACATCACCCACTCCCAGAAAGCCATTCCATATGACATTTAGTGTTTTTTGCACAGGAACCTGGGGGTGGGGAGGGAGGAACATCAGTAATCTTATTGATACATTTAAAAAGTCTGAAAGAGTGTGCAATGTGTAACACCTATGGACGACCCCCTTCCATGAAGGCATGGATTAGGAGTATCTTCTCATATCTCTTCATTCAAGTCTCAATTGATTTTTATAATTTTATTATATTTACTTTTGGGCGGTTTTGTAAAAACATGTCTATTTTTATTGTTGTTATTACTGTGCATATTGTTTTCATGGATCTGTTTACTCTGTGTCAGTTCATATGGATCTTTCTATATTTCTCATATTTAGCACAACATAGTCATATTCCATTATACTCATGTATCAGTTTGTTTAGCCATTCTCAATTGATGGGCACCTACTTTGTTTCCAGTTTTTAGATAGCGCAAAAATAGCTGTAGATTATTTTGGAATATATGAGAACTTTTATTATTAATGGCTTTCTTGCGGTTTAACGAGTCAATGCGTAGTGAGGTCTCTGGTTCAAAAAATATTTTTGTTTCTTAAATTGTGTAATTCCAAATTGCTTTCCAAAATGGTTGTTCCATTTCACAATTTCATCAACTATGTATTAGTGAGCCTATCCTTCCACAACCCCTCTAACATTGACTTTTGCCATTTTTGTCATCTTTACTAATTTTCAGGGTATGAGGCAAAGTTTCTGGGTTATTCTGTTTTGCATTTTTCTTTTTATTAGTTATTTGAAGCATTTTCATGTAGTTATGAATACTTTATAGTTCTTTTGATAATACATATCCTTTGACCTTTTATCCATGGGTGAATGCCTATAAGTTATATATTATTATCACTAGTTTAAGCAAACAGGTAAACAAAGACCATCAGACATGTACTAGTTGTTTGATCCTTGGCAAGCGACCTCAGCTGCAGTTTCCATATCCATAAAATGGGAAGAATAAAAGCACCAAATTTCACCAGATTGTTGTGAGGATCAAATGAGATAATAATCATAAAGTTCTTAGCATCATAACTGTCATATAGTAAGCACATAATAAATACTTTTTCCCTGCATGCCTGCCAGCTTTGGGAATTGTGTTAAGGATAATTTCAGATTCAAGAGTTCAAATATCTAATCTCTTAGAAAGGAAAGGGAATTTCTAAGCAGTGTGCCTCTTGGAGAAAGAAGTGGATCATTCATCCCTAGTCAAAAAAGACTAAAAACCTTAACATAGAGGAACACAAAGTCTAGATTTTGCTCCTTTCCTATCACTATGATCATTCATATATTGAAGATCTGATAAAATGCCAATTCCCTCTGCAACAGCCCCCAAATCTGTTTCCTTCCATGGAGAATCCAAAATGCAAAGTGGCACTTTGAGTCTAAAAAGGGACTATTCAGTGCCCTACTCTCAAAATCAAGTTTAGTTACCTTATGAGGGAATTATGCACTAATGTTAATATTTTATATGATTCCTGAATATGTTTCTATGTTTCTATAAATAACATTAAACCTTTTGCATTTTCTGAAGAATGAAATGTAAGCTATCCAGTATCTGATACACAATTGTTATTTTGAGTGCTTGTACAACAGGCAAGAATCTTATTGAATAATCATAAAATCTCAGGGTTGAAAAAACATTTAAGCCCAAAAAATATCAGAAAAGAATCCTCCATGAAAGCATAATTAAATTCACATATACCTTCTGATTGAAAACTTCCAATGATGATAGGGTAGGGAGTAGAGTTAGATAGGAGATTTCACTCTTGTGGAGAATTAATCGTCAAATAGTTTTTTTCTTTTTATTTCTTATGTAAAATCTAAGTTTTCCTCTTTGTAAAATTCATCCATTGGTTCTGACAATGCACTCTGGGACCAAACATGACAGATGTCAAATGTTTGAAGACAATAACCCTGTATCTACTCCTAGACACCAAATTTCTTTTTTCCACAAAAAATATCCATATATTCTAACTGATCCTCAAAAGACATAGACTTGAGGCCTTTTCCCATCATGGCTGTCCTCTGTCGGATATCATTTTTCTGAAACTAAACATATGAGTTCATGTATGGTATGGTGAGGGCAGAGTACAGAGGAACCATAACTTAATCCCTTCTTCCTGGAGGCTATGTTTTTCTATTAATGTAGCAAAACTTTCATCGCCTTTTTTGGCTTCTATATCACACACATCATTTCTGCACTTGTGGAATCCTAGACAGAAAGTCTATTAAGAGATTTCCTAAAGTAATCTCTGTATGGGAACATAATAAGGCAAAGAAAAGAAGATGATTTTTTGAAGACCCCAAGCTCAACCCAGTCTGTGAAAGCCAATAATAATACTGGCCTTGGACTACAGTCTGTAGAAGCAAGACTTACAGTTTCAACAAGCCACTTCCTTTAGAATCAGTAGAATTCCTTTTTTCCCAGGAAATTTAGTTAAAGAACAAAATCTAAAAATTTAGGCAACCTAGTGAATGTTGGCCACTTCATATCATGTTCTTTGCAGGCACTTTTCAGAGCCAGGGAATAATTTGAAGCATGGCCCATAAATTTCATAAACATCTTGTTTGGCCTCTGAAAGCTGACATAAATTGCAGTAGCATATGTAATAAATGAAACTTTCAGTAGCAGTAGATTATCCCTTCTGATCAAAGACATGAACTACATCTTCTTCACAATAAAAAGCTCAGGCTTTGGGGGTATCCAACTTGATAGTTTCAAATGAAAATAACACTGAAGCTTAAATTTCACTCCTTTCCAACTGGAAAGACAAAATTGCCCCAATCTGGCATTATAACCAAGTAAAGAAGCAATTTTGATGCATGTGGTTAATATTGAGACACAGCAAATGAACTTGAAAAAGAATACAGTCCCTTTTCCTCAAGTTCTTTCAGGCTGAAATAAATTGAGAACTTGACTCAATCATCAGTGACCAAGTGTCATGGGTATTTTGAATTTTGTAGAGAGTACATCATTGTGATCTAGTTTGGAAGCATCACTTGTACTTATGAAAGGAATCAGAGGAGTTAGGTTTGAACCTATACTCAGTCATTTATGGGCCACTTGATATAGGGTATGTCTGTATGTACCTCAATTTTCTTCTCTGTGAAATGAGGGATTAGACTCTAAGGTCCCTTCCTGTTCTAAAAATTGGGTTCCATGAGCTTCCTTTTCTTCTTTAATCTCAGTGAGGTCAGCCTTCAGAAAGCCTCAATGGCACTCAGTCTAGGGTACAATACTTCCCCCTAAAAAAGCTTAAGAAACCTACTCCCTCTGAAATGGCAAAAAAGTAACTCCTTCTCAACAGCAAAGAAGAGATGGAGGGAATAGAAAAATGAGCTCTGATTGTTCTCTGATAGAATTATGCCCTTCCCTTCCTCCCACTGCTCCAGCTACCATGCTAATCACCTGCCAGCCTTATGCACAGAGAAATGAATTGCATAGAGTGTGGTGAAATAGAATGGAGTGAAGTTCAGGGCCTGCTGAAGGAGAGAGCCTCCCAAAAGAGGGGGAAAAACATAACCCTCAGTATCCCATAATTCACTGAGAAGAGGTGATTTGAATCCATTTCCAGAGTTCTCTGAGCAACAGGGTCTCAGATTCCAGGTTCCGAATGGGCTGGGGATGGCCCTGCTGAGAAGAAAAGATAGAAGGGGAGAGGAAGCAGCTTCTTCAAGCAAAGGGAGGTGATGCAGTCTGGGTAGTTAACATGGCAACAGCAGAAAGCTTCTTTCTCATCCATTTGCTTTTTATAGCTCCTCACTCTAGCAATTCAACCCCCCCAAAAATACGTATCTTCACTCTAGCAGTTCAGAGACCTTAAGGATATTCTAAGCCTCAAAACACACGCCCTTAAATATCTGTCTCTAAATTCAGATAATTTATAGAATGTGTGTGTGAGAGTGTGTACAACTGTGAGGTCACATACTATTAATTCTCCTTCTACCACAGAATTTAGAGATGTGTGCAGGTATGTGTATTCATATACATATTTGAAGCTTTCAGGTGAGGGTGTGCATGTAGACAGACATATGGACGGACAAACAGGTAGATTAATAGATAAGGTGGAGAGATGAATGGATGGACAGATAGATGAATGGACGGATGGATAGATGGATGGGGATAAGGACTGGATCAGTTATTTCATTAAGATATTCATTATGAAATTCCCCTTATTGGTAAAGATTGGCATCTTCTCCGCAGCTTATATTCCTAAAGTTGATTAGAACTTTGAGAGGTTGTGAGATGGCCAGAATCATAATAAATATACCTCGCTCTCTCTCTGTGTCTCTCTTTGTGTCTTTGTCTGTCTCTCTCTCTCTCTTTTTCTCTCTCTCTGTCTCTCTGTCTCGCTGTCTCTCTCTCTGTCTCTCTGTCTCGCTGTCTCTCTCTCTCTCTCTCACACACACACACACGTGTGTGTGTATATTTATGTGGTGGGACTTGAACTCAGAATTTCCTTGTCCAGCTTTCTATCTACTATACCAGCTTAGAAGAGGAGACAGAGACATCAAGAGAAGGAAGGGGAGAGAGATAGGAAGAAAGTGAACCATACCTGAAATTTCACTTGTGTAGGGAATTCTCAGGGGGGAATTTCCTTCAACTGATTCAGTTTTGACTTTAGAAACTTAATAACACATTCTTCAAGAATTGCTTGTGGACCAAGAAGTTAAGTAGTCTAGGGTCACATAGCCATACACATATGGTCTGTTAGATAGATATAAATATAGATATAGATATAGATATATACACATATGTATATGTGCTGATGTGTATAATATGTGTGTATATGCATACCTGTATGTATACTTGCTTGTGTTTATATACTGTGTTATTCCCACATTGTGTGCATGTATTGGGTCATATATACATTTCAGGGGAGACCAGACCTGTTCATTCATTAGTACTGGAACTCCTAGTGCCACAGCTCCCTCTACAAATGAAGGCCAGCAACTGCTCTGAAATTTATCCTGTTAGAGCATTGACTAGGGCCCTGACAGGCTAAATGGCCTTCCCAGGATGGCAGAGCCAGTGCGTTTCAGAGACCTGAATCTCAAGTTTGGTTTTCTATGTGGATGTGTATATGCACAATGCAAACATACATGTGTATAATTGTACATATAGATAGATAGATAGATGTGTACAAAGCAGCTGGGTGGCACAGTGTTGGGCCCAGAATTATGAAGACCTGAGTTCAAAATCAGCCTAAGACACTTACTAACTCTGTGATCCTGAATGAGTTACTTCACCCTGTTTGCCTCAGTTTCCTCCTCTGTAAAAAATGAGTTATAGAAGGAAATGTTAAACTATTCCAGAATTCTTATCCTTTCATAGATGAAATCAATGGAGTGGACCAAATTCTCATTCTCTGTCTCTATCTTTCTATCTGTGTGTGTGTGTGTGTGTGGCCCTTTCTCTTTATCTCTCCTACTCTTTCATTATTTATATTATTTTATATTATGTTATATATTTATATTATATATTTCATTATACTACATATGTATTATATTATCACTTAAGTTTGTCTCTTTCTCCAACTAGACTTCAGCTCCTGGTGTACAAAGAGTATATTCAATCACTTTTTGTGGAGGTCTGATCCATACAGGGACAACAATTCAATTCATTTTAATGAGCATTTATTTTGTATCTATTTTGCACAAGGAATTTTATTAAGTATTTGGGGATATAAAGAAAAAAAGCCTCAAAGATGTCATATTCTTCTGTTATTCAGCTAGACAGTTTGGCCAAGCACACACAAGAAGAGTTGTGTTCCAATCTTGCCTCAGACACTTGATAGCTGGGTAACTATTCTTTCTGAGCTTCAGTTTCCTCATCTATAAAAATGGGGGTATTAATTGCCATTTCTTGTGCTCTTCAAAGTTGTTTTCAGGCTCAAATGAAATGATTTATGCAAAATACTTTGCAAACCTTAATGCACTGTTAGCAATGTTAGTCATAAGAAGTAGTCGACACTCCACGTGTCACCTAAATGAATATCTCCTACTGTTCTAGTCCAGGATCCTCTATTCCCATGGAACTGTTATAAGCCATTAAAAGCCAATAGCAAATGGAGGTGCTCTCCAAGGTGCTAGGGTAGGTGTTCTCTTCCAGGGCAGACAGGGTAAACAGAAGTCACAGCACAACTCATTGTCCATTGTGATATATGGATGCATGTGCACACAAATGTGCATTCAAGCCAACACACACACATACACACACACACCTGAAAACCCCTAATAATGAATAGTGAAATGACAAGGTCACTAACTGTCCCTAAGCAGGACATTTAACAGATTTCATTGAAGCCAATTGAAAGTAATCAAAATGTCTTTTAATATTTTGAAAAATAATTAAGAGTATTGGACTGGATTGCTACATTAGAGTGTAAGTGGCATTTAATTGGTATAAAATAAATTACAATTACATGTGAGCTATAGAACAATCAGCAGCATATTAAACATAGCTTGGACCAAACCTGGATCAGAAAAGCAGTTCACAGCTTCAGAGAAGGTGGGGCTACTGAAAAAGTGTTACACAATCAAAAACCTCAATTTTGGAATGGCATTGTGCTATGGTAGAAAAGGTATCTTCTATATTTTAATAGACTGTGATACCATCACAAAAATTCCTTTCTCCCTCTCCCACCCTATGTATTAGGATTCTTCTTTTACTTCCCTTGAAATTGTATGAATGACAGTGGACCAAGAGGGGCATCCGTCAGTTATCCCTTGCTTTCTTCAATGGACAACCCATTTTCCTTTCCAATAATATCTGTTTGAATGGTATCTTTCCAATTGCTTCTCTTGCTCACTTTTTAAACAGTAATCTGTTTCAACTATTCCTGGCACCAATGTTCTTCTGCCCTTAGGAGAAATTAAAACTGAAGTTTTAATTTTTCAGAAATTGTAGTATTTCATAATTCACAGACATACAACATCACTGGTGTTGGACCACATTAATAGTACTACATAGAACTTCATGGAACTTTCAACTTGTTCAAAACTTTTTCCCAATTCTTATTTTTTTCAGCCTTATAACACAGAAGGGAAATTACTTGCTTAATGTGTTGTGACTGGCTCATAGTGGAACCAGAACTCTAAAGCCTATATATTCCAAATTGGGGAGATGGTATTCTAAAAGGGCACTAAGCATATGTTACATCCCATAATTGGAAGAAGAGGAAGCAGGAGACTTAATTGTTAACTATCATTCTCTGTTGTTATCTTGAGTGTATTGCTTAATTTCTCGGGAACTTATTCTTCCCATCTGTAAAATAAGAGAATTAACTTAGATCCCATGATCTTAACTTGGGGTGTATTAACTTGCTTTATTAATATTTTAATAATGTATTTCAATATAATATATATTGTGTATATTTTATATATTTATAATATGTATTTATATAACAATATTTAATAATGCATTTCAATATCATTGATCTCTATATTTGATTTTCTGCTTTTTAGAATAATATTCTGGAGCAGTTAGATAACTCAGTGGAGAGAATAGTAGCCCTGAAGTCAGGAAGACCTAAGTTCAAATCTGGTCTCAAACACTTAACACTTCCTACCTGTGTGATCCTGGGCAAATCACTTAACCCCAATTCCCTCAGAAAATAAAAAAATAATGATATTCTAAGAGGTCCCTAGGTTCCATGAGACTGTCAAAGTAAGACACACCACAACAAAGTTATGAAACCCTTTACCCAAACTACATAATCGCTCAGCCTCTTTGCAGTTCTAAAAATGTATTACCTCTGGTCTCCACTGTCTTTTTTTTTTTGCTGAGGCCACTGGGGTTAAGTGACTTGCCTAAGATCATACAGCTAGGAAGTATTAAGTGTCAGAGACCAGACTTGAACTCAGGTCCTCCTGACTTCAGGGCTAGTACTCTCTCCACTACACCATCTAGCTACCCTTCCACGGTCTTTTAAAATATAAACTCCTCTGTTGGCATTTAAAGTTTTTTTATGATCTGCCTCTAGCTAATCTTTCCAGGTTGATCAATTATGCATTATACCCCTCCATGAACAGTAGACACCAGCTAGACTTACTTTCTTACTATTCCCTATATGATAATGTTCTATCTTATTTCCTCCTCTATGTCATTGTTCATGGTGGTCCCCATACCTGCAGGGCTCTACCTCTTTTTATCTGCCTCTTGGAAATCATTACTTTTTTAGAGGGCCATTCAAGGGCCACTTCCTTCAAAAGGTCTTTCCTGGCTTTTTAGTTATTTTTGTTCTCAGTTATTTTTTTCTTACAAACACTATGTGTTTTTTTTCTAATCTAAATAGTTTTACCTATACAAGGACATGTTGTATCATCTCCAGTAGAATGCAAGCTCTTTGAGGCCAGGGAATATCTCACTTTTGTTTTTTAATAACCCAATCCAGCACAATGCTTGTTTGATGAATATCTGTCAATTGAATGATTGTCTTCAAAGGGGAAAAGATAAGAAATCACCATAAGTTTTAGTGTCTCCCTCTAGTAAAGTAGGAGGCAGGATATGAGACAAGGTCCAGTTTTTGCAGGAAATGAAACACACACACACACACACACACACACACACACACACACACACACACACCCCTCTATACAGTCTCCAGAAGTTTTAATACAGTCTTACAAGACCATTCTTCATTTGGTCCTGAGATTTCACAATTTTGCCAAAAACTGAGTTAGGGCAGGAATAGTGGATTACTGAACAAGCCCTTTTTGTCTCTCTAAAATCAGTTAACTATTTAAGTATTAAATAATTAATTTAAGCATTAAGAATTAAAAAAACAATAGGGACAATGATGAAAATGGAAAGAACAATAACTAGGGAAAATTTGATATACTAAGCAAATTATAATAACCAAATTTGATCCCCCTCTCCAAAGAAGAGATGAGAAAACACACATCTGTCCCTTAGTTGAAGAAGTGGGAGATTATCAATATGGAATGTTGCATGTACTAACTATCACTTGGATGGATTAGTTTTTGCTAAACCATTCTTTCTCCCTTTTTTATTCTTTGCATTTGGGGATGGATCTCTAAGAAGGAGAAGGAAGAGATTTGTTTTAAAATTAATATATTAAAATTAAAAATCAATATAAAATTAAAATAAACATAATAAAGTCATTTTAGCACTATTTTCTATCCATACCCACTGTCATCAACTGCCCAGCAAAGATTTTAAAATTTGGCCTGAGTCAGCAGATAAATGTAATTCCCTTCAAGTGGAGAGGGAGGTACAAGACAGACTCAGTTTTTTTTTCCACAACCAGCCTAAGGTTTTAAGAAAAAACAGATTTCAAATTTCCTTTCAAAGTAAAGGTAGATAAAACTTTCCTCCACACAGCTGCTCCAGCTCAGCTCCAGCTCAGCTCCGGCTATTAGAATCTAAGTACCTACTACTTTTACTTGCTACATCACTCAGGTGTCAATAGTGCTAGCCATCTGGTGACCATCCTGAGGCTCGGGTTTTATCCTTGGGCCAAATGCTACAAAGTAATCAAGAAACTCTTCGATCTTCTTTTGCATTCTATCTCTACCCATTTAAGGGCCATCAAAAGTTAGCTGCTTTCTTCCATTTTCTGTAAAATCCTTGGTCTCTGAAGGAAATCTTTTTGTAGTCACAGAACCTGCATTCAGATTTTAACACTACTATTCATTCCTCGTGATCCTTGGAAAATCACTGTCCCTCTCTGAACCTCAGTCTTCTTTTGTGTAAAATGTTAAGTATTGGTATAGATTAGGTGTTCTTTAAAGTCTCCCCCACTATCAGCTCAGTCTTTTTTAAGCTCCCTCTCAATTCTGTTACTCCCTATCGTAAGGGTCCTTCAGACTCTGACATTCTCTCTTGTAAAGGTCCTTTCAGCTCTGATATTCCCTGTTCTAAGTGTCCTACCAGTTCTGACATTCTATATTCTAAGATCCCTTACAGATCCACAGCCTGGCTCTTATTCATGTCCTTTGGTCTATGAAATTCAATTAGTAGCACTGTCAAGATTTGAACTTTTATCTTCATATTTTTCTGAAAATTTCCACTATCACAGTTTTTGGAGGTTGTGCATCATGAATTTATTAATGTAGGGTACTTCCTCTGTGGAAACTCCTTCTACCAAGCTAGATTATTAGTTTAGTGGTAATAGTTTTAGTTGTCTGAGTTGCTGAAAAGTTAACTTACTTGTCCAGGGCCACACAGCCAGCATGCATCAAAGGCAGGAATTGAATTTGTCTTCCTAATTCTGAGGCCCTCTCTCTAACCAACACAATATAAAATCCATTGAACTGTTGCTGTTGTTCAATCACTTCAGTGATATTTGACTTTGAGTCCATTTGTGGTTTTCTTGGCAAAGATATTGAAGTGTTTTACCATTTCTTCTTCAGCCCATTTTGCAGATGAGGAAAGTGAAGCAAACATCATTAAGTGACTTGTCCAGGGTCACACAGCTAATAATTGTCTGAGACCAAATTTGAATTCAGGTCTTCTTGACTCCAGACCCAGCACTCTATCCACTGTACCACCTAGTTGTCCATTATTTTACACCAAAAATATCCCCAAATAAATGAATAACTTGTATAAAATAGCTTTTCCCTGGGTTTGTTGGTTTGTTTGTTATACTTTGTTTTGGAGAGACCAATAGAAGACATCAATACTATTGGAAATTAAACTTGTTCTTGAAATATAATTAGAACTTTTAGACTCCTTCAAATTCTGCCTCCTTTCCTGATATTCCCCTACCCTAGTTTTTAGTATTACTTTGGATATAGTTTAAATTTATTCATCTGTATAAGGGTTGCCCCTCCTCCAATGAAAAATGTAAACTCTTCCTGGTCAGGGATTGATTTTTTGTTTTCTATCTCCAGCACCTTGGACAGTGATTGGCACATTGCAGAGGACATAATGGATTATGAATGAATGAAGAAAGTGTTCCTAGCAGAGGAGTAAAACCTACCTCTAACTGTATCACCCTATCTTTATTTGGAATTAGAAGTCAGTAGTTACTACTGACTCCTGACAAATTCCATTCCCATCAACCCCCCATCTCTGTTAGAACTTATTTAATTCAGTTAAAGCTTTAAGCTTTATTGACACTTGAATGTTTGTTTTTGTCTTGTTTTACTTTGTTTTTAATGAGTTAATTCTCCCTATAAAATATTCCTACAAGCTCGCAGTTCTAATTGTACCTCTCCTTTCTTCCTAGACATAGAAAGCAAAATTGGCTGTTGATTTTAAGTTACTTATGGAACAAAGTGATGCTTTAATAGTAGAGCTAAAACCTTTAAATTCTTTCTCCTTAGTTCTGTCTAAATAGATTTGTCTCTGAGGGACTTCTAGCCCAAACACTCAGGAAAATTTATGTCTCCAGCAACACAAAAAGGTTGACACTTTGCTAGCTTGTGGGCTTGGACAACATCTCAGTGGAAATTTAAAGACAGTTTTCCCCATCTTCTCTGCTTTTAGATCCCTGTCAATCGAAAGCAGTCTCCCTAAAAGTTCTCCTGCTACTAATAACCTTGTTAAGTGTCTAAAACACCAAAAGCTGCCTGAAAGATTTCTCTGTGTTAAAGATCCCCTTCAGAGCAGTGCTTTTCCAGAATTTATTGATTTGTATTCTACAGTTCAAGAAAACTAATCTTGATCATAAAAGCCAAAGCAACATATCATAAAATATAAAGTGAGATTTCTCAAGGAGGGTTTCTCCAGTTTGGTTATTATGCATTGATCCTTTTTTGAAACACTTTCAATTAATATAATCAATCCCAACTAATTAAAGAAGGAAGATTTATTAAGTGCCCATTATTTGCAAAACACTAAGAATTCAGAGCTGAAAGGAACAAAATAACCCGATTTTCAAAGAGTTTCTATTCTCAGGAATTATCACATATAACAGATAAGTAAAAACATGATCATTTGAAAGAAGGGATAAGCCACTGAAAACTGAGACAAGGATAGGACTAACCCCGTGATTTATTGTTATAAGTAACTTCAAGATGAAGTTTTATTGAAAGGAGTGCAGCTGAATGAGAAAGGAAGTCAGAAAGATAGGAAAATGGGAGAAAAGAAGTAAAGAAAGAAGGAATGGAAGATTGCGGACATCAGACAGGAGTCTCTGTAACCTCCTCTAACCTTCCCTCAAACGAACAATATATGAAGCCTCTAGACTGATTTTGAAGCAAAAATATCCACAATATCTGGAGGACAACACGTTTCTAGAAGAAAATACTCTGGAAGAACTTCAAAACCGGGCCTGTTGGGCCAATCTGTCCTGATTGTGGGCAGGTGGTTTGGAGGGTCTGCCTTTTGTGGGGGGTAGATTGTGAACCACTGAACCCCTGATGAGCATCAGACCTAGCTGCCATTACACAGCACTTTGGGGAGATCAATCAATCAGCAGAACTGCTCAGCACCTGAAATAATTCAATCAGCAGAACTGCCCAGTACCTGAAATAAATCAGCAGAACTGCCCAGCACCTGAAATAACTCAATCAGCAGAACTGCCCCAGGACAAATTAAAGCAGCTGTCCCACCTTTGCCTTAAACAGACCTCATACCTTTAAAAAAATTGAATAAAAAACCAAAAAGAACTCTCACCATAGACAACTTTTATGGAGAGAGGGAAGAACAGATCTCAAATACTGAGGCCCCTAAAGGTAAAGCAACTCCAGAAAAAGCCCCAAAGAGAGACATAAACTGGACTCCATGTCACAAGGCTTCCTTTGAAGATTACATTAAGGATCTTAAAAGAGAGTTGTAAGAAACATGGGGAAACAAAATGAGATCACTGCAAAATAAAATGGAAAATGGAAGAAGACTATAAGGAACAAAATGTCCAATTACAAAAGGAGCTAAAAACAGTAACTGAAGAAAACAAGACATTAAAAATTAGAGTCGAACAATTGGAAATGAATGACTCATCAAGACTTCAAGAATCAGTCAAACAAAAACAAAAAAAAATGAAAAGATAGAGAAAAACATGAAATATCTCCTAGGAAAAACAACTGACCAGGAAAATAGATCTAGGAGAGACAATCTAAGGATTATAGGGCTTCCTGAAAGCCATGATGAAAAAAAGAACCTAGACACTATCTTCCAGGAAATCATAAAAGAAAACTGCCCTGATATTTTAGACCCAGAAGGCAAAATACTTATTGAAACAATCCACAGATCACCTCCTGAAAGAAACCCAAAAATTAAATCCCCCATGAATATCGTGGCTAAATTACAGAACTATCATACCAAGGAAAAGATATTATGAGAAGCAAGAAGGAAACAATTTAAATATCGAGGAGCCACAATTAGGATCACACAGGACCTAGCAGCTTCCACTTTGAAGGATCGAAGGGCCTGGAATCAGATATTCCAAAGGGCAAAGGAACTTGGATTACAGCCAAGAATAAGTTACCCATCTAGAATGAGCAATATCTTCCAGGGAAGAAGATGGTCATTCAATGATATAGGAGAATTTCACCTATTTCTACTGAAAAGACCAGAACTGAACAAAAAATTTGATCTACAAACACAGAACACAAGAGAAACATAAAAAAGTAACAAAAAAAACCTCTTGAGAACTATATTTATGTTATAGATACTTATAGAATGAGGGTTGATTTTATGAATTTATTATTACATTATGATTATGATATAATTATTTTGATTTTATGATTATTATGATATGATTATTGTGATTTTATGATTATTATGATATGATAAACTGAAAAAGAAATTAGAGGTAGAAAAGGGATAACACTGGAAGAAGAGGAAAAGGAGGTAAAATAAGGGAAATTACATCACATGTAGAGGCAAAGAAAACCTATAATGATTGAGGGGGGAAAAGGAGGGGAATGAGAATTGTGTTACTCTCCATCTCATTAGATTTGGCTCTGAGGGAATAATAGACGTATTTTTAAGGAAACAGGAGGGAAAGGGGGAAAAGGGGGGTAGGGCTCTACAGGGGAAGGATTGTTTGAGGGAAGTGGTTATCAAAAGCAAAATAGTAGGGAGGAGGGAAAGGGGATAAGAAAGAGAAAAGCATAACCTAGGGTAAACAAGATGGCAGGAAATACAGAATTTGTAAATGTGAATGGAATGAACTCTCCCATAAAGCGGAAGCGGATAGCAGATTGGATTAAAAACCAGAATCCAACAATATATACAAGAAACACATCTAAAACATAGAGATACATATAGGGTGAAGGTAAAAGGCTGGAGCAGAATCTATTATGCTTCAGGTGAACAAAAAAAAGCAGGGGTAGCAATCCTGATCTCAGACCAAGTAAAAGCAAAGATAGACCTAATTAAAAGAGACAAAGAAGGAAATTATATCTTCCTAAAGGGTACCATAGGCAATGAAGCAATATCAATATTAAACATATATGCACCAAGTGGTATAGCATGGAAATTCCTAGAGGAAAAGTTCAGAGAGATGCAAGAAATAGACAGCAAAACTATAATAGTGGGGGATCTCAACCTCCCTCTCTCAGAACTAGATAAATCAAACCACAAAATAAACAAGAAAGAAGTTAAGGAAGTAAACAAAATGTTAGAAAAGCTAGATGATAGATCTTTGGAGGAAATTAAATGGAGACAGAAAGAAGTTTACTTTTTTCTCAGCAGTCCATGGAACTTATACAAAAATTGACCATGTGTTAGGACACAAAACCTCAAAATCAAATGCAGGAAGGCAGAAATAGTAAATGTATTTTTTCAGATCATGATGGAATAAAAATCACATGCAATATAAGGCCAGGAGAAAATGGACCAAAAAGCAATTGGAAACTAAATAATTTTAGTAATTAATAAAGAATGAATGAGTGAAACAGCAAATTACAGACACAATTACTAATTTCATCCAAGAGAATTACAATAATGAGATAACATACCAAAATTTGTGGGATACAGCCAAAGCAGTAATAAGGGGAAATTTGATATCTCTAGATGCTTATTTGCATAAAATAGAGAAAGAGAAAATCAATGAATTGGGCTTACAACTAAAAAAGCTAGAGAATGAACAAATTAAAAACCCCCAATCAAATACCAAACTTGAAATCCTAAAAATAAAAGGAGAGATTAATAAAATTGAAAGTAAAAAAACTATTGAATTAATAAATAAAACTAAAAGTTGGTTTTATGAAAAAACTAACAAAATATATAAACCTCTAGTTAATTTGATTAGAAAGAGGAAAGAGGAAAATCAAATTGTTAGTCTCAAAAATGAAAAAGGAGAACTTTCCACCAATGAAGAGGAAATTAGAGCAATAATCAAAAGTTACTTTGCCCAACTTTATACCAATAAATTTGATAACCTAAGTGAAATGGAGGAATATCTACAAAAATATAGATGGCCCAGATTAACACAAAAGGAAATAAATTACTTAAATCGTCCCATTTTAGAAAAAAAAATAGAACAAGTCATTAATCAACTCCCTAAGAAAAAATCCCCAGGACCAGATGGATTTACATGTGAATTCTACCAAACATTTAAAGAACAATTAATTCCAATATTATATAAACTATTTGAAAAAATAGGGAATGAAGGACTCCTACCAAACTCCTTTTATGATACAGACATGGTACTGATACCTAAACCAGGTAAAACAAAAACAGAGAAAGAAAATTATAGAGCAATCTCCCTAATGAATATTGATGCAAAAATCTTAAATAAAATATTAGCAAAGAGATTACAGAAAATCATTCCCAGAATAATACACCATGACCAAGTAGGATTTATACCAGGAATGCAAGGATGGTTCAATATTAGGAAAACTATTAACATAATTGACTATATTAATAACCAAATTAACAAAAAACATATGATAATCTCAATAGATGCAGAAAAGGCATTTGATAAAATCCAACATCCATTCTTATTAAAAACACTAGAGAGTATAGGAATTAATGGACTTTTCCTTAAAATAGTCAGTAGCATCTATTTAACACCATCAGCTAGCATCATATGTAATGGTGATAAACTGGAACCATTCTCAATAAGATCAGGGGTGAAACAAGGTTGCCCACTATCACCATTACTATTCAATATTGTATTAGAAATGCTAGCTTTGGCGATAAGACAAGAAAAAGAGATTAAAGGAATTAGAGTAAGTCATGAGGAAACCAAATTATCACTCTTTGCAGATGATAATGATGGTCTACTTAGAGAACCCTAGAGAATCAACTAAAAAACTATTAGAATTAATCCACAACTTTAGCAAAGTTGCAGGATACAGAATAAATCCACATAAATAATCAGCATTTTTATACATCACCAACAAAATGCAACAGCAAGAGATACAAAGAAATTCCATTCAAAATAACTTTGGATACTATAAAATATTTGGGAATATATCTGCCAAGGGAAAGTCAGGATCTATATGAGCAAAACTACAAAACAATCTCCACACAAATTAAGTCAGATTTAAACAACTGGAAAAATATCAAGTGCTCTTGGATAGGTTGAGCGAATATAATAAAGATGGCAATACTACCTAAACTAATCTATTTATTTAGTGCTATCCTAATCAAACTTCCAAGAAATTATTTAACTGACCTAGAAAAAATAACAACAAAATTCATCTGGAAAAACAAAAGGTCGAGAATTTCAAGGGAATTAATGAAAAAAATGCAAATGAGGGTGGCCTAGTTGTACCAGATCTAAAACTATATTATAAAGCAGTGGTCACCAAAACCATTTGGTACTGGATAAGAAATAGAGTAGTGGATCAGTGGAATAGGTTAGGTTCACAGGACAAAATACTCAATGACAATAGTAATCTAGTGTTTGATAAACCCAAAGACCCCAGTTTTGGGGATAAAAACTCACTATTTGACAAAAACTGCTGGGATAATTAGAAACTAGTGTGGAAGAAACTAGGCATTGACCCAAACCTAACACCATATACCAAGATAAGGTCAAAATGGATTCATGATCTAGGCATAAAGAATGATATTATAAACAAATTAGAACAATGTAGGATGGTTTACCTCTCAGACCTGTGGAGGGGGGAAGGAATTTGTGACCAAAGAAGAACTAGAGATCATCATTAATCACAAAATAGATAAGTTTGACTATATCAAGTTAAAAAGTTTTTGTACAAACAAAATGAATGGAGACAAGATTAGAAGGGTAGCAGTAAACTGAGAAAATATTTTTACATTCAAAGGTTCTGATAAAGGCCTCATTTCTAAAATATATAGAGAATTGACTCAAATATATAAGAATTCAAGCCATTCTCCAATTGATAAATGGTCAAAAGATATGAACAGACAATTTTCAGATGAAGAAATTGAAACTATTTCTAGTCACATGAAAAGGTGCTCCAAATCACTATTGATCAGAGAAATGCAAATTAAGACAACTCTGAGATACCACTATACACCTGTCAGATGGGCTAAAATGACAGGAAATGATAATGATAAATGTTGGAGGGGATGTGGGAAAACTGGGAGACTGATACATTGTTGGTGGAAATGTGAACAGATCCAACCATTCTGGAGAGCAATTTGGAGCTATGCTCAAAAAGTTATCAAACTGTGCATACCATTTAACCCAGCAGTGTTTCTACTGCGCTTATATCCCAAAGAGATCTTAAAGGAAGGAAAGGGATCACATGTGCAAAAATGTTTGTGGCAGCCCTTTTTGTAGTGGCAAGAAACTGGAAGCTGAATGGATGCCCATCAATTGGAGAATGGCTGAACAAATTATGGTATATGAATGTTATGGAATATTATTGTTCTGTAAGAAACAACCAGCAGGATGATTTTAGAGAGGCCTGGAGAGACTTGCATGAACTGATGCTGAGTGAAATCAGCAGAACCAGGAGAACATTATACACAGCAACAAGACTATAGGATGATCAATTCTGATGTACATGGTTCTCTTCAACAATGATGTGATTCAAACCAGTTCCTATTGTTCAGCGATGAAGATAGTCATATACATCCAGAGAGAGGCCTGAGGGAACTGAGTGTGGACCACAACATAGCATTTTAACGCTTTCTGTGAATATTTCCATGCATTTTGTTTTCCTTCTTAAGTTGTTTTTTTTCCTTCTCTCTTTCTATATCTGATGTTTCTTGTGCAGTAAGATAACTGTATAGATATGTATACACATATTGGATTTGTCATATAATTTATCATAATTAGCGTGTATTAGATTACCTGTCATCTAGGGATGGGAGTGGGGGGAAGGAGGGGAAAATCTTGGAACAAAAAAAAAGTTTTTGCAAAGGTCAATGTAGAAAAATCACTCATATGTTTTGTAAATAAAAAGCTTTTAATTAATAAAAAAAGAAGGAATGAAGGAAAGTGGAAGACAGGCAGGAAGGAGGGAAAGATAGAAAGATGGGAGAAAAGAAGTAAAGAAGAAAAAATGAAGGAAAGCTGGAAGATAAGAAGGAAGGAAGGAAGGAAGGAAGGAAGGAAGGAAGGAAGGAAGGAAAGACTTATTAAGTGCTTACTAAGTGTCAGGCATTATATAAGTGCTTTCAAAATATCTCATTTGATCCTCATGACCACCCTAGGAGATAAGTGTTAATTATTATCCCCATTTTACAGTTGAAGAAATTGAAGCAGAAAGAGGTCAAATGATTTGCCCAGAATCACACAGCTGGTTAGTATATAAAAACAGATTTTCCCCATGTGGGAAACTACCAGGGGAAATTCCCTCCATCAGTGCAGCTCTGTAACTCCTTGGTGACACATTCTTAGTTTACTCTGTATAGAAAGAGGGAAGCTGAGTGGCTTGCCTATGGTCACATAGGTAATATGTATTAGAGGAAAAAAAATGAACTCAGGTCTTCCTGAATTCTTTGCAGACTTCTACCCACTGTGCCATGCCACATCTCTTTATAACTAAGTACATTAACGAGTATTTCCAAAGACATGGCACATGGGATGAATCTTGAAGGAAGCCAGGATTTCTAAGAGGAGAAGTAAGAGAAGGGTGTTCCTAATATAGAGAAGAGTCTTTTCAAAGTCACAGAAGCAAGAGATATAATTTTAATTTTCCAGTACAGTGTGAGTACCAGTTTAGTCAAAACATATAGAAAAAAATGGAACAGCTCAGAACCAATCTGACCCAGTCAACATTTCCACCCTTTAGCAACCAAGTTTGAGTTTACAAGAGCATTTTGGTTGTAGTGCTCTGAAACTCGTGCCATGTTTGGCAAAACTAGGTCCCTGCCTCAATTTAGGTTAAAAAGCAGAGAAAAGTATTGACTTTTGGAATGAGAAGACCCAGATGCAAATCATATTTTTTCAAATAACCCCCATGTGTGACATTGGGCAAGTCTCTTAATTTATCCAGATTTCAGTTTCCTTATCTGTAAAATAGATATGCTAAATTACATGACTTCTGCTGTTTCTTCAAGATCTGAATCTGTAATTCCTAAAGCTCACTTTCTGTGAGTATTACTAAAATTTCATTTCAGGATTTTAAGCAGCATTTAGATAATTAGAGTCTTCAGAATAAATAAAATAGAAGACTGCCCCACTGTCCTTTAATCCTGGTCAAGCCACCCATGGGATTTCACCTTTAATTCTAAATACTCCATTTTAGAATGCAAAATGACAAGCTATAGACAATCCATAGGAAGGAAATCAGCCAAATTGTCCATAGAACTAGAGACCATGTGACGTTAGGACCTAAAATTTTTAAGCCTAGGAAAGACATTCATAAACTGGAGATCTTCAAGAGGCAGGGAAGCCGGATGTGAAGCGCCTCAACATCATGCCATGTAGTAAGTGATTGAAGGACCTGGAAATGTTGGGTTCAGAGAATATTCATGGGAAAATTGGTAACTATCTTTAATCAACCTATTGTTTTCAACCAACTAATCAATCAACAATAATTTATTAAGCCCTTACCATGTGCCAAGTATTGTACAAGGCATTGGAAATACAGAAACAAAGAATGAAACTATTCCTACTCTCAAGGAGTTTACATTCTAATGGCAAAAACAAATAGGTATATGTGTGTACAGAATGAAGAGCAATAAAATAAACCTAAAAGTTAAATATAAGATATCTTGGGAGAGGATTATTGTTGCTGTTCATTCTTCATCAGACAAATAACATCAAAAATTATTTCCTGCACACAAATTGGATTTAAATGAGACAGAGTTGCACAACTTATCAACTTCACTCTCTTTCAGAGTCATTTAAGTCCAGTGGAAGAATAAAGTCAGGAGGACCTTGCAATGTCCCAGGATATAGTGGATGACTTTGACATTTTCAATGTCTTATCAAGCTCTAAGGGCTCCACAGAACTTGCTCCAGCTGCCTTTGTGGCCATTAGAACAAATTGTTCTCACCCGCTCATTCTGCTGGTTGACATTTTCACATGCTTAGGGTAAGCATCCTCCTAATTCACCACTTGGTTTAAAACATGTTGGCTATCCTTGATCTAGTTTGGTCTGAGATAGTTTACCGGGATCTGGCTTCTATACACACTAAATCATTTTGAAACCAAGTATCAAAATTGAAAGACAGATGAATATCAAAGGTAGGTGAGCATCCCTGAAAATGTTGCTAGGTAGAGACTAGAACCTCTGGAGGAGGGCACTAACAATTGAAAAGAATTAGCAAAGGCTTTATGAACAATAAGGTGGTACTTGAGGAGTCTTGAAGAGAAACAGAAATTCTAGGAGGTGGAGTATCTGAAAGGCTGGTCTTGGTATAGGATTTAGACTAAATGGCTTTGGAGGAAAGAACTAAAAGCAGTGCGTGGAAGTTGCAGAGGGATAAATTAATAGGATAAGGGAAAAAACCTTCCAGGAAATTGGTATTGTCTAAAAATGAAATATGTAACTACTGAGTTCTCCTTGACTAGACATCTTGTAAGTTGAATGACCATTTATCAGAAATATTGAAGAAGGAAATTTTGGACAAGTACTATATGCACCAGATGGTTTCTGAGATTCCCTTCAATTCTGATATTCTTGACTTCTGTGAAAAATATAAGATATTCATACAATATAAGATTCATGCCAGGAGACACTTCGGTTGTGGTTCTTGGCTAGAACTCTTTGAACAAAGTAAGAAAAAGCAAAAGCCAAATAATCAATCATTGCAAAGTTAGATTTTTGTTTAAATCAACAAATAAGCACATTGCCTCCTGGCTTAGGTAGGATCAGTCCCATATACCCAGTTCTTTGACTTTAATTAACTGTTTCTATAAAAACATGTGCTGAATTTTACAGTTTTGATCAGCAATCTCTAGATTGCTCCAGATCCAGCATCTGGATGCCAAGACACTGAAATTTCTGACTAGATCCCAAAATAAATCATCCTGACTCTGTTCATAAATGGTGCTACCCATCCCAAAGTCTCAAAACAGGAGGAGCAAGTCTATGATTTAATGATAAGGGCAGGGAAACAATGAAGATCAGGTGTAAAATTCTGTTTTCCTCCCCACTAATAATCTTGGGTATTTTGCTAGACAAAGGCAAACAGCCTATGGACTTAGAGACAGCAACAAGGTTAGAGGTGTCCAGTTCACCACAGGATGATTTATTACCCTTTTTTGTTTCAACTACTACTTCAAATTGACCTACTACCAAATATGCTACAGTGAATCAAGTGGCTCTTCTCCTTCATGTTTTGAGCTGGCCCCAGGTAAAAGGTAAAGCAGACCACTCATTTCAACAAGCATTTATTAAGTACTTATACAGTCAATTCTTAAGCTTTTCAAAATAAAATGAATGGTTTTTTCAAAGACCTTTTCAAAATTCAAAAATGAATTGCTAGGATTAGAAATTCAAAGACAAAAAATGAAGTCACCTCTGACCCCAAAGGAGCTCCCACTTCCATAGAATAAAAGGCTACAGATTGCAAATCAAAGAATGAGTAAGTGAATGAATGGAAAAGTATTTATTACTTCTGGGTCATATGACCAACAAGAGGGGAAACTAGACATTTTCTCTGATCCTCATGGCCTCTCATATCTTTCCCAAAAAATAAATGGGCAAAAGAGATAAAGCAATTTCAGCTGTCTCCACAATTAAGGACGCCAAGAG
Source organism: Myrmecobius fasciatus (assembly GCA_023553655.1). Classification (NCBI taxonomy): domain Eukaryota; kingdom Metazoa; phylum Chordata; class Mammalia; order Dasyuromorphia; family Myrmecobiidae; genus Myrmecobius; species Myrmecobius fasciatus. The sequence continues at coordinate 689,726 of JAJPUD010000120.1, read as the reverse complement.
TCAAAATGAGGTAAGCAAAGCTACTCACCAATTCCTAATGTGTTTACTCATAATCCTCCTATTCATAATACTTCTACTTGGGGCTACACAAGCCATCTCACAGACTTATAACAAAATTCAATTCCACAGTCTGATCCTTTCCTTACAGTGCTACAAACATCCAAAGGGCAGAAGTTTGCTTAGGTTGTGAGAGCAGTGTGACACTGTGTTAAAACAGGTTTTATTCAGCCAGAGAACGGAAGAAGAGAAGGAACTAGGGCAAGGCATATGTAATTGACTATGTGACACTCCATTAAGCCTAAAAGAAAAAACCCTGCATCCACCAAGGACAGGTTCTGTACCCTCAGAAGTCACTTGGGGCAGAGACTAAGAACCATGAATTGCCCAATATGGAAGGAAGCTGAGACAACTATGAGGGCCAGTCCCCTCAAATGGGAGGGAGTCAGAAAATTAAGAATATAGAACTATAAGATGATTGATTTTACCAAAAAGTCTTAAGGGGCAGAAACTCAATTAAAATTTTTGAATAATACTCTGTTAAATAGACAAGAAAATAGAGAAAGAATGGCCTCCAAGTCAAGTAAAAGAGTTCAGAATCCATCACTAGACTTGGCAAAACAAAGGAAAATGAAACAACATCTGATAAAGCAGAGAGCCCTATGAACTTTCAAAAAATCGTGAAACCATAGATGGATATTTCTGAATGATTTAAAAGAGAATGAGAATTGTGAAAGTGGAATTTATGGCCTGAACAGCAGAAATCATTGGCAGAATAGAAAAATTTGAATTCATAGTGTCAAGTCTCAACAAGGAAACAAAAGAAGGAATAACCAATATGGGAATACAAATCATGAAAGTAAAAAACTATCTGAAAGAAGAGAAGCATAAAGTAATGACACAAAAAAGGAAATATAATGGTCTCCACATACATAAATGTATTCATCTTGAAAAGAGGATGTGTAGGGGCAGCTAGGTGGCACAGTGGACAGAGCACCAGCCCTGAAGTCAGGAGGACCTGAGTTCAAATCTGGTCTCAGACACTTAACACTTCCTAGCTGTGTGATCCTGGGCAAGTCACTTAACCCCAATTGCCTCAGGAAAAAACAAAGATGTGTAGAGACAACTCAAGTATTAAATGTCTTACAAAAGAGCTTAATAAGAATCACATCCTATACAGCCATTCTGGAGAGCAATTTGGAACTATGCTCAAAAAGTTATCAAACTGTGCATACCCTTTGACCCAGCAGCATTTCTATTGGGCTTATATCCCAAAGAAATCATAAAGGAAGAAAAGGGCCCCACATGTGCAAGAATGTTTGTGGCAGCCCTTTTTGTAGTGGCTAGAAAATGAAAACTGAATAGATGCCCTTCAATTGGAGAATGGCTGAATAAATTATGGTATATGAATATTATGGAATATTATTGCTCTGTAAGAAATGACCAGCAGGACGATTTCAGAGAGGCCTGGAGAGACTTGCATGAACTGATGCTGAGTGAAATGAGCAGAAGCAGGAGATCATTGTACACGGCAACAACAATACCATATGACGATCAATTCTGATGGACATGGCTCCCTTCAACAATGAAATGTTTCAAACCACTTCCAGTTGTTCACTGAAGAAAGCCATATACACTCAGAGAAAGGGATGTGAAATGTGGACCACAACATAACATTCTCATACTCTTGATTGATGTTTGCTTGCATTGTGTTTCCTTTATCTGATTTTTCTTTCTTGTAGATACGCTTTTTCTTGCACAACAATGATAAGTTTGGATATGTATATATATACATATATATATATATATTCAATTTGTCAAGTATTTTAACATAATTAACATGTAGTGGATATCCTGCCATCTAGGGGAGGGGTGGGAAGTTGGAGGTAAAATTTGTAACAGAAAGCTATGTAAGGGTTAATGTTGAAGAATTACCCACACATATGTTATGCAAATAAAATAAAATTTAAAAAAAGAATCACATCCTAATGATAGAAATAATATAAGAAAAACTGCCTAGAATTTACAAACATAAAAATTTAAATTCCAATCAAAAGAATTTCTAGAAAGCCTCAAGAAAAAGCACTTATTAAGTCCTTACTATGTGACAAACATTGTCCTAATTACTAGGAATATAAATACAAAATTAAAGATAGTCCCTGCCCTCAAGGAACTTGTTTTCTAATAGGGAGACAACTCTCAAGGAGGAATGATGACTAAATAGGCCTCTGATTCAGAAAGTTGCAAGGATGGTTAATGGAATTATGTTATTGTCATAATTTAACCAGGAGCAATGACAGAGTTGATTTGCTATGATTTTAGAACTTGAGGGTATGAAATCAGGAGTATATGTAGCGTGTCAAGATTGTTTGAGTTTATGTGAAGGAAATGGTCAGAGCTTAAGGAGTAAAGTGAGCCATGATAAATATTCCTCAAATAGTGGTCCCTATATAGATAGTCATTAGTAAGTACTATGGAGACTTTATAAATTGAAATGCAATCAGTGTAAGAGCATAAGGAAATTTTCAATGTGTAAAAATTACATGTGTTCTTGACCTGCAACTGTTTTACAACATGTGCACTTCTTTTATTGGGTAAAGAATGGAACATCCAATTGGCTAAGCAGTGAGCTAAAACTGTCCCTGGGGCTTTTAAATGATTAGAAGAATTTCAACACAAGGCATTACAGCAATAAATCAGCCAAGTGATGAACCAGAAAAAGTTGGAGGCAAGTCCATAAGAAAAAATCACTTTGGGAGAGGAGCAGATACTCTCTCTAGCATTCCCTCCTCTTTCTCTTTTTTCTCTCCTCATTCCCCTCCTTTTTGTCCCCATAAAGTGCCGAATTATTACAAGAACTAAAAAATATACCTGCTGGGAAGAGTAAATATCCAAAGAAAGACACATATAGATACATAAGGATAGCTAGTCAATATAGAAATCAGATTCTAAAAGTGTGACCTTATCGTGGCCAAGAGATGACTACTATGGATGCTAAAAAAAAAAAAAAAAAAAAAAAAAAAAAACTTCTAACAGCTCAGCAAAGAAATATACCTAGGAAGAACTTTATAATGACTCTCTAAAGGAATAAAAGGAGCTGTGAGTTATTTCTTTGTGACATGTTCTTTATATATGTGCCTAATTACCCTTGTATATTAAGATACCACCCACTTTTCCATATAGGTATATTCAGAGGGATATTCTATCCCCAATTTATGAGAAATGTTTTGTACTAACTGTTGTTCTTATATCATATTAGTAAATGTAGTCTTCTAAAAAATTGTCTACTGGCTGATAATCAATGGAAAGCACACTGATGGGGGCTCACATAACAGTTCTAAGACCTGCAGACCCATGCAAAGCCAAAATGGTGTAGTAAAGGCAGAAACTGAGGGATGCTTCCTATGTCCAGACCATCCTTCCCATTCACCTTATTTTTCTCCAGCAGAGACTTGGACTCTGCCCCTATGCGTGATAAAGGAGATTTTTGTCATTCTGTGTTACTTCTTGGCCATTTCTAGAGCATGAATATTATTCCCTTCTCCTTTTTAGCTCCTCTTTATGTATGGTCTTCTCCCATTACAGCACAAGTTTATTGAGATTAGGAACTGTCTTGCTTGCTGCCATGTGCATCAAGAACTTATTACAGTCCCTAGCACAAAATATTTAATAAATAATATTTCATTCATTTATTCATTTTTGGGGGACAAACTTAAGCACTGTACTTCTTTGGAGATAGCTAAATGGAACAGTAGATAGAGCTCAAAGTTTGGAATCAAAAAGACCTGAGTTCAATATGGAATTAGACACCAACATTGTGATTCTGGGCAAGACTCTGATTACCCTAATCCATTGGAAAATGAAGTGGCAAACCATTCCAATACCTTTGCCAAGAAAACTTCATGAACAGTAGGATCCATAGAGTCACAAAAAGTCAGACATGATTGAACAACCATATCTGCCCCAAACATTCTGTGAAGTGCTGGAAACATCACAACAAAAATGAAATAATAATAACTAATAGTTCTCTAGAACTCACTACAGAGCAACCACTGGGCTATGACCTTCATAATTTTTACCTCATTTAATCCTCTTAATAGTCCTGCAAAGGAAGTATTGTTATAATTCCTTTTACAGTTATGAAAACTAAGGCAAACAGAGGTTCAGTGATCTACTCAGGATCACACAGATAATGTCTGAGGCTACATTTATTTTTACTCCAAATCCAGTGCTCTATCCATAGTACCATTCAGTTGCCTGAAATAGACCTTGCTTTCAAGAAGCTGACACTATCTCAGGAGAGACAACATATACATATACATATGTATGTATGTATGTGTTTTTATATGTAAATAGACAGATAGATGATTAGATAGACTGACATATAGATGGATAGATGGGTGAATGTATAGATTCATGGATGGATGGATGGATGGATGGATGGATGGATGGATGGATGGATGGAAAAATAGAGAGATAGAGAGGTAGGTAAATAAAGGTGAAAAAGAAACAGAAAAATATATTAGATAGATAGATAGATAGATAGATAGATAGATAGATAGATAGATAGATAGATAGATAGATAAAAAAACTGGGCTTGTGATTTCATTGGTATGGAGAATTACAAGGTAAGGATATCCCTTCTACTAATGCAGGTGGCATATTTTCTGCAATCTATAGATTTAGAAAGGGCACTGAATGGCTCCCCAAGAGTCACAAAGCCAGTACACATCAAAGATAAAACTTAACCCTGGGTCTTTCTAGTTTTGAAGCCAGGACACCAACAACTATACTACACTGCCCGATATTCTAAACAACACAAAATAATATGGGTTGGAATACCTTAACAATTAGGGGGAGGGACATAAAAGCCCTCTTCTGAGAGGTGGAATTTAAAAGGATTTAGGAAACTTAAGGGTAGATTGAGGAGGAAAAGCATCCCAGGTATGGGATCCAACCAGTACAAAAGCATGGGGAAGAGAAATTAAATGTCTTGGGGGAAGAATAGCATAGAGACCAGTTTGGCTGAGAGGTGGAGAGCCTTTTCATTAAAGATACAGTTTATCTCAAAGAAAGAATTTAATTATAGACACTTGATGGGGAGTGGAAAAAGAAAGCCTGAGAAAGATAGCAAAATAAAATTAGACAAAAATATATTCCAATCATTGTTCCCCTAAAGATAAAAACAGGGACTTAACCCACCTGGGACCCTGACTTGCAGTTTTAGTGTCTTCAGGCTGTACTGGAGATAGCAAAGGATCAATGGTCAAAGAAGGCACCTTCCTTGCAATCCTATCTTTGTTAATGTCCATATAAATCTTAGTCAAACCATTTCATTTACTTGGGACTCACTTTCCTAATCTATGAAGTTGTGCTACTTCTGATATGTCCTTTAAGTTTAAATCTAGATTAGATAGTCTTTTAAGTCCCTTATAGCTCTAGAGCTTTAACTCTGCCTGACACTAACTCTCCCTCACTGTGCCAACTTTTTAGTTTAGAATCCCTGAATTGTCACACAATACAATCCTGCCTTCATCTAAAAGATCAGGTGTTTTTAGGGAGAAGAGGAAGTTTACTCGGGTCCCTTTAACTGGTTTAACATCCCAGATATCACAGATAGACATGCACTGATCATTGAAATTGCCTGGGAGGTGGAAAAAACAAGCAATGAGGATTCTGGGAAGAATCAACTCCTTACATAAGTGTGGGGTGTTTCTGAAAAGGAAAGGGAAGGAGTGAGCAGGATCTTCAGGAAAAGTCAGTCAGTCCATAGAATAAATCACAAAATAAATATTTATTAAACAAACCAGGTTAACACCATTCCCCATCCCTCTTTACCAATATTCCCAGCTCAGGGCTTCTCCTCCTTCAGTAGCAAGCATTCCTGGACTCCTCTGAGAGTCTGACAAAGCACTGCCTACAATCAGTCTATTCTTCTTATGTCTATTAGAGCAGCCACATCTCTGAATCATTCAAAGGTATTGGTTGATTCAGTTCTCTTAGGCCTTAATCTATATGGGACTCTAATCAAATTAGGAAATGTTGATGCTGTTAGCTGGTATTAAGGGGTAAAAGCAGTTCAGAGTAATAGAATCTGAATGGTGAGTTCTAATAGGGTTTTTAATGGCCTTGGCAGTCAGTTGCAACATAGCCATGGTAGTGTTCTATATCAGAGAGATGGACAATTCAGCTAATCTCTCTGAATTCTGGATGATTAGCTAATTTCTATCCTATTCCCAATTTTTATGCCTATAAAAAGTCACTAGCTGTTAGGTGCTTAGCTCAAAGAAGTCTTAGGATACTATATCTAAAGCAGGGAAGGACCTCAGGCGCCATCTAACCCAACTTACCTGCTCTCATTTTACAGACTTGAGACCCAAAAATTTTATGTAACTGATAGATCAGATATCTCACTATCATTTCAATTATTAGATTGGAAATATCATTTCTTTTTCTATGAACTTAAAAAAGTTTAGAGTAGCTAGTTGACTTGGAATCAGGAAGATATCTTCATGAGTTTAAATCCAGCCTCAGATCATTACTGGCCATGTGACCCTAGGCAAGTAGACTTTACCCTATTTGCCTCAGTTTCCTCATGTGTAAAATGAGCTGAAGGAGGAAATGGCCAACCACTCCAGTATCTTTGACAAGAAAACTCCAAATGGGATGACCAAAAATCAGAGATGACTAAAATTTAACAACAACAGTAAAGTGTTGAGTTGAAATGAATTTAATTTAATTGAGTTCTAGGCACTAGGATCCAGGGTAGTAAAGTAGAATGGCCTTGAAGTATGAGTAACCAAATCATGGGTTCTTAACCTGGGACCAATGAATATGTTTTTCCTTTTTTTAAGCATTTTGATAACTGTTTCAATAAAATAGATTTTCTTTTTAATCCTATGCAGTTTATTGCACATATTTAAAGTATTACTCGGAGAAGGTTTCATAGACTTTGCCAGACTGCCAAAAGCATCTATTTCAGAAAAAATATGCTTCATCCACTTTCAGATCCAATGAGTAATAAAATGGACAACTAGACTTTCTCTCTGGTTGCCACTATTTCTCATACTCCTCCAAAATAGAAATTATGCATTAAAGTTATAGTCACTTCACCTGTGTTTATGATCTAAGATGTTAAATCCAAAGAAAGTTTAAAATGAACTGTTGTTCACTGATACTGCGCTCACTTAGCATCCCTACCCCACTTCCCATGCTGCCAGTGTCAAGACTGCACTAGCAGATTCAAGGACCCCACACATGGGCTTGCCACCCCACCACTCATTCCCCATTCCTCCAGGACCATGGAGAGCCCAGTTCTAGCATGCAAAAGTTTACTCAGTCACTGGCAGTCAGTTTGGCAGAAGGCAGCCCCTCAGGAACAAAAGTGTGTTGGGTGCCACAACTCTCTCATAACAGCACAGCAAAGCTCTGAATTGTCAGTGCCCAAAGTGAGTAATCCCATAGCACTCATTCAGGAACTCTATGAATTGCTAGAACCAAGCCAGAGAACTGAGGAACAAAGAGTGGAATGGGCTACTAGGACAGGACATGGTCAGGAAAAGGGAAGATAGATGGCTTGCAGCACTCTATCAAACAATAAAGAAAGAGAATAACTAGGACAAATTAATGATGAGTTCCTGAATAGCTAGGTGTAGTTGACAGAGAGAAACTGGAATATTGATGAAATTGTTCCCTGGGGAAAACAGGGAAAAGGCTCTGATAGACATCAGTTTAGCTGCATGGTACCACCCTCCATGGAGGTCATCCAGTTAGAAATCCAAGTCAATTTAAACCTCTGAGGTCCACCTTCTGTGCAGGCCATGAGCAGCCCAGCTATGTCCTGTCAGAAATCCTAGTTATGTCCCTGAGATTAAATTTTCTCTGTAAATCTGCTTATGACCCATGCCATCACTGCTGCACTCCTTTAGGTCAGTCCACCACAACACTCTGTCTTGTGGTGTCTTTCCCCTTACCTCTCCCTATTACACCATGGTATCTCTTCTCATCCTACTGTAGCTTATGATGTCCCTCCTCTCAGTCCCCACTTCTCCTCCTTATAGCTTAACTAACTCATTTAGGGTGCTAAATCCCTTTTAAAATTTAGCTGCCACAACTTAATAGGGTGTTCCCTTTCTACTGGGTAATTGTGAGTTCCATTAAGGAACTTGTCTTTTTCATCATTAATTCTTAAAATCCCTTTCTGGCTAACTATATGCTCTCTCACTCTATTTTTTATTTACCATCCCTGGTGTCTACTGTATCTCTTCCTTTTGTCTATAGCCTCTTCTCTTCAATAAATCTATCTTTTGACAAAGAGAACAGCCACTGTAAATTCTTGTTGTACACTTGGTTGTCTACATCAGCCACATCATTAAGAACTTCCAAAAATCACTAAGGGTCAACTGGATTATTAAAATCAAATTGCCCAGTATGAAAGGAGGCTGAGACATTTTGAGATTCAACCTTCAAGGAAACCATTATCAGAAAGAACAAAGTCAGAAAATGAATAGGAAAAATCAAATGGGGGTAGGATTGATAATACCAAAGATTTCAGGAAGAAGAAAAGTAAAAAAAAAATCATGAACATAAACAGATACATCAATGAAAAAAACATTAAAAACAAAAAGCATGGCCTTCAGGTTTGGTAAATGGGTTCAGGCATCGATGAATAAATACTGCAAAATAAAGGAAAATGTTCCAAAACTTGATGAAACAAAGAACTTGTGGAATTTGAAAGCATGAAACCAGAACAGAATGGTTCAAAAGATAAATGAGAATTATGAGAGCAGAATGTGTGACCTTCACAGAAAAGAAAATTAGTAAGAAAAGGAAAATTAAATTTGCAACGACAAATCTACTAAAGAAACAAAAGAGAACAAAAGATTGGGGATGCAAATATACAGAGGATAAGGCCAATCTAGAAGAGAAGCATATAACAGTAACCTTAAGACAAAATATGTTCACTATACAAGCAAAACATAGGTCCTCAAAAACAGGATATATATAGAAAAAACAGGGATCATAGGTATATCAGGAGAACACAATGGTACAAAAAAAAACTTTAACAAAATAGTGCAGAAAATAGTAGGAGAAAACAGTCCAGAACTTCTGAACATAGAAAATGATATTCAAATTGAAAAAAATATATAATCTCCAGAAAAAAAAATTCAAGGCTGCAAATTCCAACACGTATAGTAGTTAAATTTAATAATTTAGTTCAGAAATAAGTCCTATAAGCAATCAAAATAAAGAAGACAGAAGACTATTCTGCACCCACCAGAAAAAATAGGAGAGAATGGAATATGTTCTGAAGAGCAATAGAGATTAGGATGCAGCCCAAGGTGACCTACCCTGAGTTTAACCATAAATGAAAAAAGCAAACACTTAAATAATAAAAAGTTTGAAACTCTTTTAGAAAGAATCCATGACCTAAACTCTAATCTCAGCTCTGTCTTGTCCCTATCTTGGACAAGTTAAGTCAATTCTATGAATTGTGGGTTTTCTCATCAGCAAACTGTTATGGACTAAGGACTAAGTTTCTTTTCTCAGAATCTCCCATACTAAAGGGTATGCTGAAAAATGTTTAACAAATGACTTTGTGATGGAAGGGGGCAGGACATGTGGAATATACCACAATACACTTTTCAGTTTTATCTGCATTAATATTTTCTCCACCATTTTCTGAAGTCTAGACAAAAAAGAAAGAAAAAAAGAAAAGAAATTGATCCCTGTTTCATATAATTTGAAAATTTTCAACATGTAATTGCTTGCATGAAAACTGAGCCCATATTAACTAGTTCTAATATGTTCATGCTTCCAGCTCTAAGTCAATAAACCTATAAATGTCTCTGTATTCCGTGTTCAGAGCTGGTTTCCAAAAACAATTGACCATTCAGTGGGAATGTCTTCCCAAATCCACTGTTTATCAGGGATCATGAACTGTAACTTTTTAAAAATTGTTTTTTATTTGTTTTGTTTTGTTTTTTGATAATCATCACAAGCCAATGCTTTTGACTGTCTTGTGGTACAAGTGTGACTGTTGAATTTCTCCCTGTATTAGAAGTACCAGAAACATAAGAGGAGGATGGCCCAGTGAAAAGACTGGATAGATTTGGAATGAGAAGACCTTGATTCAAATCTCAACATGATTATTTGTGTAATCATGGATAAGTCATTTAAACTCCTCCAACCTCAGTTTCCTCATGTATAAAATGATGCAAACTCTAATGTACCTTATAGTTCTAAATCTGTGATTCATGATCTTTCAGATCCGCCTCTGAATGTGAAGGTTACTGAGGATGCGAGATGAATAATATCTGTTGGACTTAGGAATCAGGTAGAGCTGGGTCCTTGTCCTTCTTCTGCAGTTTAAATGATTGGGTGGCCATAGAATGTTACTTTTATCTTCTGGGACTCAATTTACCCATCATTTAAATAATCCTACTAATACATAATGGTGTGTGTGTGTGTGTGTGTGTGTGTGTGTGTGTGTGAGAAACATGAAATAGTCCTTGCCTTCAAGGACTTTAGATTCTGTTAGGAAAACAATAAGCACATATACACATTATAAATATATACAAAATATATAGATATTAGGTAGTTAGGACAGAGCAAAAGCATTAGTAACTGAGAAGATGGGGGGGAAATAATCATTCTAGATGCTATATAAAAGTTGGACACGGGCTGAATTTTGGTGTTTTGCCAATAAATGATATTTATTCAGTTTTGATGCAGTAAGAAAAGTCCTTAAGTTCCTAGAATTATAACTATATAACTAGAAGGGACCATGAAATTCAAGCCTCTCATTTTACAAATAAGGAAAATGAAGTGGCATTGATGAACAATTATAGAACCATAAACCTAGAGCTTAAAAGAACATCACAATCCACATGGTTCAACTTTTTCAATTTTCAGAGGAGGAAACTGAGGCTCTGGGAGGAAGAGTGATTTGATATGATTATCATGGATTACAAGACCAAAGATAGGCAACTGGAAGATTTCGATCTTAGCCACCTAGCCACTATGCACTCATTTATAGATGTACAGGTGGCTGATCTAGGATCTAAACTGAGATCCCGTAATTCCACATTGGACTTTTTTTCTACCATACCATGGTGGAAAGAGTAAATTGAAATTTTAAGAACCAGTTTGAGTCTCAGCTCTGGATTCCCAAGTTGTTTCTCTATTCCTTATATCACTTTGCCTCTTTTCTTATCCTTGTCCCTCAGTTTCCTTCTTTGTAAAATAAAAAAGTTGGACTCAATTATCTCTCAAATCTCAACCAGCTCTAAAATCTATGAGTGGATTCTGCTTTTCTGCAAAAAGATACTCTATTCCTCAATTCCAAGCATTTTCTCTGGCTTTCCCCCCATACCTGTAATGCTCTTCCTCATCCTCATCTCCACTTACTGCCTTTCCTAGCTTCCTTTCACTCCTGACTAAAATACCATTTTCTGCAGAAAGTCTTTCCCAAGCCATCTCTTAATTTTAGTATCTTCTCTCTTTAAATGAATTCCTACTTATTCTCTCCAAAGCTTATTTGTACATGTTTGTTGGTTTGTTGTTTCCCCATTATAATGTGAGGTCCTTGTTACCAGAAACTGTTTTTTGCCTCTTTTTTGTATCTGCAATGTTTAGCATAGTACCTAACACATGGTAGGTACTTTAAAAACATTTATTGACTAAGTGCCTAATGATTTGAGTTTACCTATATTTAGAGGACATATAGGACTGCAAAAGCCTACATATTTTATTTGCCAACAACTCAAACCTGTATAGGACAAATTAGAATTATATAATGTTATTTCTGGTCTCTGTAAAAATGTAAAGGTAGGGATTACCTGTTCTTTAGGCCAATGAATTTGGGGAAGTAGTTGAGATGGCAGTGCAGTAGAAGAGAATGAGAATTTTACAGTAGCCATTTCTTAACCTCTTTGCAAGAGCTGATCATTAAATTTTCAGTATCAGTATTTGCATGAGAACACAGCAAACTCCACAAATCAGAGCTTGATTTGTCATTTTGTTGCTAATCTAGACTTAAGAAAAAAATGAAGAAAATGTACATGATGCATATTATATCTAAAAAAAAAATCCATTGGGGATTTTTTTTCAGAGAGCTGGTTGTTAAACATCTGTTAGCCCCTGTGTCAGGGAAGAGGAAAGACAAGAGATTTAACTTTTTCTAGGTAGAACCCTGGCTTGAGAAGAAAGATGACAGAAGAGCTTTGGTCTGGATATCTGGCTAACTCTGAAAACTAAAGATAAATTGCAATTCTGGCCAAGGGGTGTTATTTAGAGACTGCTGATGGATCAGCCTGTAAGCCATGAGGGAAAGGAAGAAATTGGGTAATAAATGGAAGTGGCCCACATTTCCTCCCACTTGTTTCTTCAGCAGCTGCTCTCCAGAGATGGTTTCATTTCCTGGCCAGTCAACCATTCAGTAGCTGCTCCTATCCATGCGACTCTGACTCCATGGGCATGTCAAATGTGGGCACCAGGATTCTAATCATATTGCAAAGAAGAAGAGGGATCAGCTCCTGGGTCAGCCACAGATGGGAGAGCAGCAGGAGACTAACTATGACAGACAGTCATATGATTTGCTTCCCTTCGACTGATCATTAAAGTTTTTTTTTTCATTTTTCCAATTGCTAACTTTAGTGAGGTGCCCACAATGTACAGAGTACTATACATAGGCTTGTTGGTTCCTGGTTCAGTACGCTTTCCACCAGTCCACATTGTCTTTCAACATGAATCAAGTTGGGCAGATAGATGGTGCAGTGGATATAGCACCAGTCCTGAAGTCAGGAAGACCTGATTTCAAAATCTAGCCTCAGTTACTTAACACTTCCTATCTGTGTGACCCTGGGCAAATCACTTAACCCCAATTGCCTCAGCAAAAAAAATCATGAATCAAAAGGATAACTTTTTTGGTTTTGCTCATATGGCCTCTGAACCCAGGACAAATGGCTTCTCTAAGCAGTTCTCCAGGACTCCTGCATATGGAAACTTGGGGTAGAATGATAAAGATCACCGAATTTGGAGTCAGAAAGCCTAGGATCAAATCTTGGATCTTCTAAGTACTTCTGCCATGATGTTGGCATAGGACAATTCATTTAAACCACTTCCATGTTTTGTCCACCAGTGGAAAACAAATTCCTTGAGGACCAGAAAGATTTTTGTTTTTATTTTATTGATTTCTCCAACTTTTAGTGGAATGTCTGGAAAAATGGTCTTTCTCTGACAGTTGTTTGACTAATTGAACAAACTTTCATTAAGTACCTAATAGGTGCAAGCCATAGTGTCCAGTAGTGGGAATGAAACAGTCACTACCTTCAAGAAGTTTGTATTGTCCTGGAGGTGAAGAGGAGTAAAATAAAGTAATTTTAAAAAGAAATGGATGCTAATAATTAAGGGAATTGGGAAAGGAAAGAAGTCTCATAAAGAAAGTGATTCCTGAGTTTATCACTGAAGGGAACCAGGAACTCTAAAAATAAAAGCTAATGACCAGGTGCACTCCAAACTTCCACAATATTTGGACAAAGGCATGGAGGTAGGAAATGTAATATTATGTAAAGAGAACAGCAAGTAGACCATTTGGCTGAAATGCCAGCTCATTTAACCTTACTGAGGCTCCATTTTTTTTCATATAAAAAATGAGATACCTGGACTCAATGATATCTGAAGTCCATTTCATCATGAACCCATGATTTCTATAGTGACCATAACTGAGTTGACTGGTATGGAATAACGACTGATGAAGAAACCTATTACTGAAACTCTACTAAAGAAAATCAACTACACTGTAATTTTCAGTTTTATAGTCACACAAAGGCTAAGTAACTGGTTCACAGTCACATTACTCTCACAGAATCAATACTCAAACCTAAATCTTACTGATTATAAGACCAGCTCTCAATTATTGGGTCACACTGTTTCATGAATTCTTATATTTTTAAAATTATATGCCATGCTTTTTTCAACAGGAAGATGATTCAGGCTAGTATCAATAGACTTGTAATGAAGAGAGCCATCTGCTTCCAGTAAAAGGACTGTGGGGTCTGAGTGTGGATCGCAACATAGTATTTTCACTTTTTGTGGTTATTTGCTTACATTTTGTTTTCTTTCTCACTCATTTTCCTTTTTGATCTGATTTTTCTTGTGCAGCATGATAATTGTGGAAATATATAGAGAAGAATTGCACATGTTTAACATATACTGGATTACTTTCCAACTAGAGGAGGGGGGGGGAAATTTGGAACATAAGGTTTTGCAATGGCGAATGTTGAAAATTATCTATACATATGTTTTGAAAACAAAAAGCTTTAAATATAAAAAATTATATGATATAAAGTTGCTTCCAACTATCTCTCTGTCTTTGCATCTCTCTTTATCTCTGTCTCTCTGTGTCTCTCTCAGTCTCTGTTTCTCTGTTGCTATTTCTTTCTGTTCCTCTATATCTCTCATTCTTTTTCATTCTTGCTGTCTCTCTGTTTCTGTCTCTATTTTTCTCTTCCCTTCTATTTCTATCTGACTTTCTCTTTTTATCTCCTCCTTTATATTTCTTATTACTTTCTCTGTCATTCTGTGTCTCCCTCTCACTTTCTGTGTCTCCCTCTTTATTTCTTTATCTCTTTGCTCTACCTTTCTTTCCCCTCTTTGTTTCCCTCTCCATGTTTCTCTTCCTCTGTCATTTACTTTTACTCTCTTTGTCTCTTTTTTTTACTCTCTCCCTTTTTTTCTGTCTCTGTATCACCATCTCTCCCTCTCTCTTTCTTCATATCCCTCCCTCTCTGTCTCTCTCTTCTTATCTTTCCCTCTCTGTTTCTGACTTGCCCTCTCTGCATGAATCTTTGCCCCCCTTTCTTTTCTTCTTTCCTCTATGCATTTGTAAAATAGAGTAATAATAGCAATGACTTCATAGGCCTGGTGTATGGATCAAATGAAATAGCACATATAAAATGATTTGTAAACTTTAAGTGCTGTATAAATTCTCGCTATTATTGTTATTATTATTAATTTTCTTATTTTCTCTTCCTCTGAAAAGAAAACATTCCAAATATAAAGTAGATGGATTTTCACCAGGAGATTCTCCAAATGATTAAAGGACTTTGGAAAACTGAATCTTTCTTTTTCTTTCTCCTACTGAGGGAGTTAGAGACTAAAAATGGGTCAGGTTCCCCAAAGAGGAGAGAACAGCTGGTACTGAAAGGTTTCTTTCCTTTGTAGCCAGCACATCTGGGTCCTTTTGCAAGGATTGTCTTCAACTCTCCAGCTGGTGAGCCAAGCTTAAGGCTCTCAGGTGGACCTGGAAGCCATTAATCACCAGTTTGTCAGTCAGAGACATCCTGGTTGCCACCATTTCTGTCTGTTTATGTCTCTATGTGTTTCTCTGACTCTCTCTCTCTCTTTCTTGTTTTCTTCTTTCTCTCTTTTTTCTTTCTAACTTTCACATACACATACATACACACACACACATACACACACACACACACTCACACACCAATCTATGGGTTATTAAATGAGAAAGGTGGTCTAGTCTTCCCACTATCAACCTTGTTCAAAACCCACCCCATTCCATCACCACTTCTTCTTTTCCTGGTACATATTAGATTCCCTGAAAAGCTATGTATAAATGAACATTTTTGCAATTAGGTTCCATTTGCACACTGAATTACTTTCTGATTTCATGGGTACATTAACAGAATACTGGACTGCACAACAGGATACCACAGCTTGAATCCTAAATCAGGCACAAATTAGCCCTGTGATCTTCACTTCTCAATTTCTGTTTCCTCATTTATAAAATATGGATAATAAGATCATCAATTTTGAACTGGAAGAACCCTAGAGGCAATTAAGTCCACTATCTCACTTTTTTTTAGACCAGACCTATGTTTTTCTCAGTTTATGGAACTTCATTTGCAAACTGTAACTCAGGCTCTTACCATCTTAGACATTTTGGACACTAAAAGGTTAAATGCAAACCATACCATGCCACCAGTTGGTATCAAAAAAGGGACAAGAACTCAGGTCTTCCTTGTTCAGAGGCCAGATCATCTTACAGATGAGAAAACATAATACTAGAGAGTGATTTGCTCAGGGTTACACAGATGGTAAGTGGTAGGGGAAAGATTTAAAGCACAACTTCCTGACCTCAAGTCTAGCAATATGTCACCCTATATTTATGCTATTTACACAACAACATTGTTGAGAGAAATCTGTTTTTAAATAAGAGTTTTGATTTATCATTTTTCAAGACCTTTTTATTTCATCTGTGTGGGCTCTGCCTTTATGGACAGAGATTATAATTCATCTATAATTTAGATTTGGAAAGTTTCCTGAGGTCTAGGAAAATTAATAGATTTGACTGGGGCCACACAGCTGGTTAGTATTAGAAGCAGGTTTGAACCTTGCTCTATCTTCTTCATTCTTTCTATTGTACCATGCTTCCCTTTAGGCTATTGTGTATAGGAAGGGGGGAACACAAACTGGAAATATTGAATTTTCTTCAGAATGAAGCCCAATCTCTTCCATTAAGCCTTCTCTGACTACTTAGCTCATAGTAATTTCTCCTTCCTCTGTACCATTGACTGTCTGTAGCATGCATTTTGTATTTATTCATTTATTCATTAATTTATTTATTTACTTTTTTGATGAGGCAAGTGGGATTAAGTGACTTGCCCAAGATCACACAGCCTGGAAATGTTAAGTGTCTGAGATCAGATTTGAACTCGGGTCATCCTGACTTCAGGGCTGGTGCCCTATCCACTGTCATTTTGTATTTATTATATACAATTTTATACAATTAGTTACATTGAATGTATGTGTTTGTGTGTTCCTTTACCAATTAGATAGTTGGCTCCTTGATAAAAAGATGGTATGGTATCATTGGGAAACTAAAAAAAAAAGTAAAAGAAAAAAGCTTTCAAGTTCAAGAACTTTGGTTTGAATACCATCTTATTGCCTCACCAGAGAAGGTTAAAGTCAACATTAGACTATGGAAACCAATTAAGATTTGAATGCAGATCTCCCAAATCTTTGCTTAAGGCCCTAGTTTAAGCAAAGCCATGAGAAATAGGTAGTATACATTTAATAACTTTCCTTTAGCCTGATTAAAGCAGATATTTGATAACACATCATGACCAGAGCTTATCACAGGACTAGAAAAGCTTGTCTTCTTAAAAGGGCCCCTTGAGAGGCATATTTTCTATTCAACCATGAAATATCAACAAGAACAACAGATGGGTTGTAGTTGACAAAAAGTATTTCTCATCCCATGGTCTGAATGACTCTCCTAAAGAGCTCAGTCTCTGCTCTCACAATGCATTATATCACCCAGTCTTCTCAACTGAAAATAATGTTATGGTTAACTACAGACCATCTGTTAGCCTCTGTTTTTCTTATGGAGTCCATGCTTTTATGGTTTATTAATATTTATTCAGTCTGTTTAAAGCGCAATCATATTATAGGAGACTTGCAATAGATCTATGTGGTTTTAAATTCCCTGGATGGCAACATACTGTACCCAGCATGGCGGAGCCAGTGAAACGGCAGCTTTCAGGTTGGGATGAGGCAGCTGCAAATGTTGTAAACCCGGGAGTATGAATTAAATATGAAAGGCTCTCCATGCAACAAAGCTACTATTACTGTGTGTCCTTGTTTCTGACATCTGGGATGTTTCCACTTCCTCCTCTTCTCCCTCCCCAATTCTCCTTCCTTTCAAAAGAAGCTGGAGGTCAAGATCTGAGAAGGGTTTGTGAGGACTCTTCCCCTGTATCTCTTCCAAAAATGAGACAGATTAATTGACCTTAAGCCTCCCAGTGTTCTTGTGTCCTTTGAGTATTTACCTAAATTTCTCTTATACCTATTAAAAGCAAAAAGTGGTTTATGGTGCTAGAAGGAATATTTTCTGAGTTTTCAAGGAACATTAGTTAATGTGTACTTTATGCTGTGATGCTATTAGCAATGGCATGAGGAGTTTGGGAGCGTGATCTCAGATAAACCATTCAACATCACATTTGTTGTTATGGAAAAGTTGTTCTGGAAAAGATCTGAGGGTTTGAGTGAATCACAAGCTTACTCTGAGTCAACAATATGTGACAGGAAAAAAAAAATTAAACTATTGAAATTGTGGTTTTCCACGAGCCATTAATCAAAGAGTTTTAAAGGAAGCAGAATATCCAGAAATATAGATAGTTCCACTGTCCTCTGCCCTCATCTGATCTGAAGTATTATGTTCAGTTCTGAGCATGACAATTTCTGAAGGATGTGGATAAGTTCAAGAGTGTCTTAAGGAAAGCAATCAAGAGAGTGAAAAGCCTCGATTCCATGGCCTGGGAAGAGTTGTTGAAAGAGCATGAGATACATGAATTGGAAAGGAAAAAAAGGATAGATTTCATAAAGCAATTGGAGGACTGTATTGCAGAGCAGCAAAATAGACTTCTGCCTGCCCCTAGAAGATAAAAGCAGCAGCAATGAGCAGAAATTGAAAAGCAGATAGTTGAAGCTTGATGTCAAGAAAAGTGATCTAGCCAACTGGAACCATCCCCAAGTTAAAGAAGTTGTTTTACTTCAAAGGCTAAAAGTTACAGAGAGATAATAAAAGAGTAGAGTCTTCAGGAGTGCTCTACCCCAACCGCATTTTAGCAATGAGAGACTGAGACTCAGAAAGTTTGTCACTTGCTCAAGGTCACATGGTTAGCAATGGACATAGGATTTGAACCTAGGTCTTCTTTTGACAAATCCTTTGTCCTTTCCACTGCACTACGGTTCAGGAAAAGTTCCTTCCACTTATGCATTAGACTAGATGGGGAAAAAAAAAGGAGAGGGGGAAGGGAGTGGAGGGGAGGGAAAGGGAGAGAAAAGAGGGAAGGAGAAGGAGAGGAGACATTTATTAATGTCCTATTATGTGCTAGATACCAAGCTAAATGCTTTATAAATAGACTACTAAAGTCCTTTCTAATTCTCAAATTCCATTATTCTGTGCTATATGTGGGCTCCATTGACCCATCTATAAAATAGAAGTAATAAGTAAGCCTTCCTTGACTCGGAAAATTAGGATTCATAAATGAAAACACTTTATTAAGCACTTATTATGTGCTAGGCACTATTCTAAGAACTGAAGATAGAAATAGAAATACACAAGTTCAGACTTATATCAATCCAAAATATATTCTATAGGAAGCAATTGGGTCTCTACAGCCTCTGATTAGAAAGAAGGCTCAGTTACTCATTTCAGGTTGCCAAGTATACTAATGAATATATCCTCCAACACTGGCCATGTTGGATAAATGTGTTTTGTTTTTGTTTCGTTTTTAATAGATATTTCTGTTCTCAAGAAGTGCACACTTTAATTGGAGAAAACATATATGGAAAAGACAATGGGAAGGCCAGTGGTCCTAAGAAATCAGTGGTGGACCAGATGACAAAACTTTATAGTATACTTTTTTCTAGGGTTCTCCAGGCACTGTGATGGGGTCTGGGCAACCAAATCAAATGAGAAAGCAGATTCTTGCACTACTGCCATCATCTTTATCTCTCTCTCTCTCTCTCTCTCTCTCTCTCTCTCTCTCTCTCTCTCTCTC